>CM069453.1:65585996-65617483 GCA_035610835.1 Ophiura sarsii
TGAGCTATGTTCATTCTACAAATATATATATAGGTGAAGATAAGCCTAGATTCACCCATCCAAAATATAAATAAGTTCAAGAGTCACCACTTATATTACCAAATATATAACTAGGCAAAGATTAGGCATCTAATCTTTGACTAACCTTGAGGGGGGTACGTAGTTTCAAGATGCTCATTGATGCCTGCATTAGCAATATTTCAAGTTATTGAAACAGATACTGTTAATTTTTGTAAACTGGTGCTAGGATTGAAATGGCACCCTTATATTCACACGGGGGGTGGGGGTGGTACCTAGTGGATATAAGGTAACGGGGGGGGGGGGGGGGGGGGGGGGGGGCGACTTAGTGGATATGAGGTTACGGGGATGTGCCGCCAAATAGGGTCCCATCTTTCACCCTCTGGTAAATGAAATGAATGGCCCCTTTTCATAGCCATTTTTGGTAAATTTATTGGTCTACAATCCTAATCTTGCTGCTTTTCAAAGAAATCTTAGGAAAATTGGTCAGATATATAGAAAATTGTAGGTTTCCGGTAAACATACATTGTATATGGGGTCCATTTTCCCCGAAAATTGGAAAATGTTTGGGTCAATTTTCATTTTGCTGGCGGCATGTCCCTACACACAAATATCCGAGTACCCCCCCTGGGATTCATGAATTAATCCTTGCAGGTGCTTATAGCTTAATATTATCTGAGCACCCCCACCCCCTGGTGCACACCTTGCGGTTTTAATACATGATAATAACGAGGAAACAGCTTTGACACAACGTAAGTAAAAAAGTGTGATCAACACCCATTCATGTTTTATCATAAACCTTTATATATTATCAAAAACCTTTATGACATTATCAACTTTTCTGAGTTGAAATCTCGTATTACTTTAACATAATTGTTACTATTCGTACCATCACTTAAGTACAGCAGCCCATCGCATACACATGGTTATTTACTTGAGATTGAGATCTATAAAATAAAACAGACTCAATTATTTTCAATGATTATTTTCCACCACAAAATGTCTTGGAAGGGTCCGAAACGCAGCACAATTCAACCCCTTGATAACTACCGGCCGATTGGTCAAAAAGATACAAACATAATTTGTTGCACCAATCAGAAAAATTGTTACAGAAATATTATAGAAGCTGTATTTTAAATTAGTATATTTGGTAATTATCCAATCAGAAACACTGTGAGTACTCGGGGGGTGGGTGGGGGGGGGGAGGGGTTAATACCAAGGACACCCATCTTATTTCGAAGATATACTCTGATTGGTTGACTCGGTCGTGTTTTGGTACCCCTGTTGTCTTGTCTGTAGTCAAGGGAAAAAAGCATGCATGCTTTGTGCACACAGTCTATTTGATTTATGTATCAGCTGGGGTGCTAATAATACCAAAATACCGAATAACCGGTTACCCCCCCCCCCCCCCCCCCCCCTGGTACACCATTCTGGATTCTATGGGACAGTGCTATATGGGCAATATTGACATTTTGTTATCAATTTTTAGATCAAATTTTGGTTATCTGGTATTAAACAAGACATAGAAAACAGATGTTTCATGATGTGTGTGGGTACAATGTTTTAATAGGTGAACGTCTCGAGGGTTTAGTGCAACAAGGGTCCATCTACAATAGCTGCCAGATATCATAATGTGTTGTGGTCTATACCTGTGATATAAACTAATAGTAACACAGGGCAGCTATAGGATATTTCATCACTTACATCTCAGTTTGTGAAAAGGCAATATCTACAATAGCTGCCACATGTTATATATAAAGGGTGCTTTAAAGATATGCCCTTGTGAAAACACAATCTAACAAATGGAAGCCATTGCAGATAGGACTTTGTTACACTCAACCATCCAGGGTTTTTTCAAGTAGGTTTGAGCTTCGGTTGGTTAAAGCATTTTTAAAAGAAAATAAATTTGTTCATTTTTTTTTTAATTTTCATAATTTTTACAACAATTACAGTAGAAAATATCTCAAATTGTTACAGTCAGGACCTAAAACCGGATCGTTTTTCTTTGCCTTCCCGAAATGTCAGTCATTTCCTTATACCAGTAAAATATTGGCGTGTTATCTATTATGAAGGGTTTTTTATATTATCATATAGTTAGTAGTATTAACAAATGACGAGGACAGTCACGTATCTTAATCAAGTACTTCCTTAACTTCATCGTTCCAAAAATCTTCTGTTTTTTTGGAATAACTGAAGAATACATTCCATGTTTTGGGGTGAATTTTATTCCATCTTGAAGGAACAAACATGAAGGGTACTGTAAGAGATGTGCCATTTTCGACAAATAACCAGTCATGTGATGCAGCCTGTCATAATGGGGGCAAAGTGTCGATGAAGTCAATTCGAGCTCATCATTTCTGCCCATCAAGCTTTAAAATGACACCTCTTTTTAAAAATTGACCCCCGTATTCAGATTTCATAATAAAAAAGGGCCCTAAGTTCTTCACGGTCTTTCTATATCATCCTTATTTTTCAACACACAAAAAATGTCTCTCTTTATCAATCTGAATCGTGGAAATCCCTTCGCTGCAAGGTGCCCCGTTCTGATATACTGCATCACATCTGAATTACAACCACAAGGTGACAATAACAACCCTGTTCTGCGGGTACAACGGACCTCAGGTGGGGTCGGTCATGCAGGTTTTTTTAAGGTGGGCAGGGGATACAGAAACTTCTGGCATTTTAGGGAAATTTTCAACACCAAAAATCAAAACAAAAAATTCTTTTTTGAAAATTCTCAAATAATGGGTCGATCGGGCCCGTAGAACAGGGTTAGTTTTTTTTGTGGCCTATGGGGTAATAATCCCCTCTTTCCCCCCACTTATACTTTATACATACATACATTCATACATACAGCATGCTGCGTGACTCTGATTAAAGGCACATTTAGAGATTTAGCACTGCACCGAAGGCCAATGAAATTTGATCATAGAGTTTCCCATCACACATTTATGTCATCATTTTTACAATTTGGGTCAAAATTGAAAATCTTAAAAAAATAAAAAATAAACAAAATTGCGACCCTGATTTTTGAGATTTTAGGGTCGGTCGATGAAGGCAGCACAACAACTTTTTTCTTCTGCCTTATGGACGGGCCAAAATAATGTGCTGGATAACTCATTTCACATTTTCATCTGCCTTACTGTGTTATAGAGATTGTGTGTACAACATCATGATGACCTATATACAATTGTAGAAAGCTCTGCTCATGGAGGGGGGAGTCATTACCAGATACAACATAAACGGAAAAATTGTTCCAATTTAACCACACGAAGAAAAAAAAACGAAGAACGAAAAACGAAGAACGGAAAAATCTCTCAATATGCCATTACTTAGTATTGTACCATACCTTGCTACAGAACCACTCAGTGCTAAAAAAAAAAACCACTTGCCACTGTTGCAGGAACAATGAATATTGTTTTCTCCATTTTTTCCTGTTTTTTTACGGGATATATAGTAATTTCATTTGATAAGGCCTAATAACTGTACATCGTTTTCAACTGGAGTGCTTCGTCGGTTTTAAAAAAAGAAGTTAGAGCAGAAGACACGGCTTCTTTTTCTTGGGTGCTTTTGGCGGGCACAGGACAGCACGGATGGCTTCGTCGAACACGGTCTTGAGGCCTTTCTGTGTCAGAGCTGAGCATTCTAGGTATTTGACTGCGGTGATCTCTCTGGCCATCTGCAAACCCTGTGGAATATAACAAGAAACGGGAGAAAGTTTATTAAAGTGTGTGATAGATTCAATTTTTGAGCGAGTTAAAAACACAAACAACATGATGAGTGCGAATGCAAGCCTGGTTATTTGGCTCAATCAATGCGTGAGTTGCCTGGCTGCTTGCTGGAGCAACAAAAGGAAGTTTGCTTGAGGAAAAATAAAGCGGCGCGACTGTTGAATGCAACATACATTCATGGAAACGATGCTAGACTTTAATCAAGTCCACGATGGAATAAAGTGTAGCAACACTCTTTAAGCAAGATTTGTATCGAGTCTAGGATGTATGTTGCATTACGCAGTTGCGCCGAAAAAGCCATGCATGATTAGGATAGAAGCGACTCTCAACGAATCCAAACAAATACATAAGACACATACAGATTATCAGAACTCCAGAGTGAGCGATGGTCACAGCGCCCTCAAGAGAGGGGATTGGCCGGTGACTATAAAAACTGCGCACGGTTGCAATGTCAAACGTGTCGCTTATCATAAATGCAGGTGTTCCACCACAGCGGAGGAATACCGTAGTAAACTATAAAATGCATTAGATGATAGCAATGGCGGCAAGCTATCGCTTCTCCATTTTATTTCTATGTGGCACATCTTGACATGATTGTGACCTGCTCAGTTTGGCCTTTATCTGGAGTTTCAATAACCCTAAGTTGTACAACACACAAGCACAGAAGCTGCAGGATAGGATTAAAATACAGTTGCAACAACTGTGAGCTAAAAGTGGCACCATGCAAAAAAATACAAGAACACGATTCGATGTAGCATTATATCCCTTTGAAATCCTCCTGGTAGGGCTACATACCCGGGAGGGGTACTCGCCTAAGACGGTATACGGGGGTGTGCCGCTCTAATGGGTAGGTTTTTGGGCACAAAATCCCTAAACATGGGGTATGATTTTGTGCTGGAAATCCCTAATAATGGGGTCACTTTTTACAAATGAGTCTATTTTCGCGAAAATTTGCCAAAATTAGGTCTATTTTCGCGAAAATTTGCAAAAATTAGGTATATTTTCCCGATAATTTGCGAAAATTTGGTCTAAAATGAAGCAAAACCCCTAAAAATGGGTACCGATTTTTCCAAAATCACCCCTAAAAATGGGTATGGGTTTTGAATCTCCAGCGGCACACCCCGACCAAACCAAATCCGAGTACCCTCCCCGGGGCTACATATATCCTACATATATCCCTATGTAGTCCTCCTGGTAGGGCTGCTTTTTCAAAAATCAGCCTATCTAGGGAATTACTAAGATTGAATATATAGAAACACTGACTCGTGTCATCCTAGTTATGGAAACAGTTTTCGGGTTGATAGCGGTTCTCGGATTGGGAGAAGTGATTTGGATTATTGAGCTCATTCAGTAGGACTTTTCTATGGTCTTCTGAGTCTCCTCAAAGGTGCCGTTTTGTTTTAACTAAATAAGAATTATTAACCCAAGCAAAATTGCAAATTTTTCAGAGAACCGTCCCAAACGATTTCAATGCAATACACTGGCTAGTGGCAACAAAGAGCTCAGTAATGAAACGGGAAGATTGGAGAAAAAAAAAGATTTGTGGTTATTTTGCTCTACATTTATGTATTCTACAGACAGCACTGCCAACAATTTACAGGAAGGGAATGCAGACCAGAGATGGCTAACTTAACGATATAGAGGGTGCTATTTTGCTATACAATATTCTACACAGACAACACTGCCACAACCAATTTGAATCTACAAAAGGGATACAGACAGAGGGATGTGTAGTTTAAAGATATATAGAGGACGCCATTTTGCTATACTGTTCTACACAGACGACACTGGCCACAATTTGAATCTACAAAAGGGGATGCAGACAGAGGGATGTGTAGTTTAAAGATATAGAGGGCGCCATTTTGCTATACATATTCTACACAGACGACACATGCCACAATTTGAGAATCTACAGGAAGGGGATGCAGACCAGAGATGGCTAACTTAAAGATATAGAGGGCGCTAGTTTGCTATACAATATTCTACACAGCCGACATTGGCCACAATGTGGATCTACAAAAGGGGATTCAGACAGAGGGATGCGTAGTTTAAAGATATAGAGGGCGCTATGTTGCTATACATATTCTACACAGTGGACTTTGACCACAGTGAGTAATTCTATGGGTGCAAACCCCTTCAGTCTACTAAACTTTCTGTAATGTCCACATACTGACAAATGTGATAGGTGACTTTTCCCAGTACAGCCTTTGATTTATAAAAGTTACAAATCTAGGGAAATACCATATTCTAGAAACACCTAATTCCTGATGTGTATTCATTCATTGTCTAATTATTGGGCAAAAAAAGAAAAGAAGTTGACTTGCCCTTTCAGAGTCAGGGTCGGACGGTCAGATTTTTTGATTTTTTTTTTTGATTTTGATTTTTTTGATTTAAATTTTTAAACAAGCAGATACTACTCATCATAAACACGTTTTCATCTTTCAATTATTATTATTTTTTTGTTGTTGAAAAAAATAAATAAAAAATAGCGACCCTAGATTCGGTCGGAAAGGGCAAGTCAAACTTCTTCTTTTTTTGGCCTTGGATACAAGCTCAATTTTGTTCAGTGTTATGGTCAAATTAAGTCATTTAAATGCAAATAATAGAACAAATAAGCCTTCAATTGCATTTATGTTAAAGTGTTATATTATGTTAGCTAATAAACAGTTCATTTATGAGTAAAAAATGCAATCATAGTATTTTTCCAGATATTGTCAGCAGGTATTTTAAAACATAGTGCAGAAACTTACTTGGAACAACATGGTACATTGCTATTTTTTCATCAAAGGGGATGAGGTTTTCCATTATTTATCAATTGCCAAATGGATAATTGAATAAGACGATGAAGAACAACCATTGTTTCATGGGATCCATGGGAGAGTCTCACCATTGGTTTGGCATATTTAAAAACAATATAACTTCTTTCTTTTGGGGGTCTTTTTTTTTCTCTTTTACATAATTGTCTCTTAAATTTTAAGGAATTGTCAACATTTTCAATAATTTTCAAAACATTTCAAGAAATGAATACATGGTTTTCACCAACAAATTTTGAATAATTTAAAAATAATTAAAACTCAGGGCCCTCCCCACCCCCTTAGATTAATGGACAAATTGGTCATGAGCAACAACTTAATTTTGGATGTTTCTTTAAAAACACATTTATATCATGACAACTATTAATGAATGGAATATTTTATATTCATACACTCTTAGTAGTTACGAACCAATCAGAAAGCAGGAAATTAAAATATGCGGAGTGCATTGTTAGTGTCTCATTGCACTCTGTGCGCGCTGTGTTCCTGCGCACCACATGCTTTGCTTTGATTGGTTGTTTTCGCAACATGGGTTCGCTGATTTTTACTGCGGGTGATATAGTACCCGTTAACATGTATTTATTCGTCGTCATTAAAGATAATGCACAACATTTTAAATTTTGAATTGTATTGTCATGAATTGGGTCAATATACGCGTATCTTTTGTTTCTTGAAAAATTACATAAATCAAAGCACTTGTGCAAGTATTGATGTGCTCGCAATAGCACTCCCCCTACGGGCAATGTCATTATTTACACATCGACACCAGTGCGTGTGCATTGATTTTTCTAATTTCTCTAGAAACAACACATGCACATTTATTGACCTATAAGTGATAGAAAACACACGCCAGAAACTAGTTGAGAAACTCCTGGAACTGGTATTCGAGTCCAATGCTTTAACATCGGCTGAAATAAACAAAAACTGCTGAAATTGCAGGAAAAGGCATCTCTTAGCTTTAATACTAACGTATTGATGGATAATGAATGACTTAATTATATGTAAACCTAGATAATTAGCAAATTGGCAAATGGATGACTGATAGCAGAATAATGAATAATTGATAATTGATTATGGATACTTAACAAAAATGG
Organism: Ophiura sarsii; assembly: GCA_035610835.1. Lineage (NCBI taxonomy): Eukaryota > Metazoa > Echinodermata > Ophiuroidea > Amphilepidida > Ophiuridae > Ophiura > Ophiura sarsii. Next base: position 65,593,653 of record CM069453.1, read on the forward strand.
TAATGAATAATTGATAACAAATAACTTGAGTATTGACAGATTGATAATGGACAATTGGATAACTGTGATATTGATTTATGGCTAATAATGGATAATGAAAAATGGGATAAATGGCAATTGATAATGGATAAAACCATCATGGAGTCATTGATAACCAAAACCTTGACAAATTGATAATGGATCTGTGAAGTGTTTAATGGGTGGACAAATTAAAACTATGACAGATTTTGTCGTGTCAAAGTTTGAATCTATTGACTTATGGTAAACCTGTACTCTTTACTTTACAAGAATACCTTTGTAAATATGGATACTGGGATTTATAAGACATATATTGATCAATGGATAGATACTGGATAATGGGTACATGGATCCATCGTGACGACAAACTGACTGCGCAAAAGGTTATAGATAAGTATAGCAGGCAAAAGTGGAGCAAATGCAGTGGCGGCCCCAGCATCGAAATTGGAGGAGGGGCAAACAAATAACATGGGGAAGAGAAAATGGGGGTGGGGGGGGGGGGGGGGGGGGGTGGGGGGGGGGGGAGGCGGGCAAAATATATTTTGACAATAAAAGTCAACATTTTTAATTGTTTGGGAGACAATAAAAGTTACCATAGGCGATTGTTTGGGGGACAACATGGGGTGGGGCTTGAGCTGACTGAAGGGGCAAGTGGGAGAGGGCAAAGGTCATGACAGGGGAGACATTTCCCCCTGTGGTGCTGCCTAGGTCGTGACTGGGGGCATTTCCCCCCCCCCCCCCCCCTGTGGTGCCGCCACTTAGCAAATAGAAGAGGAGAACACTGCCATGCCAACAATCAGAGGGAAGGGTTGGCATAAAAACTGTAAACAAAGTTAATGGACTGTACTCACAACCAATTTCATGATTATAACAAAGAATGTATGTACCTTGTACATGTAGGTGACAAAAAACCCCACCCTGTTTTACGGGCGGACCGACCTGTCAAGTAGGGTCGGTCGGTCAGTTTTCTTTCGACCTAAAATGTCACCAAAATCTGCAAAAATCTGGGATTTTTAAAAAAAAATTGTGAAGAAAAAAAAAACTCAACAGATTTTCAGCCAAAAAACCGGCTGAATTTACATGATTTGAGAAACAAATTTCTAAACAAAATTCTTGAAAACACAAAAAGGGGGTCGGTCAGACCCGTTAAACAGGTTTTTTTTCCTTGCCTTACTTCCAATTATTTGCTCCCACTTGTATTGATTTTAGATTTTATGTTTCCTGTTAAGTTCTATGACATATCGTCGCTGTTCTGTCAAAACCTTGTATGTTTTTCCGGCCCTTCAACATGTATAAACTGCCCATCGGTTATGTTATGTATAGGAAGTGTTGCTTTATACATGTTCAGGGGTAAGAGCACTTACAAGGTTTTGACATGTATGTTTGGCCCTTGAACATGTTTAAAATAGATTGCCTAAAGGTTATAGATAGAAAATATTACTTTATACATGCTGAAGGGCCGGATGGAGATGCAAGGTTTTGACAGAACAGCGATGACACCATATCTATTCTCTATTTGGCTTCCTCTGGACAGTGACGTAACCTAACAGGCGCAGCCTTAACGCACGCGTATGTATATTCCTTCTTTCAACACTCGTGTCTATACGCCAGCGCCTCGAGTAGGCGCGCGCGTTATGAGCTGCAATTGGTAGAAAACACAGTTACGTCACTGTCTCGCGATGGCCAAATAGAGTATAGATGAAAATGGTTGTGAATAACGTCCATTGAGCTTTGTTTGACAAAAGCGCATATTTTTTCGTTCTTTTTTTCTGAACAACGAGAAAGTTCCCTACACTTCTTATATCTGTAGAGTATGACGATCAACTTGTGTGTAAAATTAAAGAAGCGAGCATCGGTGCACTTTCTTGGGAGGTTTCGGGGGGCACAGAACGGCGCGGATGGCTTCATCGAAAACTGTCTTGAGGCCTTTTTGTGTGAGGGCGGAGCACTCCAGGTATTTCACGGCCGTGATCTCTTTTGCCATCTGTAGACCCTGGTAAACGACATTGGAAATTGAATGCGGAATCGGTTTTTAGTATGTTATGATTAGACCCCACAAGAAGCACATGGATATGAATAAAGATGGGAGTCGTAATAGTATTCCCAAGTTTTGCCACAGCTGCAATGTCTCTGGCCGCCCTGTCTGTAAGCTGCTAATGAAATTGAAATGTTATGCATAATCCACGTTCATACTCATGATCATCATTATTATTACACCCACAAAAAAGCACATAAATTTGCAGCAAGCCCTGTAAAGAAATCAGCATGATTAATGACGCCACACAAAGAGGTATAGTATAGATTAGTATCCCTTGAATGAGGCTGAGCTGGAATTGATCAGTATTGAAATAACACTACTCCGCAATCCCTACATCTTGTTCACTTGCTGAAATTTTCAATCATTTTTCGGGACGACCTCTAAAAATTCAGTTGACTGGGGCAACCTTAACTACTGATTTCAAAGCAGTATGCACATGAAATAAAGTATACATCTATTAACAACATCAAATAATTAAACCATTGCGTACACATTTTATCGTATACAGTTGTGGAGGCCTAGAGTAAAGAGCTGATGATGTCTACTGATGAAGGCTATAGTTTGTTCGGAACCAAATAGGCAAAAATTGCGAGGCTTGTGTTAATACTAATCCACTGACATAAGGGAATTTAGTTGGCGCACAAATCTATCAACTTTGGTGTGCCTTTCTGTATGTATACAGCACATGTCCATTACCGTGATCAAGCTTACAGTGCACATAGCTTGAGTTCAACTGCACCTTACACTAGCATCATTTCCCTACAAGTAACATGTCTTGCCTATTTGGCTCCGAACAGACTATATAATATTGGAATTGTACAGGATGACTCGGCCACCATTACAGCAATCCTTTTCGCCATCTGTCAACTCTTGTAATGACATTTAAATGTCATTTAATGAATGAGAAATGTCAGTGTTGCCAATGCGCCCAATGTATGATCTACTTAAGGAGCCCAATGTGTGATCTAAAGTAGCCCAATACCTTTGGTATCAACAGTACAAGTCTTTGAACAAGTGAGCGTATCAGAATTGCACGCCAAACTATGTACATTATATTTTGTTCTTCAAAAAGAAGCACAACATCAGCCCAATCGGACTACATCATCAGTAGGTTTCGAAAAAACTGGTAACCATCCTCAGCTCAAAGCTGTTGGTGGCAACTCCCAGTGTTGCCAATCATCCAAATTAATTATTTAGAGAGCGTGTAGCTTAAAGGTGAATGTTCCGATCACTTTAGTTTTTTTGTTTTGTTTTGCACATCAACATTTTTTTTTATATCAGAAGATTTTTCTCATTATTTCTGTAACATGTTTGGTGCAAGATATGTTCCATTTAGACGTTAATAGGCAAAAATGCAGTGAATTACTGCCTAAGGTGGTTAACCCCCTGGGCACTACCTGCCTATTTAACGATGCTTATGATTGGTTAATTTCCAGATATACTCATTAGAACAACCAATTGAAATACTGCTTCTAAAATAGTTCACTCCAGTCTTTAGCAGGGATACAAGCATTCTAACAATGGCTCTCATTAGTGCAATAAAATGATGTATCCATCTTTCTGACCAATCGGCCGGTAGTTCTGAGGGGGTTAACCACCCGGTGATCAGTTTGTCTCTACTGAATGTGCAAATGTCATGTCACCATGTGCTTCTAAAATAAGAACCAACTTATAAGTTATGCAACACCGACTTTGGAATACGCCTATTAAGAAGACAGGGTTCCCAGCATTTCACAAGACCAAAATTCCCTGAGTTTTCCCTGATTTTTCCCTGACAAATTTATATTATTCCCTGAGAAAATATTTTCACTTTATCGGAAGGCGAGAAATGAAAATGAACCGACAAGACTGTTGTGAGCGAAGAAATGCGCGCATAGCGCGCGAAATTTTTTGACTTTACACCTATTCATTGCCTGGAAATGTATTACCCACTTGAGCCATCAAATTCCCTGAGTTTTCCCTGAGTTTCTGTCTTTTTTTCAAATTCCCTGAGTTTTCCCTGTCTGGAAAAAGTTATTTTGATTTTCCCTGATTTCCCTGAGTGGCTGGGAACCCTGGAAGATGAGACCCTTCGTACAGAATAGAAAACATCGAGTTGAAAATTGGGCCAGCAATCGGAACACCTACCTTTAAATGCTTTTCAAATAATAGTCAGTAAATCCCACAGAACCGCATATATGGTTGCAAAAAATGAGCTAAAAAATCAATCATACTGCTTTTTTCAGAAAATTTTTTTTTTTAGGTTTGACAATACTTCTAAAACCATCCTCATCTCAATCAAAGGATACAGCAAGAGTATTTATGCTGCTCTGCTATCCCCTTCCCTATTAGTCAGGGGATTTAAAATGCACCCAATATAATAAAGGTGTACCAAAATAGTGATTCAAGTATATTTTATTCGATGGGGTATGTTTAGAAGAATATAGTGCAAAAGAATTTCTTTACATATTGTCTAGGGAAAAAGATATACATAAATCAATCGTAATTGCCAGTGTTTCTTTTTTAGTGTGGGATGAATTGTATACGGATGACGCGTTACTACATAAAAGGTGTTACTCCCAACTCGGTATTGGTCCGGGTCTCAGTCGATAAGTCTGCACAAATAAAAGTCATGAGTGGATGCTTACGGTACCGACCTAATTCAAGGTTCTGTGTGCGAGCCTGGGTATCACCTATGACGTATACAAGGTAGTAACCTGCCATCATCAATATATGATACAAATTATGCATGCATAGAAACTCTATATTAGGTTTACGGTGCAAAATTTAAAGGGTAATTCTTTTTGTATTTTGCATTTTACAATATCCTCCATCGAATAAAAGAAACTTGAATCATCATTTTGGCTGACCTTTAAACCTCAAAGCCCAAATGATGCGGTATGCGGAAGAGATATTGCAACATCCTGCATCATAATATGAATGAATATATAATTCAACATTGGAAGCCATTTAGTATCCGCTGTCCAGCGCTTTGTTCTTATAGCAGGTTAAAGAAACAGTTTGATAAGCTTTTTCATTAGGAAGGTAAAAAGCTCCAAAATCACAAATGTATATCTGGTTATAGAACTCTTCAAACTGTTGACCCATTATGGTATATGTCCCATGCATGGCACCTTACATGGTGTTTTGACAAGACACGAAGTGTGCCCTCAATGATTGTGATCGCGCCGTGTTTGTGCAGTACTAATTGGTTAGCCTGTGCACTACAATTAGGGTAATGGAATATCGCATTTAGTACTGCTCAAACTATAAACCAATGCCTCGAGCATGTGAGTATGGGCAGTCATTGCTGTGTGCGGCAACATTTTTGGTAACACCTTCGGCAGTACTGCATATAGTTTAATCAGTTCCAAATTGGCGAGAAATATTCGGTTTTGATCTCTTCGGGTGCAAAAACAATCCAAGCTTACACGCGCGATTGGCCACTTGCTCACGTTTTTTTGTTGCACACGTATGATACACAGTACGCTTGTTGCCTTCAGACACGCACGCGTCCTTCTGTATTCATTCACTGCTGTAATGAGGCTTCGCCAATTTGGAACCGATCAAACTATAGATGGACTGGCAAAAACAACCGATGTGATATACCTTGGTGTGAGTTATGCATTGTTAGACTAGCGTAAAGACTAAATCATGCAGCAAAGCTGTACAATCGCTTAATCCTGTATCAGAAGATTTTGTGCTAGGCTAATAATTCCATGCCATCTTACACCAAGGATATCACCACCGGTGCTGCGTGGCAATGAGGAAACACAAATGGGTCTACAGTACAATGAAATCGTAATAATACACAGAAAACCTATATATGTACGTTACATTTTAAAATTGAAGAAAAATCTTTTGTCAGTGTGTTGCGAATTATAGCAGAGAGCACTTTGGCTTTTTCTTGGTGGGTTTCGGGGGCACCAAGACTGCGCGGATGGCTTCATCAAAGACCGTCTTGAGGCCTTTTTGCGTAAGCGCCGAACACTCCAAGTATTTCACTCCTTTGATTTCCCTGTGCATCTGTAAACCCTGATAATGACATACATTTAAAAGCAAATCAGCATATAATCATAAAATAAATACTACAACATATCAACAACATCAGCATATAATCAGAATTTGGAAGGCTCGTACGAACAAATTCATTTTACCCCCCGCACTATAATGGGACCGTCCGTGTTACGATGCGATCAGATCTTGTCATAGTCAGTGATGCGTGTAATTATTCCCTCCAGCGAGTTAATGCAGTTTTTGGGCAACACTGGTACAACCATTCGTTCTGTGCTAGTCTGACGAGAAGGTTGTCTACAAATTAGTTTGTGACACTGGTGGTGTGTTTGTCCCCAAAACGTGAAATTCTATAATTTATGTTGCACTTGAAATGAAAGTACATTTTGTATGTAAAATAAATGCAACCTTTCGAGTCGCACAGAAACTCCGCAACACCTTGGCTTTCCTTGTCAACCTACTTATAGTGTCGGGTGGTAATTGGATAATATACGTGCAGGATTGTACATGTTGTTAGTAATACTTGGCGTTACTTGCCAGATAGCAGAATTGGACAAAGACAACAGTATGCACTTAAACCCAGACTGGGTCCCCATTCACGTCCCTCTATACGGCCGCCATCTTTAAAAATGGCGGACCAAATTGAGGGACTGGGGAAAAAATACTACATACAAGTGTACAGCCTCTTTGTGGAACTACATGAGAACTGAGCATGCGCATTTGTGCCCAGCAACAACAGAAACCCATGTCATTGGTCTATTCAAACTGCTGTGCGTTAATGATCCTTTACACAGCGCCGAAGGAGGTAAATCGTGTACCCCATCAGCCATCGGGTCACACGATGTACGACGCTGTGTGAAACCAGCGGCGCAGTGTAGCGCGATGGTGCGTGAATAATATCGTGTTTATTCGTGATCTGATCAGCACACACTTTTAGAACTGTCTTCACATTAAGGACTCGGTCTATCCTTCCTTCAATTGGGTCCAAATTTATTTAGCACGCCAGATTTGCTTCAATGAGTAAAATAGTTCAATCAATAAAATACATGGGGATTGGGGGGGGGGGGGGTTGTATACAGCTAAGAATACTTGTAGAATTATTTTGATGCTAACCCTGACCCCTTTCCTGAGGCCCCTTAATATAAAACACATGCTAAAAGGTTTGTTCACAAGACCATACAATTGTTCAACTTGTAAGACAGAAGGTGTACTTTTGCTATCATGGACTGCATGTTCCTCACATTCCATTTAAGTGGATTTTGGCGAAAAGGCTTTCATTTATTACATTTTTGTCTACATAATTAATAATATCCATAAAATGAAGTTTATTTCATTATACTACACTTTTATAAAAGTGGAGTTTTACGGTTCGGAAAACCTTCTTCTGTACTTTGGCAACACAGATAGGTATTATTGTAAGTTTGGTGTCAAAATAATTGTGCAAGTGTTCTCTTTCCAAAAATGTTTCAATGTTATACTGCACATTTTTGTATCGGATATATACAGCTTTAAAAAGGTATCAACATTTTTGGGACAATCTGTACAAATTCTAATAGGCTTGATGGTGTACAGTAAATATGTTTGCGAAAGATTGAGCAATGCAATAATACAAATTAATATAGCTATAATATAAAGCTCACTGAAATTATCATACACATGTAGCACTAATATCAAAAGATAATTAATTAACTGTTATGGAAAAACATATTATACTTGTATGATCCTTTTTTTTCAAACTTAATCTTCAGAAACAAACATTTCTTGATAAAATAATAAATTGTATATTGCCATTTAAAAAAAAAATCAAAAAATCAATAACATTTACCAGTTAGTTAGAAAAATGTCAGATTTCTATTTAGCATAAACATATTTAAACACTTTGGATAATCACATATACATGTATGTATGTTAAATCAAAATGACAGAATTAGCCAAAATCAAAATGACAGAATTAGCCAGCCCTCAAATTAACCGAAGGCACCGAAGGCAATTGCCGTCGGTGCCCCACCTAGTTGCCTCGATGCCCTCAACTTCTGGCTGTTTGTACTCCATTGAAAAGTACATAATTGCCTTATGCCCCTTTCAAATTGCGTGAAATTGCATTGCCCTTTCCATTTCTTAATTTGAGGGCTGGAATTAGCATACAAATGTCTATATGATACAAACAATCTTCATCATAAATACAGTAAGCCACACACAATAGCCTTTTCACACTCAATCTGTGGACGATTGATCGCAGAAAATGGCCAACTTCTCTGTGTGAATACAATACTGATGATCGCTCACAATTTTTGTATGTGTTTTAAACGGCTGAATTAGACTTCACTTATTAGCAGCGATCAATCGTCCGCTCCGTATGAAAAGGCTTTTTTATAATGTCACCAGGAACCTGTGGTTATGTCATAGAAATAAAATCTAGAAACCGGACCTTCCCGCCATTGTTGTTGTCTATGGAGTCTAAAATAGTGCACACTCGGCATGTGTAATACCATTAGGCAAAAAAAAAGTCGGTCTCACATACATTTGGGAAAATATCTATGTGATATGCGGGGGGGGGGGGGGTTTATATATTTTTTTAGAGCTATGCTAAATGCAGAAAAAAAAATTGTTTTGTGTTTTTGGCCCACTTCGGAGCAATCTTTTTTTTCGGACAACTAAAAATACCACCCAAAATTGGGTTCATCGCAGAGAGTTATGCGGCAAAAGTTAGTGACTCCATGTACTAATGCGTGCAGGTATGTGAGACAGATTTTGTTGTTGTTACCATAGTGACACAATGACATGACTTAAGAATATGCAGCATTCTCACATATCACGTTTTTGTTGGCGCAATTAACCCATGTGCGCATTTGTTGCTGCGTGCCGAGCGATATGTTTTAGGCATGTTATTTTAAAAAAGCCTCTTTACCATTCCGCAATGTGAATATCTGAGGGTACGAAATTTTTGATCCCATAGGAACGATAAGGTTACCTGGTTTCTTGATTATATTTCTATGGGCTGTAAGAGGAAGTCTTTGAATATATATTCAATCATTAAGAAACTATCGGGACAACTGCATAATGCAACATACGTAATATCCGTGGTAAAGATACTAGACTTCAAACAAGTCTACGCTTGAAATAGTCACACTTGTTGCTGTGAGCGTTAAACCCAGCGCACGTAATACGCTATTTATGCTGTTCCAACTTGTTTGTTTCAAGACTGTAATGTGTGTGTTGCATTTAGCAGTTGCACAAAATAACCATTTATAAACATCTATCAGCCAACTGTATACATGTGTTTTTGTTTTTTATTTTCGTGGGTTTTTTTATACATATGTTAACTTACCTGTGGGTATGTTATAGGAGCTAACCGCCTTTCTTTGAGTTTTTCAATTGTTTCTTTGTCGTCCCTCAAATCAAGCTTGGTGCCCACGAGGATGATGGGTGTGCTCGGACAATGGTGGCTCACTTCCGGGTACCACTTTGTGCGGACGTTCTCGTACGAGGCCGGACTCACCAACGAGAAACAAATGAGAAATACATCCTGTGGGAAAAACAGAGAAAAACAAACAAACATTGGATTTGCTATTCAATTTTAGCGTATAAAGATCAAACTTCCTGGTACTTACATGTAATTTCAACATTTAATAAAGAATTTACCAAATTTAAGCCATTTCTTAACGCTTTCCATGCGGCAGGCGTTAGCAGACGACATTCCAATGTGTCACAAAATGTTTCAAAAATGTCAAAATTATTGAATTTCATTACCATATTTGGAATCATCATGAGAAATGCATTGAAATAAGTACAAACATGCCTAGTATTGGTTCAGTTATCCTTGAGATAGAATTTGAACATTGGGAAAGGTTTTTGACAAATCCGATTTGTATATGGTAAACTAACAGCCGCGTGGAAAGTGTTAAGACAGTCATCACAGTTTATACTCTGCTGCCAGTACCAATATGTATGCCCTGTACCCATTGAAGAACCACTGAATTAGTACCATTGAAATAGCTGCACAGTTTGAATTAGTACCATTGAAATAGCTGCACAGTTGTTGTTCGTCCATCGCAAAGTGAAGATGACCATGACAACCATCTATTAGTTAGTTGAATTTGTAGCCAAAGATGACTAACAAGATCAATCCGGGCAAGGAAGCATCTCCTGCATGTTTGGCACTTGTGATCAGTTTCTGCTGTTGTGACACTTGCTGCCCTCATCATGCGGACCCAACGTCTCCTCCTACACTCTTTCAATCTAGTGGATTTGGCATCTTTGAAGCCTTTGTGTGTGTAAGCACGCCAAACAAAAGGGGGTTTTGTGCTAGGGATTCACAAGAATCATTGTAGATATCAAATTTATTCAGGGACACCTTCAGACTGTACCAGTAACTCTAGCACTGTGCAGCTACGTTGGTTGTACCACACAGGCACTGTACACAGTTCCCATGCAGGTACTGGCAGTTGATTAACTATGATACTGGGCATAAGAAATTGGTTGTGTAGTTCCTTGTACCCGTTGAAGAACCAGAAAATTAGTATCGAAATAGCTGCACAATACCAGTAACTCTACTATTGTGTAGCTACTTTGGTTGTACTACACAAGCACTGTACACAGTTCCCATGCAGGTACTGGCAGTTGATAAACTATGATACCTTTGGGCATAAGAAATTGGTTGTGTAGTTCCCTGTACCCGTTGAAGAACCAGTTAATTAGTACCATCGAAATAGCTGCACTGTACTAGTAACTCTAGCACTGTGCAGCTACGATGGTTGTACCACAGGCACTGTACAGTTCCGATGCAGGTACAGGCAGCTGATTAACCACGATACCGGGCATAAGAAATTGGTTGTGTAGTTTCCTGTACCCATTGAAAACCCAGAAAATTAGTTATCGAAATAGCTGCACAATACCAGGAACTCTACCACGGCGCAGCTACGTTGGTTGTACCGCACAGGCACTGTACAGTTCCCATGCAGGTACTGGCAGCTTATTAACCACGACACCAGGCATATTATAAAGTTGGCTGTGTAGTTTTATAGACACCCGTGTAATTGAATTATAATAGGGGACCCCTCAAAGGACACTGTATTGCGCAGGCAATGACAGCCACAATTTTGGGCAATTGCTTTATTAGAGATACAAATTTCCCTACTCTTAACACCCCTCAAGAAATCCAATCATGAATTGTCATGTTAAACCTAATAAATGTTGTGTTTTGAAGATATACCGATCTTAACGTCTCTAGAAATCAATGAAATACTTTGTTACTGTGTCACTGGCCAGGAAAGATGAATTTGTCACTGCCATAATGCTTTTGGGTGTATTCAAGCTATTTCACGCGAACATTTTTTAAATATTGTGCCTGGGCAGGGCTGTAGCTACGCCGGACTCCGGAAGTCGTGCCCAGCATCCGGCACTCTTAAAAAATAAGGGTAAAAAATCTGGCACTAAAAATCATTAAACTGCCTCATACAACAAGAAATTATGTGGCAGGAACCCTCAAAGTGCATTTATAACCCCTTAAAAAAACATTAAGAAGGCCTCTAGACCCCATTCCATGATCCACTGCACTTCGTTCGTCATCAGTAAAGTTGTCCGGCACTCAATCTGGTCTAGCTACAACCCTGTGCCTGGGGCTATGTACAAATGCATCATACACATAAAATGGGCAAACAACTATGCAGTGCATACGGATTTCATGTCTTAACCAATTAGGATGCGCGGTCATATTTTGAATGCTTCTGGTACATACTTCTGGGTTTATGCATTGGTGAAATTTTGTCCATATAATCATGGTGCTGACTATAGGCAAGTAGAAATAATTTCAGATCGCCTCAATATTTTCAAAGCAATTCCCTACTGTCCATTTACCACACACAACCAATCTATGCCAGCTCTGATTGATATGGAGGCTTCACGGGTGCAGTGCAAATACATTTGTTAATAAGTGGCAAAATCAGTGAACATCGTTCACACTTTATTAATCTTTCAAGTACCGTATACAGGGTTGTAGCTAGGCCAACTTTTGTGCCAGGTGGCAAAATGGCGAACGGAGGGAGCAAAGCGACCGGACGGGCTCAATATTTTGCTATTTGGTTACATAACTCTCGCGGCTCAGGGGCCGGGATGTTTTTTAGGCTTTTTTAATGCACTTTGAGGGTTCCTGCCACATCATTTCTTGTTTTATGAGGCAGTCTAATGATTTATCCACAAATAGTTTTAAAAAAAAAAAATTAAAAAAATTGTATTTTATTTTTTTACATTTTTTTAGAGTGCCAGGCGGGTGCCAGGCGGCCTAGCCCCGTGCCAGGCGGGCCCGCCCGGCGCCGCCTGGCGTAGCTACAACCCTGACCGTATACAAATTTTACATACACAAAATTAAAAATGTAAAAAAAATGCCCTTATGATCGAGTTTGCATGTGCAAAGTATCAAAACATTACTTAACCTAAACAAATTGTTGGCAGAATGTGAGAATTCCCCACAGGGAAAAACAACACAATTTTACAAGTGTAATAGTAATAAGAGGCATATCCATTTTATATACCTATACATTTCAGCCTGTTTAATCCCTAACTGACAAGACATGCATGCATTGCTCATACAATATGTGCCTTCTTGTGAAGTACAATTAAAAAAACAACTTATACCTTTCAATGCTTCAACATAAAGCCTGTTCCCACGACACAACATATTAATGAGCCTGTTCACGCAAACCTATCATCTTGAGTATTGTTCACATGGGCCAAACATCTTGAGGATTTTTTATTCACATTTGGTATATTGGTCATCATCTTCTACCACACTTAGTTATGTCAACATGACAGCGGAAGCATCCGATCACCCCGTGTTCACACCAGTGCCGCTCCATCACTTGCTTGTAATTACTATACAACACACCCAGTGCATCTACAAAAGGCAATCAACTCACGGAAAACTTGAAGTATTGGCCAAAACCCTGGATCTTAAGGAGCAGATCACATGGTGTTTTAACACATTGATTGCATCACCCATAACACCAAGCTATCACCTCAAGTTGATGTTAAACTCAAGGCTGTGAGTCTCGTGTGGACACGCCCAAAACCCTGAATATTTAGGAGGAGATATGACTTGATGCATACTTAGTGTGTTACCACATTGATTGCGTCTCCATGGTCCATCACACCAAGCTACCACCTCAAGTTGATGTTAAACTCAAGGCAGTGAGCATCGTGTGGACACGCCCAAAACCCTGAATATTTAGGAGGAGATATGACTTGATGCATACTTAGTGTGTTACCACATTGATTGCGTCTCCATGGTCCATCACACCAAGCTACCACCTCAAGTTGATGTTAAACTCAAGGCAGTGAGCATCGTGTGGACACGCCCAAAACCCTGAATATTTAGGAGGAGATTATTGACTTACTGTGTTACCACATTGATTGAATCTCTGTAGTCGATCACACCAAGCTATCACCTCAAGTTGATGTAAAACTCACGGTGATGGGTCTCGTGTGGACACAACCATAACAGTGCTTTACATACCAGACAGATGATTAATACAAAAGGCTCACAACGGGTATATACACTTGGCTCTAAATCATAACCCAATCATTTTCAACCATCCAGTGTAACACACCCACAGAGGCCACTGATAACTGGTGAAAAGCCCTACAAAGAGTACAAACCAGATTTGGACCCTGTTTATCGGAAACGGGCGGTTAGCTCAGTGGTTAGAGCATTCAATTACTGTTCGAAAGGTCACTGGTTCGAGGCTTGCACTGGCTCATGTCCTTGCTTTTTAAGTTGGGATATGAGTTGAGGCTTGTTATGTTTGTTTGAGTTGTGGAACTTGCGGTAGTTATCTGCCTCATTGTTATTTATTTACATTGTTCAAGTTCCCTATTTTTTGAATCGCCTATGCGATCCTATTTGTTGGTACGTGATGCGTATGAACCCTTCTCATCTTCGGATGTGGTGTTTGTAATTTGTATGCAAATGATCCTAAAGATCTCTGGGAGAACAAAAAACATTGTAGTATAGTATTTTTATTCTATGTCATTTCATAGACTAAGTTGTCAGTCCCTCTATACTAGTAGTGGTGTAGATTAATAGCACATGCTGTTTGTGGATACGATAGGGGTCTTAGTCTGTCATTACATGTAGACTAAGTTTTTAGCCCCTATCTATAGTTACTCAGTGGTGTGGGATGTCACTTACTGTTTGTGGATACGATAGGGGTCTTAGTCTGTCATCACATAGACTAAGGTTTCAGTCCCTCTATAGTTACTCATCAGTTGTGTAGGATTATGGCACTTACTGTTTGTGGATATGATAGGGGTCTTAGTCTGTCATAATCTTCCTGTCCCGCCGTATCCCATAATCCTAGATTAACTGGTTTACCATCTACCATTACATTGGCAGAATAGTTATCAAAGCTGAGGACAAAAAGTAAAACAGAAATGTTGAATTATATTATATACCCATCCCATACCGACTCCCACTTCCTTGTTTACCCTACCCTATATTATGAACTGACATTTGAAATTATGTACTCTCAGTCTCTCTCCTACATTCCTGTGTCACTGACATCCCCACCCTAATCCCCCCTACACCTTGTCATTTGTCATGTATTTCCACTAGGGCAGTGTAAGCTAACGATACCCTGTCCATTCTCCCCTGTACCTAAACGTATTCATATAGATGTAAAATATACACTGCGGGCATGTTTTTGTACTGACCCCGACCAACCCACCATCACCATGTTCATGTATCTGTGGGCGATTCCACGGTAACACGCGTTACATTTAAGCGCGCCATTCTTTATTCTCCACTCTTTTCATCTTTTGTATTGTAATACCCAAGACTTAAGGCTAGATCCTCATGCTAACACCAATATGAAATATTAGCTCATGCTAATGTAAGACCGCTCTGAATATCGGTAACACGCGTTACGAAAAAAGACACACTAAAAAAATTCCCAACTTTGTTTTGCTTGTGTATTTAAACTAACCAACCTACAATCAATTGGTCACTACTATAAGCAAGTACCTGTCTAAGGTTTATAAAAGTAGAATAATATTAATAACAAGAATTCAAGTTATCACTTTTTTGTAAATTGCAAAATAGTCGGTAACACGTGTTACGGTAACACGCGTTACACTTTGTCCAGCCATAATTTACCAGCATTAGGTTCTTTATTTATTTTCTAAATTGAAATTAATTTTGACTTTGGCAATTGAACTAACATATTAACCATAACTAGTGATAAATAACACATAAAGAATTGAGGTTTTAGCACGTTTTCCTGAATATGAGTTTGGTAACACGCGTTACGACAATTTGATGGCTTATTGTGGAGTGGTGGTTATGAATTTGTCTAATTGTTTACTATTTTTAAATAGGGCCTAACTAGTAGAATTAAAATTATAAGTGGCATAAATTAAAACCATATCAATTTAGGAAATATTTTCAAAAAAGTGTTGCTCCGGTAACACGTGTTACCATTTTGGGAGTAAGAAAAGTAGAATTTTTTCATAGTAAACAATAGCCAAATGCTGTAACATTTTTTTCCTGAACCTTTGCATGAGCTTTGAACAACATAAGGTAAAAATAAATATTTGAGCAATTTTTAGTTTTTTTGCTCCTTCACATTTTCATGGAATCGCCCCTGTTTACATTATGAGAATGTATTCTCCCTCAACCATCCCTTCCTCCCCTCCCACCCTAACCCTGCCCCCCTATCATGTTCATGTATCCGTTTACACTATGAGAATGTATATTCTCCCTCAACCATCCCTTCCTCCCCTCCCACCCTAACCCTGCCCCCCCCTATCATGTTCATGTATTCGTTTACACTATGAGAATGTATTCTCCCTCAACTATCCCTTCCTCCCCTCCCACCCTAACCCTGCCCCCCCCCCCTATCATGTTCATGTATCCGTTTACACTATGAGAATGTATTCTCCCTCAACTATCCCTTCCTCCCCTCCCACCCTAACCCCCTATCATACTGCATGTACCATTACTTACACTATGAGAATATATTCTCCCTTAACCATTCTCTTCCACCCTCCCAACCTAACCCTGCCACATCCCTAACGTGTTCATGTATCACTATCAGCAGCGCTTACACTGCAGGAATGTATTCTCCCGCCTCCATCCCTCCCCACTCTAAACCCTTCCCCTTCATCCCTCCATCATCCATGTTCATGTACCCATACTTACACTTTTAGATTGTATACTTCCTCAAGCCCTCCCCCCCCCCCCTCTCCCTAACCATTTTCCCACCCCCTACATGTCCATTTTCCAGTACTTACACTGTGGGAATGTATTCTCCGGGGAAGGCATTGGTGGTATAACTGATTAACAAACATGTTTTTCCTACAGCTCTGAAAAAGAAAGAAAGAAAGAAACATGCGGTGAATTGGTGAAAGTCATGTCATTTTATTTCTAGATCTTGGGAGAAGAAATCATACAAAATTGAGAATTGAGAGCCCTGTCATATCATACATTATTAATAATTACTTCAATCTGGGCACCCTCATGCATGTAATATTATAATTGCATGCTGCAGTAAGGCAAAAAACCAAAAAAATTGTTGTATAGGTGAAACCCGCCTGAATCTAATTTACCCGGACTTTGTTTTTTTTGAAGATTTTTAATTTTTGTTTTAGCGTAACCAAACAGACCCTAATTGACGCCCCCCCCCCCCCCCCCCCCCCCCCCCCCCCCGACCGTGGATTTTCTTCTTCATTTTTTGGCAGAAGATTTTTTTTTTTTAATAAGAAAAAAGAAAAAGATCTTTGGTGCTCCTCATTGAATATGAAATTTTTAAAGTACTGTCAGACAAACAGGATTGTTTTGTTTTACAGAAGTTCACAAGGTGAAATAATAGGAAAATGTGTGCTATGTACATGTTAATAAGCCTGACCAAATCATAATTTGTGTGAAATTTAAATTGGGTACGGAAAAGAAAACCGTTTTCGGAAACAAATTCAGTTCAGTTATCAGTGATAATTTGAAATTGTTCAAAGCATGTCAAATCTTTCGACATTTTTTTTACAAATATATTCACACACAAAAATGATAAAGATTTTAAAAAAACCAAAAAACTCCTGACTGACCAATTGCAAGGTCCGTCACCACCCCCTCCCCCCTGGGCACTATACTTTTTTGGTAGGGGTGTACTGCCTAGGGTCTCAAAAAAGACACAAAATAGGGTCTTAAGAACTGATTTTCTCGAAAATGTAGGTCTCAAAACTGGTTTGCTTTTCAAATTTGATTAGTAAGAACGCAAAAGAGGGGTTTATATAACACATATTGAGACTTTGGAATGAAAATGTTCTATATTTTTATAAAATGTCTTAAAGGTATATTATGTGATCTTTTCCAGGGGACGCCCTCAATCCTCAAAAAAAAATTGGAAGCAGATTTTCTTGCAGATTTACTTTTCTGATCATAAATCATAAATATATTCCAAGTTACAGAACGATACGATTCCTAATAACCTCAAAATCATAGTTTTAGAGTGAATTTAGAGTAAAATTTGAACAAATAGATTGCACCGCTCGGTACAATCTATTTTCAAACCATGATTTAAGTAATTAGGAATCGTATCAATCTGTAACTTAGAAGATCTTATGATTTATGATCAAAAATGCAAATCTGCAAGAAAATCTGCTTTCATAGTAAAAATCAATGATAGAGGGCGCTACTTGGAAAAGATCACATAATATGCCTTTAATAGCTATTGCAAGCTCAAAAGGGGGAGGGGTCTTTCAGAGCGGCACATACCCCTTTCCAATGTCAGTACCCCCCCCCCCCCCCCCTCGGGATAGAACCCCTTTTTCATTACGTAAACTGGTGATTTTATTCTGACTTGTACTATAGCAATCAATTAAGTTATATGAATGAAAATATTGCCCTATACATAATCATAATGTAGAAAATGGTATTGTCACAGAAGTATTACATGTAGTAACTAAACAGTTTTATAATAATCAGGGTCAGTCAGGCAAGACACTGAATATTTTCATACCAAACATAATTTTATGAAGGAATAAATCCATGCCAACTTCCTTATCATTCGACCTTCATTCTAAGAGATGATTTGCTTGACTGATTCAATGAGCTATTCAACATGTATAGAACTAATAGTTCTCATAAGGCCCTGTGAAATCTAAAATAGCTGCTTTTTGTAAGAGAGTGTCTTCAACTCTTCTTCATCACAAGGATACCTGATAGAGCAAGAGCAATACTCAGCACATGGCAGCTATAATGACAAGTGGCCTATGTGGTAACAAGTACAGCATGTCCCAAAGAAAATTAGGTTCTAAGATGGGCAACCTATGCAAATGATTACTACTTGAATTGTAATGGCAAGAGGTCTGTCTCATGCATGAGTATGTACATAGTAATTATCATTTTACTGTAGTAATTTCAGATTTTCAGGCATGTCAGTAACCATCTCCAAAATGCTGCATAGTGTCTCAAATACTGGAACGAACCAACCAGCTTTAACTTGCCCGTAAACTTTGATGCAATAGTTGAATGGTTTCCTGTCAGATTGGGAGGGATAGGATTGGTCACTTTACACTTTTAACAGATTACCAAAGATTGGTATATAATATTTTTGATTCTATACAGAAGTGAATTGCCTAAAGGCATATTATGTGATCTTTTCCAGGGAGCGCCCTCTAAGTCATGATTTTTTTAAAAAGTAGATTTTCTTGCAGATTTACATTTCTGATCATTACAGAGCGATTTGATTCCTAATTACTTCAACATCATGGTTTAAAGAGTAAAATAAACTGTCAGGTCTGCGCGACAACTTATTGTTCACTCTAAAACTAGGATTTTGAAGTAATTAGGAATCGTATCGCTTTGTAACTCAGAATATATTTATGATTTATGATCAGAAATGTAAATCTGCAAAAAAATTTACTTTCTAAAAATAATCATGAATAGAGGGCGCACCCTGGAAAAGATCACAATATATGCCTTTAAAAGGTTATGAGCTCTTGTTTTGGTCCCAATTTTTTGGGAACACACTGTTAAAGTGTATATTGCAGAAGGAAGCTATTGCAGAAAGAGTCTTCTCGGGCAAACAATTGAATCGCAACATACATCCATAGAAACATTGTTTAGACTTTAAACAAGTCCACACTGGAATAACGTATTAACAACACTGTTTAAGCAAGATTTGTATCTAATCTAGAGTGAATGTTGCATTCAGTAATTGCGCCAAACTTTCAATATGTTCCATATCATAATACGGTATTAATACCCTACTGCCAAGGAGAAAAATAAGCGGGCGCTGGGCGATTTTTACCCAACGATCCCGCCGAAATATCGCCCGGTCAGGCCAAATTAGTACCGAGCGCTGGTATTTTGCTCATCCTAGCGCCAGGTCGGCCGATCAGAAGTTTGTAAAACATCAAATGACGGCAACGGAAATAACAATTGTTTAGTAATAATTTCATAAACAGCAACAAATTCTTCTACACTATTGCTCGGCCGATATGTAACATTTTTTCATAACACGTAATACAAGTGAACAAAGTTGTAAAATTGACCAGCTATTTCCTTTCTCAACCCAAACAAGTTATGCACATTTCGCAATATTTGATTTGATAAAACTAGCTCCCAGTCAATGAAAATAGCTCCCTGTTCACACCAAATCCCGTGAACCGGGAGCTATTTTTTTAAAATAAATAGCTCCCGGTCAAAATCCTGTTATTTTTCTCCTTGCCTACTGCTGTCTTATTGTCCTATTTATGGCATTGGATTTATACAATACATCAATTTAAATTCCAGCTATCCTAATAAAAGTGGGGACACATTTGGATCATCCTTTTTTGGGGGGAGGGGACACAACATTTTTTGAAAGTGAGTACTGTAAAACCAGAAATGTTCATGTGCATTGAAATTTTGCTAATTTCGTGAATATTTCCAATATATGTACCTTGTGGCAGTGCATTGCAAAGTTACATTCACGAAATTGAAATTTAGGCCAGTCAGTATTGCGGATTCATGAAATTTTAAACTCTGAAATATTTTTGGTTTCTGATATTTCAGTATTTGTTGGGTAAAAATCAGATGAAAACTAATTGGGTTTTGATGCAAGAAGTGAATAATATCAATCCAAAAAGTTCTTTCTTGCCTGTATGAATTGTGAATATTGATGAATTTTCAATGAAAAGCATGCTTGACGGACCTTGCAAAACATTGAATCCAGCGATGATTTTAGTTTTTGTACAGTACAGGGAGGGAGGAATTACAAGGATTGTTAGAAGCGGTGCATACCGTGCATTTTTAAGTGTCGATATAATAATTGGAATTCAGTAAATAGGGGTTACAACACTAAATCCTTTCACATTTGGTGTACGGTTTTGAAAAATACCTTCAGAGAAGTATGATCATCTCAAGAGAAGCAAATTGTTGTGAATCGTGCGCAATTTTATTAAAACTATCGACTACATGATAGCTAGCTAGTATCTGAACATTGCAAACATGCTAAAAAACATGGTTCAAATCAAAAACAAAAAACGGTCAGAATGATACCAAACCGGAAAAGTTAAGTAAGCACAACTATTGTCTGAAAATCATGGTGACGCTGTTAAGGCATTTATAACGCAAAAGTTTATCTAGATTAGTAGATTGGTAACAAAAACCTAAATTTAAAATAAAATAAAGTCTTTAACAGTGCTGAAAATATTCATGTGCCCAAAATACAAAATTATAATTATAGGGTAATGAAATGCATACATGTACATTGAACTATGCCAAACTGTGTGTAATTCAATGGAGGAATTATAAAGTGGTGTGCCCCCAAATTAATAGACCTGTGCTTGAATGATGCAGTGATTCATATTCACCATTTGTAATCACAACCCCAACAAACCCACAGATCCGCAACAACTTCCTTTATTCACTTCCTCTAATATATATATGGATTGTAATTGTAAAATTGGCAATCTTTTTTTTAAATGGATGGGTTTTTTTTATATAGAGTTGGGCGGGCATTAATCCCATGGACTAGGTAATTAGCTGGCACCATTGGAATTATGTACTTAAAGAAAATCAAAAATTAAACAGGGGTGTCAAAGAAATGTTACACCACACAAAGATCACAAAGATTAGTGTACACTGTAATCTATGATCTATAACAGAATGTATAGCTACATGTATGCGCCTACATGTACATAAGTTTTGAACAAGTTTATGAATGACATTTGGGACATTTATGTGTAGGCGCCCCTACACGTTGATATAGGCCTATGTACACAATAAATCAATCTGCAAAGAATCACCAAAAGAGTTTGAAAAGAAGTTTCTTAAGACTGCAGAGTTCGTCCAACAGGGATGAAGGTATTAGTTTAGGCAAAAAAAAAAAAATTGGTTGTCCTCGACCGACCATGCACCCTGGTCCCGACCTATATTTTTTTGTTTTCCTTTTTTTGTTTTTGTTTTTTAAATAAAATATTTAAAATTAAAAATAATAATAATAAAAATAATAAAAAATAAAAAATAAAAAATAAAATCGAAAATTCATTTTTTGGGGAAAATCTTCAGGAAACATGACAATATTACCTCTTCCCACATGTACTTGGGAGTTTTAATAGTCTGAGAGGATTTCAGTGTAAATTTTTAACATTTTTTGTTGTTTTATATCGTTGTTATTGGTTTCAAGTATTAATAACATAATATTATGTGCGACTTCTTGTTGGCTGAACTTTGAGCTTCCACTGGTATACATGTAAGAGGAAGAAAAGAAGAAAAATCCGCTCGCCCGCCCCTTCTCTCTTAGAGCTCTGGAGGCCAACCATTTTTTTAATTTTTGTTTGGCCTTGGGGACAGAATGTTCAGTTTCCCAACTGAGCATACCTACCATAAATTACAAAATGACACCACTGAGGATCCCACATCTGACACCAATTGTTTAATCTTTTTATTATCAGTTTAGGGACAGATTTATGTTCAGTTTCCCAACTGAGCATACCTACCAGAAATTACAAAATGACACCACTGAGGATCCCACATCTGACACCATATTTTTCTCAAAAAAACTGAATAGCCATATTGACACACTTTGATGTCTAGCATTCGAAGAGCATAGTGCTATTAAAGTTTAAATGGCTCATACTTCTAGCTCCTTTCATTTTTGAGAATGAATTGGAAATAAGTTTTTTTGCATAATGGTAGTTTCTACACTTAGTCAGTTACAAATTGATGACAAGTTATATGCATTTTTATCAATCCATGCACAAAAGTAATCCAAGCATTTGCGCAATTTAGGAAATCAAATATCTCACACATGATGAACAGAGTATTTTTACCTGTACTTTTATGCACACACATAATTAATTCACTTCTCTGCAAGGAGGCTCACTAATTTGAATATAACTATTCAGGCAATACACGGTAATACATGCAATGCTCTAGGTCAATTCAATTCCTCTATCTCCACTGTAAAGTATCATAATTGAAGAATATCATAACTTGTATTATAATTTGTATTATTTGTTAGTATAAGTATGTATATCGAAATGAGGGCCTACTTGGAAAGCAGTGCAAGTCACTGAAGCATATTACCCTCAATAAAGAAAGCATAAATAAATATCTTGCTAAGTTATCCAATGTTTTGGGGGTAATATTAATTATCAAAATAACAGATTCAGAAACAATTGCGTAAAACATCATGAACTTGATTTGATGTCTGTGTGATGTTCAACATATACTGCATCTCTGTGTAACTGAGTTGTAGTTGCATTGTATTTTGAAGAGTATATGCCTACATGTATGCGCCCAGATGTTCTGAAAGTGAAACAGTCCACTCCAGTCCAAGGCATGATTGCTAATAGTACATGTAGAAGTGCCATTTTATTTGCCAGCTTGCATCGCATATGACAAACAAATCATGATTTTTTAAAGAGGCAATATATTTAAATGTTTACTCCCCAATAATATAGATACGCATGAGCGAAACTACAGACAAACCTGCAAAACGCGGCAATATCATGTTTGGCTTTAAATACCTGTTCGTGGCGTCAATGGAATCAACCGTAATTATAACATAACATTTCACAGCTTATTCCGTTGGCGTGTACCAATTACGGGGAACGAAACATGATCTTGCCAAAAATGCAATGATTTAATAATAATTTATTAATATTATTTATTATTTAAAGTCCTTATAAAAGTAAAATTATGTTCACTCACTGCGCTGCGTCAGTCGGGCAGAAAACATGATATTCATTCATATATTTGCCACTTGCTAATAATAATAATACTATTAGTTACTAGCAGCTGAACCCAACTTGATTTAATAAACGAAATTCAAGTACATTTTAGGACACTTCTATGCCCAAAGTTATAAAGGTTATCTGTTGTGATTGTTATACTGACCGGTACAGGTTTAGTTTCAGGCTACTACACTAGTCATGCTATGTAATAATTGTTACTGTACATATTTTTGTATGCAGTGCATAGAACAAAACAGACAATCGGAAAAGTCCAATCGCTGAAAACCGCCTTACTTTGGCCTTCGATAAACAGCACTTACCCGTCACCTACGACGACACACTTTATGGCTTGCATTTTGCTACTCTTCCCAAACACCTGATTGGAATTATTATTGTTGTCAAAACTAAAAATCGGTGATTTTTATAGTTTCCTAAACACGGAAATGATCACACGTTCGGTACAGTGAAGGGTGTGTGCAGAGAGCGATCTCTTTTTATAGCAGGACCCCCAGCGTAGAGGTTAAAAATAGAAACTAACCCGGAAGAGATTTTGCGTAATTGGTACTAGCCT
>CM069453.1:65617583-65663864 GCA_035610835.1 Ophiura sarsii
AAAATCACACAGTCAAAAAGACAGCACAGTAAACATTGCTAATGGACAATTATGAGCGTTTTAATCATTTTTCTCTATAACATTTCCTTTTTTTACCAAACTGGTGCATAAATTTGTCGACTATATGTACACATTTGCCGACTATTTGTCTATTTGAATTACACCCCCTCCCCACACAAAAAACACTATAGCGACGGCCCAGCCCCCGACTGGCAGTTAGTTTCCCCGACTGATCATTTTCTCCCGACTGATAGACCAAACTGGGGGGCCTAGGCCCCCTTTGCACACGCCACTGTACATCACACTTCAAAAGTTACAGCGCTTGATAAATTTCATATTTTTGGGTTGACACCTCCACCCCCCTTAAACTCTGCTCTAAACATATTAGGCCGTATTCTCGTACGTAGTTAAACACGGTTTTAAGCTAAACACGCGTCTAACTTTGACTTTAGACACAGCATTTAACTAAACGCAATTCTCGTACATTTGTTTTACTTAAACACGCGTCTAACTTGCCGAAATGTGTCTAACTTTAAACATGGGTACGGGGGTAGTTTAATGCGTGTTTAACTAAACTCGCGCACCAACTGTATGCCTTGAATGATCACTCAACCGTGCCCGGTGCAAACTGGCGCGCGGATCGTGTAGTCTTTAAAAGTACCGTGTATATAAGGCAGTTGGTCGATATCTATTGTAACCCATTAGGGACACAATAAATTAAATACCTGTATACAATCAACGCAGGACCACTCTGGGAACGATATTTGCAGAGTTTAAAATTGTGTTTTGTTAAACACGTCGTTTAAAGGATAAACTCACGTTTAAGTTAGACACGCGTTTAGTTAAACACGGTTTTAAGCTAAAACCGTGTTTAGTACGAGAATACGGCCCAATATATTGAGCCCAGAGGGAACACTCATGTGTAAAAGTTGTAGTGAATGCACTCTCAAAAATTACCCTTTAGGCGACTATAAAAGAAACCCTGTTCTACGGGCAAAAGGAGCTCTTAGGATGTCGGTCAGTCGGGTGTTTTTTGTTGGTTTTAATTGTGTCATTCACTTTTGTCAGTAAATTTGTCATAAGGCCTAATCCTATTGGGCTATTTTTACAATAATGACACATGATTACCAGTCCAAGCTATCCGTAGTGCAAGTACCCTTATACTCTGAAATTGATGATTGTGATAC
Source organism: Ophiura sarsii (assembly GCA_035610835.1). NCBI lineage: Eukaryota > Metazoa > Echinodermata > Ophiuroidea > Amphilepidida > Ophiuridae > Ophiura > Ophiura sarsii. The sequence goes on from CM069453.1 coordinate 65,618,771, forward strand.
CCTTAGCACGGGCCTGCATTGTGGTCGAAAAAATTACCCCATTATCAACATTTTCGTACTCTCGGATGATTACAACGTTATACCTAACCCCCCCCCCCCCCCCCCCGGATATTGAGACATTCTCATATTAGTTGCATGTCTGGTAATTATAAAATCACTGACGATGCATTTTAATGACATTTGATCTATGCATATTAGAAATATACCGTGTTCATAGATGTGTATGTACACAGGGATTGGTGTATGGTAATAAGGCTAAGGGTGAAATCATTATTTGTTATCCTCGACACCTTGTGCATTAAAAATGAAAGAGTTATTTCTTTTTGTTTATATTTATGTAAAATTCATTATTTCCTTGAAATAATGACGTATCTCAGAAAAAGTTGTAGACATGTGATGATGCATCCTCTCCCACCCTATCCCCATCCCCAAAATTGCCACAACCCCCCCCCCCCCACATTTCCACCCCAAATTTGCAACAAACCCCACCCTACCCACATCCATACCCCAATAATTGCCACTAAACTCACCCCTACCCACATCCCCACCCCAATAATTGCCACAAACCGATCCCCTACCCACATCTCCACCCCAAAATTACAACAATAGCGACCCCCATCCCCACGCTGAAAATTGCCATTCCCCCACTTCTATCCCCACCCCACAAAACCCACTCCGGCCCCCATCCCCACCCAAAGATTGTGACTAAATCCATCCCTCCGGCCTCCATCCCCATTTGAAGATTGCCACAAAACCCCTAACCCCCTTCCACACCCACAAAATTGCCACAGAACACATTTGTGTTCTATGAAATATTGTGAATTGTTCTAATCAAAAGAGTTAATGTTCACTCGTACACAAAATTTCAGGACAAGGATGAGAAACGTGTCATTTTTCTGATTTGGCCCTAGGATATGTGAATCCTGCAGCTGTATGTCAAAAACAATGTGTGTGATATATGCTTTAAATCATATAATTATTGTTGGTAGGGGGAGGATGGATCTAGGATTTTAACCCATCAGGGTACTGGGATGTTTAGCTCCAAATTTGCAGGGGTGGAGGGCAAGATTCAGGGGAAAGCCCTTGGCCAGCATCAACATTTGGGGGAGGGCAAACAGGGGGAAAGAAAAAAAATGGGAGGTTTTTTTTTGGCTGTTCGGCAGTCTTGCATTTTGTGTGTGTGTTTGTTTATATATTTGGCTTGGTATTTATTTGTTTTGTTTTTGTTTGTTATTGTTTGTGGTTTTTTTAATTCTATTTGTAAAATATAATTTTCAAACATTTTAAAAAAAAGGTTTTGACAAATATGAGTCGGTCTAGTAAATATAAATCTCCCCCTCCCCCAACACATGTTTGCCTTATTCATAACAAAACATGATAACATTTCTGTTTTGATATCTTTTTAGTGGTCTCCTGAGGTAAAACATCACTGCCCAATGGCTCCTGTCATCCTGGTAGGCACAAAGCTTGATCTGAGAGATGATCCAGAGACGAGCGACAGACTACGAGACAGGAATTTATTCCCGGTTAGATATCAACAGGTGAGTTCATTAGACCCAATCAGTAATAGGACTACCCCCCCCCCAAAAAAAAAAACACACCAAAAAACACCCCAGACCCCATTAGGCACAAAGCTTGATCTGAGAGATGATCCGGAGACCAGCGACAGACTACGAGACAGGAATTTATTCCCGGTTAGATATCAACAGGTGAGTTCATTAGGCCGAAACCGTTATATGACTATTCCCCCACCAACCCCAATCCCTCCCCACACCAAACACACCCCATTAGGCACAAAGCTTGATCTGAGAGATGATCCGGAGACCAGCGACAGACTACGAGACAAGAATTTATTCCCGGTTAGATATCAACAGGTGAGTTCATTAGGCCGACACAGTAATACGACTATTCCCCCACCAATCCCTCCCCATCACAAACACACCCCAGTAGGCACAAATCTTTATCTCCGAGATAATCCGGAGACAAGTGACAGTCTACGAGAAAGGAATCTATTCCCGGTTAGATATCAACAGGTGAGTTCATTAGACCCAATCAGTAATAGGACTACCCCCCCCCCCCAAAAAAAACACCCAAAAAACACCCCAGACCCATTAGGCACAAAGCTTGATCTGAGAGATGATCCGGAGACCAGCGACCGACTACGAGACAAGAATTTATTCCCGGTTAGATATCAACAGGTGAGTTCATTAGGCCGACACAGTAATACGACTATTCCCCCACCAATCCCTCCCCATCACAAACACACCCCAGTAGGCACAAATCTTTATCTCCGAGATAATCCGGAGACAAGTGACAGTCTACGAGAAAGGAATCTATTCCCGGTTAGATATCAACAGGTGAGTTCATTAGACCCAATCAGTAATAGGACTACCCCCCCCCCCCCAAAAAAAAAACACCCAAAAAACACCCCAGACCCCATTAGGCACAAAGCTTGATCTGAGAGATGATCCGGAGACCAGCGACCGACTACGAGACAAGAATTTATTCCCGGTTAGATATCAACAGGTGAGTTCATTAGGCCAAAACCGTAAAACGACCAATTCCCCCACCAACCCAAACCCCTCCCCACCCCAAACACACCCAAGTAGGCAAAAATCTTGATCTCCGAGATAATCCGGGATAATCGACAGACTATGAGACAGGAATTTATTCCCGGTTAGATATCAACAGGTGATTTCATTAGACAGGCACAGTAATACGACTATTCCCCCACCAATCCCTCCCCATCACAAACACACCCCAGTAGGCACAAATCTTGATCTCCGAGATATAAATCCGGGATATAAGCGACAGACTATAAGACAGGAATGTATTCCCGGTTAGATATCAACAGGTGAGTTCATTAGGCCGAAACCGTAATACGACTATTCCACCACCAACCCAACCCCTCCCCACACCAAACACCCCCCAGTAGGCACAAAGCTTGATCTGAGAGATGATCCAGAGACAAGCGACAGACTACGAGACAGGAATTTATTCCCGGTTAGATATCAACAGGTGAGTTCATTAGGCCGAAACCGTAATATGACTATTCCCCCACCAACCCCAATCCCTCCCCACACCAAACACACCCCAGTAGGCACAAAGCTTGATCTCCGAGATAATCCGGGATAAGCAACAGACTATAAGACAGGAATGTATTCCCGGTTAGATATCAACAGGTGAGTTCATTAGGCCGAAACCGTAATACGACTATTCCCCCACCCCCCCCCCCCCCCCCCCCCCCCCCTCCCCACCCCAACACACCCCAGTAGGCACAAATCTTGATCTCCGAGATATAAATCCGGGATATAAGCGACAGAGTATAAGACAGGAATGTATTCCCGGTTAGATATCAACAGGTGAGTTCATTAGGCCGAAACCGTAATATGACTATTCCTCCACTAACTATCTGAAGCCAGAAATATGGACTGGGCATAGCAAGACCTCCCCAACTGCACCCTGGGATATAAAGATGTCATGATGAAATTGAAGATATGAATTAGTTCTGTTATGAGCAAAATTATCTTTAAACATCACACACAGAACATTCATCGTTGTAAATTGTTAATTTGTGCGATTCGATGATGTGTGTGTAATTGAACTTTCAATGGATCTGTTTCCTTTTTATAGCTTTTTAAAGAGCCTGTGATTGGATACTAGCATGATAAAGAACATCTGAGATACCAATCAAAATGTAGCTTTCAAAATAAATCCTTTCAACTCCCATCATCCTTCTTATAGTATCCCAGATTGGCTTAATAAAATGATACATGTCTCTTTGTAAACAATTAAAATAGAGTTTGTATGGCATATATCCTTAAATCCTAAATAAATGATCACATGTGTGTGGTGGCATAGGAAAACCCTTCACATGGTCATTTTCTAGCAACTTGGTTTCTTTGGCAGAGAGCTTCATATTCTACTGAGTATAGGACTGTTTAAATTTTTCAGAAATTCCATCTAGAACTACAGTTATAGTATTTTAAAGTCGGCAAGTGTAAACGCAACACTCAAATTTGAAACTGAAAATTCAAAGGTGTACACAAAATCTTTTAAATGCTCTAATAATAATAAAACTACATTGTTATATCACACAGAATAGCTTGTCATATGAAAAGGACTTTTGATATGAACCTAGTTTTTTGCGATATTATAAACAATTGTAAGTTCTTCACTTTCAAAATCTTTACAATGCATTGTCGGAATTCACAAGTAGTTACCATGGTAACAATGTCATTTTACGTAAAGATAGCATTTTACACATAAAATTTGATAAACAAGGTTCAGAAAAGTACAAAAATAAACTTCACATCTGGAATTTTGCATAAAAAACTCCTGGAGACTAAAGTTCAAGGTATAATCTCTATCTTGGGACCAAAGTTGGAAAATTGACTTGGAACTCATTTGCTAGGAATATTTTGGTATGACCCTGATATCTCAATATTAACATTAGCGACTTCCGACGGGTTTTCCCATACCACCACACATTATAGCTGTTCTTGTAACCAATCCAGATAGGTGTTCTTTGTCTAAACTCCTTACCACTCTTCTTACCATATCTCCGATTGGTTCAATTAATGATATAGCCCTCTTTGTAACCAATCAAAAAAGAGATTATATGCCTAAAATACCTTCAGCCCTACCACTCTTCTTACCATATCTCCAATTGGTTCAAAAATAATGATATAGCTCTATTTGTAACCAATCAAAATAGAGATTATATGACTATACCTTCTTCATCCTTACCACTCTTCTTACCATATCTCCAATTGGTTCAATAAATGATATAGCCTCTTTGTAACCAATCAAAATAGAGATTATATGCCTAAAATACCATCAGCCCTACCACTCTTCTTACCATATCTCCAAATGGTTCAAGAGCTCTCTTTGTAACCAATCAAAATAGAGATTATATGCCTCAAATACCTTCAGCCTTACCACTCTTCTTACTGCATCTCCAATTGGTTCAATAAATGATATAGCTCTATTTGTAACTCATCAAAATGCCCCACCTCTTTGAAACCTACCATCCTATATCATTTTTCTGATTGGTTAAATAAACAGCATAGCTCTATTCAGGTGCAATATATCCAGTATCGCATAGCGAAATGCTACACAGTTTTGAAGAATTGCTAATCAATTTCCCAATTGTATCCCATACAGATGTGTGTGAATTGCTAAGCAAAATTTGGAATTGCTACACACATAAAATAGTATATATTGCACACTGGCTCTATTTATAACCAATCAAATAACCTCTCTCTCTCTCCAACATTTGCAAACTTCTCAGGGTCTCCAGATGCTCAAAGACATCGGTGCGGTGAAATATCTCGAGTGCTCGGCCCTCACGCAGAAAGGACTGAAGATGGTGTTTGAAGAGGCCATCAGGGTGGTCCTCTATCCTCCCAAGATGCCAAAGAGGAAGCGAGGAGGATGTAGTGTTTTATGAGATGGGTAGGGGGGATGGAGACCTGAACTATGGGGGAGTGGGTGCGGATGGAGTATAGTTCCCGTTTTTAGTGTGGCGATGGTGATACCCTTTTTTGTGCTGAATCAAAAAAACTACCAGTTTGACCAGGAGTCCGGTTGGCTTCCTCGAGGCGGTTACGTCAACGGCGTATTGATTTGTTATGGAAATCCAGCTTATCTACTACAACTAGGGATTCATCGTTTACTCTGCAAGCCATACAAGAAGTGCGCTGTGTAGGCGCTATACACTACTTGTACTATAGGTAACATCTGCTAAGTACTTGGAGTATATAGTAGGTTTTTAATCTGATATTTTGTGTACATATAATACATCAACATTAATTCGTGAATATCAATAATAATTCATGGTTAGATCATCTTTTGAATAGAGTGCTCAATGCCAAAACGGCAGAGCGTATCAAAATTCAAAATATAGACCTTCCAGAATAGAAATCGTTACTATGAGTTTCATGCCAATAAAGCAATCGGCAGACGACTGGCATTAAAACTCAGAATAAAGACTTATCTTCCAGAAGGTCTACTTTTCAAATTTTTATACAATGCATATTAAAACAGATTTTCAAATGTGAGAGATCGAATAAGATGGAACTATCTACAGCCGTTGCAGAAATATCTGAAATTTCGCAACGGTTTTGGAAATTTATATTTGTTCCTGTTGTGGCCGAGCAGATGTAGTGCACTTGAATATATTACATTTCACGATCTCATCATTACCTATCAATAATTAGGTATGTATATTATATTCTATCGTTAGAATACAGTATTTTAATTCATTATGGATTATTTTGACTGACAGCAGAATTGGGCGTTTACAGGGAAAAGACAACCACAATACACAATATAATTTACCCATTTCAAAACTTGTAATAATATTTTGTATGACAAAATCCTGAATGAATTCAAAACGTTGGATAATCTAGGATTAGTAGAGCGTTTAAAATACTGTAAAAGTGGACAGGTTCTTTCTATTTATATCTGCACGCTTTTCGTTCTCAAATCAGCTTGCGCGGAAATGATTACACACGAATGTATTTCTTTTGTAAGTTTATGTGATGAAGCTACAAATCACAGATTTAAAAATTAAAAAAAACAGTCAAGAATCGGCAAATTTAAAAAACTAAAAATTAATCGTGCAAAAATTGCCACTTTTACAGTATGAAAAAACCAAAAACAAACTAAGCGTATATTCTTTGGTATCCGAAAGTAGCTTTATTACATTGTAATTGTATTGAGAAAGATCATCTTCAATTTAAAAAGAAAATTACATCGATGTACTTTATAAGTGTAAAATCACATGATTCTCTAAAATGCTATGATTCTATATCGTCATGGGCGACATCCTCTTTCCTTAGGTAACAGTCGGCCATTGGAACTTGGAAGGACACAAAACCATGTGTGCAAGAGCTAATGTTTTGATGACAAATTGAAAAGATTTTGATGAACACATTTTGTGGACTAAATCCAGCTCGTTTTTGAAAAAAAGTAAGGAAAAAAAGATCATGGTAACATATTTATATTTAGCTCTGGATTATAGTTGGAACTTCTGAAGGCTTCTAACGTCTAATTATGCAACATATTCCTTGATTATTGTGCCTTATCAAAAAGACAGAAGAGGATTGTAGCCATAGCAACCAGGATATTGCAGTGAGCTTCCTTCTTCAAAACTGCAGCGGTTAACTAGAGAATGTGAAACATTATATACACCAAATTTGGTCACTAGTGTTAAGTGTAGCTTAAAGTTAACCCTGTCTGTTAAAAATCGACCTGGCGTCAGTAGGCACCAACTGCCAAATTTCATTTATCATTAAATATTTCAACAGTGAATGTTTTTACATTTTCTGGAAGCTACAACAACATATTGATGTGACTGTTCTATTTCAGCCGGTTGGAAGCCTGGTTATTTGTGTGGTGACGTAGAGGTCAAGTTCTAAAATTGTATTTAAATCATTACTTGAACACAAATAAAAGTGTGTCTCATTATGTGAATAAAGGTCCCTTCGTAGTCCCATCGTTGTGCATCGGTCTACATCGCCGGATGAGAGTTGAACTTATATGAAGCGCCACACTGTGGCAAGGCTGAGGAGGCTATATTCCCCCTTAGTAACCCATACTTCTACCAATCATCTATCATTGCGTGTACAGACACAGACCGGGATGATCCCCTACTCTTTACGAAGGAGTCTGTGACCTTTTAAAGTGCTCGGGGATAGCTCTTCCGATACACGGGACCAACATTTCTATGTGACTTCCGAACCACGGTGCGCCTATGTACATGCCTACTTCGGTCTGCACGGTCTGAAGGAGGTATGAGGACGAGGCTGTGTTGGTGTATCGTATTGAACTCACGCTCAAACGATCCACCAACAGAACTATGGTGCGCAGCAGTGTTACGACGCTCTAACCGACCCACATTGCTTCAACTCGTGTGTCGGTATCCTTCAACGTCAGGCGATGCGCAACAAAAGGAGTATGAACGGACCTTAACTCGTAGTTAGGTCGCAATCGCATCATTAGAGGATAAACACTAATTCAAATCAGGCAGTTGGTGACGTACTGGGTGTGTAAATAATGTAAATTCATCAGCAGATCCATTCAAATAGAACTTGAGATTATGTTATGGTCACCATTTCACTCCAAAAACATTAAAGGAACTGTGTAACATCACTACTAATTGACAGAAAAAATCTCTTTTGTGTGCATGTCAATTTTAAAACCTTGTTTTGTGGGAAATGTTGATGTATAAAAAATATTTGTATGTACTTCTAAATTTCTATTGAAACACAATAACTACAGTACAAGTACCAGTACCAGTACTGTGTGCATTGGGACATTTTCTTCCAATTTACAGCATATCTCATTTTAACCCAAAATTGCACAAAGGAGCTCTTGAAAGTGGACCTGCTTTTTGCTTAGGAATTTCTATTTTTTGGAGATCAAATGTGTGTAGGTTTTTTTCTGTCCAGCGATGACATGAATAACTGTTATTATGAAATTAAGTTTGTATTATTACCCAGATTTTATAATGGGTATAAACGCTAAGATTGAATTATGATCATATTTGAGCGCCCAATATTTATGATTTTGCAGAAAATGTGGTGTTTTTATGCATAAAACTTACAAAAAAAGGGTAGTTTTCAATTCTTTTACCAAAAGAAAAAACTGTGTGATCACTGGCAGTAAACAAAATGCTAGTGTGGTGAAATTTTCTCTTCTGTATGGAAAACTTCTTGTATCTAAACACAAAATTGTCGAAATGGAAAGTGAGTACCGTAAAACGGGGTGAATAGGGACAAAAATGGGAAAAGTTTTTTAAATGTCACCCGGCCAGTTTGTGTACCGTAAAACAGGGTGATTAGGGACATGGGGTCTTCATGTCCCTATTCACCCCGTTTTACGGTAATGACTCATAATGGGTACATCATTTGAACATGTTTATTATGTACATGTATGTCTCTATTCCATTGTATTCACAAAATGTATGACATGTATTCACGATATATTTATTTCTTGTGTGAATTGAATTGGATCGAGTTCGAATTTGGACTGAATTTCAATTGCAAATTCAATTTGTATGTGACTTTGAATATGAACTTGAATGGAATTGAATAGTCTGCTTCCTGTGCCATTTGCAAAGGATTGTGGGAGGTGTGTGACATATTTAAGTGGTTAGTGTTTTTACCTACAGCTCAAGTTTCTGAATTATAAGTAAACAAATATTTACTTTCTTAGAATGGGATTACTCTCCATGCCGTCAGCAGACAGAAACCTAGGGCTACGGATAAAAATAACTATAGAAACACTACCCCTTCTCCCAGAATGCTCTCCCTGTACCCACAATCCTTAGCAAATACCCTGGAAACATCCGAGTCTCGTTTTCACCTTGCCCGTCCACCTTGTTCTGTGTAAACCTTGTGTTTTCCATCAATACCTTGCCAAAAAACCCTAATTTTTTTCATCTGTACATTTAACGTGTATAATAGTCTATTGCCCTTTGAACATATAGGGCCGTATTCTCGTACTAAACATGGTTTTAGCTTAAAGCGGTGTTTAACTAAACTTGTGTCTAGATTCACCGCAAATTTCTCTTTTAAAATGACATGTTTATCAAAATCCGGTTTTAAACTCTGCAAATTTGTCCCCGGAGTGGTCGTACGTTCACTGTATACAGGTATTCAATATATTGTGGCCAAAATGAGTTAAAATAGATATCGACCGAATTCCTCAAATGCATGTGTATTTTTAAGACTACACAATCTGCATGTGAGCTTGCACCGGGCACGGTTGGGTAATCATTCAAGGCGGACAATTGGTGCTTGAGTTTAGTTAAACAGGCGTTAACCTACCCCATTCCCACGTTTAAAGTTAGAAGTGTGTTTAGTTAAACGATGTGTTTAAAGGCAAATTAAACATGTGTTTAGCTTAAAACCATGATTAAATTATATAGGCATGCGAGCGGGACACGGTTCGACCGTGTCACGCACGTATGACCCGTGGCCCGTAAGCAAAACACTGTATACGAAAACACGAACTAGATTTTACAATTTGAACTAACACATTTTCGTAATAAAACACAAGGAAATACAAGGAAACTAATGGATTATTAGCCATTTATTTAGACTATGTGCATGAAAGTTCAAATAAAAAACAATGATTCCGTCCCTTATTACTGCTAATTAATATTATAATATGGAGTTTACCAGGCACTTCGATCGCTCGCGAGTGATACTAAAGCGCCATTGTTACAGCTAGTCTTATTCCCAATCATTTTTATTGCTCCTTTTCGTAACACTAAGCGGCATGAGAACAAGACTAGCATTAATTTAAAAGTGACGTCATGATTATAATTGATAAATTCTCCGAATTGCGCAGAAAGCCGCCATTTTGTACACATTTTAAACCGACAGAAAAAATTCTGCGCAACTACGTAGAAAGCAATGGGATTTTTAACTCTGGACGAAAGTGAATATGAACCGCCGATATTTAAGGATTTACCATACTTTGTTTTAGTTATTTGAAGATGACACTCAATCTTTAGGTTTGGCTTTGATGGTACGTGATCAGAGATCAAGTAGGGAATCTTTTTGCGTAGCTCTTTTTGCTACATATTTGTGCATTAGTGTTCAAAAGTGTGTCGTATTTCGTGATGCTACATTGGTTAAATCGAACGCTGCGTGGTGGTATGCACTATGCCGGTTATTACGGGGCTTGGGCTCTACCGTGGGTTGGGTTTGGGAATTCACGGAGAGTGAGACTAATACGGGATACGGGTACCCGTGACACGCACGTATAGAATGACCCGTGTCACGTAAGAGAAAAAACACGGGATAACTCAAGCCTAAATTTAAATACATGTATGTACGAGAATATGGCCCCTAATGTATCATCTTCAGTCCGTCTTTATTGTCTTCTGTATAAATGGATTTTTTTTGTTGCGTACAGATATTTTTCACAAATTTAAGCTATAAGAACAGAACCTGATTTGTTGATGTTTCCTCCCCTAGAAACTGAATACTGTGTGACAATTTTGCACAATGTTTAAAGCTTTCCACGGGGCAAGGCGTCTGCAGACGACAGTTCCGAAATTTCACAAAATGTTTCCAAAATGACAAAATTATTGAATTTCATCACCTTATTTGGAATCACCATGAGAAATGCATTAAAATAAGTACAAACATGCATAGTACTGGTTCAGTAATTCTTGAGATTTCTGAAGGTTTCTGGTAGTACTGGTTCAGTAATTCTTGAGATTTCTGAAGGTTTCTGAAAAATCTGTTTTGGATATGATACTAAATAGCCGCATGGAAAGTGTTAATTGAGGGAATATTACTATTTGCGCTGTGGAATTTGTGTAAATACAACCCACACAAAAACCTATACTTACACAGTATGTTACGATCATTTGGGTATAATTCGACCAAACGTTTGCGTACGTGCCTGTGATTGAATTTCAATGGACGGCGTGGACGCGTCCCATCAGATGTGTAACACTTGCATGGGAAATCTCTTCCAAGTTCACTCAGCATCGTGCGCTCAGGTAACTTGAATTATATCCAAAGGATTAAAACAACGACTGTAGTTAAAAGGGGCTGATGGAATGGGGGGGGGGGGGGGGGGGGGGAATTATGCTTTATTAGTGCTGTGTTTTGTCTGCGGTGTGCTATGTGACTGTAATAACCTCCTTAAATAGGAGTCATCCACAAGGCAGCTTTTCTGTATAATACAAGTCAGGTACTGTATATCAAAATTGCTGCCCCGTGTGGGTTTTCTTCTTCTGTAGTGTGTTGTCTATTTCTGGAGATTGCCGATACACTATCATTGTCATGAAACGTGCCTTATTCATAAAATGGATATCTCTTGGGGTGACCGGTTACTTTCCTATTGAAATATACAAGGTGCATGCATATAACATGTACTAGGGGTCATTGGTGGTACATGTACTAGGGGTCATTGGTGGTACATGTACAACTGGTGTACATACAGTAGGCCTACAGGGTACATGCGTGTAACGATGTACTATAGGGACATTTGTAGTGTACATACACAACTGGTGTATATACAGGGTACATGCATGTATCGTGTACTAGGGATAATTGGTGGTACATGTGCAACTGGTGTATACAGTACAGGGTACATGCATGTAACAATGTACTATAGGGTCATTTGTAGTGTACATACACAACTGGTGTATACAGGGTACATGCATGTATCATGTACTAGGGATAGTACATGTGCAACTGGAGTACATATAGTACAGGGTACATGCGTGTAACAATGTACTACAGGGTCATTTGTAGTGTACATACACAACTGGTGTATTTATACAGGGTACATGCATGTATCGTGTACTAGGGATCATTGGTTGTACATGTACACAAGGCTCAAGATAACAGTGTTTTTACCGGGAGCTTCTTTTTTCAAAAGTAGTGCCCGGATCATGGGATTTATTGAGAACCAGGAGCTACTTTCAGTCTACCGGGAGCTAACTTTTTATTAAATCGTATTGTCAAATCGACATTCGATGTCTTAGGCAAGCTTGCCGATCATCAATGAGTGCTGGTTTGAACAAAATATCAGCGCTCGGTTGTTTATTTTTCAGCATTACCTGGCGCTATGGCAGAAGGACCGAGGGGTAAAAACCGCCCAGCGCCCGCTTATCTTGAGCCTTGCATGTACAACATGTACCAAATTGTTCTGCAAAGATTCATCTAAATGTCTATCTAGCCTGTTTGGACAGAAAATAATCTGAAGTTACTCTATATTTTGACTCGCCCTGTACAAGTTTATAAATAGAAGTGACGTTCATGTACCTGATGTCATTTTCTGGTATATGATATTGAATAGGGAGGAGTAATACATAAAGAAGTGACCTCTATTCAGGGTCACCATTCATGATACATGTACGCTGTAATTTACAATATGATTGTATACGATAAGAGGTCATCCCAAGTGATATATCAAGTGTTTATTCCATAAACTGTATGAACTGTATTCTGTATGAACTGTATTCCATAAACTATGTATAATATTGCACCACTATGTCTGTATATATCAATCATATCATTGCTTGTAAAACATACCAAAAACTTAGAGTTTTTAGATAGAGAGAAAGAGAAAAGTGGGGTTGGGGAGGGGGGGGGGGTAAAGGGAGAGGGCCGGATAGGAAAAACACTACTGACTTTTCTGTTGGGGGAAATGTGCATGGTGTACAAAATGAAATGGTATTGTATAACTGTAGAATATTTTGTCTTTAAAGGTAGATGACCCGATCACATTTTCGTAACACAGAATTATTTCAAACATACGGAGATTTTCATATCATATGAAAGTTCGTATTTTTCTCATCATCATACTGAAATTTGACGGCCTAAATCGGTATAATTACGGAGAAATCGATGAAATAACGTCGAATTACCGCGAATGGTGGTAACCACCGATATAGTTTGTGTACTACTCAATGGGTACAGTTCACAGCATCTTGTGCGTGTAAAATAAGAACCATTAGAGCTATGCAACTCAAACTTTGGAACACGACTTTTTTAAGGATGACCTTTCATGTAGAATAGAAAACTTCAAGTTGAAAATCGGAATGTGATCGGGTCATCTACCTTTAATGGAGTAATATTTTGAAGGTTTAATCAAATTTTGTGTGTGGCTTATTAAAGGATTATTACAACTCGTAAGAATTTATCTGAAATATCCTAACACATTATTAACACTGCTGATGATTGAAATGTTTATGGCCGCGGGGTCTAGGTTTAATATATAATAGGGACCATTAATTGTTTTCGCAAAAACCAAAGGGGAAAAATGCAAAAAACGGTTGCCTGACACAACATGCAGAATCAGTAGTATTCACTTTTGATGATTATTAACACTTTCCACGCGGCAGGCAGCTGCAGACGACATTCCAAAATTTCACAAAATGTTTAAAAAATATCAAAATTATGGAATGTCATTACCATATTTGGAATCATCTTGAGAAATGCATTGACATAAGTACAAACATGCCTAGTATCGGGTCAGTAATCCTTGAGATAGACTTTGAAAATTGTGAAAGGTTTCTGAAAAATCTGTTTTGAGTATGGTAAAATAATAGCTGCGTGGTAAGTGTTAACATATTGTGAAAATGTATTTATAAACTTATATGTACCTAGGGCGACGAGGAAAAAACAAACACTGTTTTACGGGCTAGACCGACCCACTTTTTTGCGATTTGTGGAGAGAAAATGTTTAGATAAATTGTTCTTAAATCATGTCAAATCGGCTGTTTTTGGCCGAAAATCTATCGATTTTTTTCTTCTTTTTCTTTCACAATAAAAAAAAAAATCCAGATTTTTGTGACATTTTAAGTAAAAAAAACAAAAAACGCCCGACCCTACTTGACAGGCCCGTCCGCCCGTAAAACAGGGGTTTGTTTTTTCGTCGCCTAACTGTCAAAACACCCACTTGGGCCCCACCATATTACTGTTGGGTTACCAATTTGTAATTACTTCTGTGTACATGCCTGTTGAAAAGAAAATCGATTTAAAGGTACTAATAATGAGTACTTGTTAATTTGGTGTATACAGGGTGAGTCAAAATATTTAGAATCCCGTTTTTAAAAAATCAGGAAAAACACTTCATTCATTATAAGTGTAGAAACACCTCTTCATACTTAGTGAAGTTTTCGAGACAATACCTTATTGCGCGCCAAATTACAAAATATTTACGGAAAAGCATGAAATATAAAGTGTTCCAAGAATACATGAATGAAGCCAAGTTGGTGAATGTTAGCACTGCTGCAGTTTTAGTTATTCACACAACATAACAAACTTGATTCCTGTGGACATTTTATAAATAGAACAATATTTGATAAATATACCTAATTTTACATATTTGGTGCTAAATCTCTGATAATTAAAACGATATTGCATGCAAAATATTGCGATGTTATGATATAACAGTATTGCACAAACATATTCATAACAATTAATTAGGTACACACTTGTTCAGTTATTTAACGCCAGAGCTGTTTAAAGAGATATGTTCTTCTATCAATCAGTTCAGTTCAATTAATCATTTCCAAATATTTCAGTCAACATTTTGTTAACACGTATCTCAATAATGCTTGTTATTTCTCTTATTGCTCTTATAAACGATTAAAAATACAATGTAACATAGATTTGTTTGCACATCAAACAAATTCATAGCAATCAAGCAATGTGAATGATGAATTGTGCAAAAATACAGGCTCTTGAATTAAGATGGTCTTTTTCTCGTATCAAATGGTGAAAAATAACATTTTCTTTAACTTTTTGATCGCGCTTATCCCAATGAATGGAAGATATGTGTCATGTGTGTGATGATCTGGAACTGGATTAAATGTGTACAGCTCTTCCTAAAACATGTTCAACTTGCGCCCCATTTGAAAAACAAATTACTTTCATAGTGGTAACGTGGAAGTTGGAACAGATTGAATTTCATAGAATTTGGGAAAAAGCAGATAGGGTAAAGTCGCCAGTTTTCGGTCAGCGCCTATTTTCGGTCACTTCGCCAAAATCATGTAATTGCATCGATCGACGCCATTTCAAAGCAATACCTGGCATCAACTATGCGGCCGTTTTTTAGCCGTCAGTTTATAACGACGAGGTCATTTTTATTACACGATTTGGGAGAAGTGACCGAAAATAGGCGCTGACCGAAAACTGGCGACTTTACCCTACATGTATCTCTTGTTTGGAATAACCAATTTGAATAAAATAAAATTTAGGTTATAGCTAACAGTGCGTTCTTGCTGCGCATTTCATTAAATGTTTTCATTTCTGTGTTTAAACTGGTTTAAAAAATCAGAGAAATCGGGACCTGAATATTTTTACTCTTGTACTACCATAAAACGAATTGTGAGGTTTTTTGAGATATTTTTATTTATGATTATAAAGTACCTTGACACACATTTCCATACCATTTACTTTTGGAATATATTCGGGTGAGAGATTTGCTTGGCAAACACGTTGCGCTAAGCGTGAAAATTAACCCAGCGCAAACATTTTGCTTTTACAGTACTCTCGTCATGCCAGAATTGTTGTATATATGTCAGTGTATCCCAGAGTGCATTGCACCGACCTCTGTACAATCCATGCACATGTGACATACACGAATAGCAGTGCATTATATAGTTTTGTACCATACAGATAGTTTTTAATAGCACTGATCACTGTGCATCGTGGGTAATTATGCATATTTTATGTGAAAGATGTATTATAGTAGTTATTTTGTGTGTAAATGGTTTGTCGCTTAACACTTTCCATGCGGTACTTTTCTGCCGACTACAGTTCCAAAATTTTACAAAATGTTTCAAAAATGTCAACATAATTGAAGTTCATCACCATATTTGGAAACACCAAGAAAAATGGATTTCAATCAGTACAAACATGCCTAGTATTGGTTCAAGAATTCTTGAGATAGACGTCTGAAAGGAAAGGTTTCTGAAAAATCTTTTTGGTATGCCGAAACAAAAGCAGCGTGGAAAGTGTTAGAAATCCTTCTGTTGCTGAAGTAGCGTGTAGTATAATGCTTATAATCTGTATAAATTAGCTTTTATGTTAAGGGTAGATGAACTATTGCGGGACATTTTGAAGGTGTTCCTTTCAAAAATAAATACAATCACTTTGGAATTGGAAAATGAACCTTGTGGAAATCTATGTAACCAAAAAACTAATTGAAATTGTAATAATCCAAACAAAAAATTCTCAATCAGTAAATATGCACCTCAGAAACACAAACCAGTACAAGACTTAGTATACTGTCAATTGCGGATAGATTTTTGATTCACTGCGTCCATGCTTGATCATTCACTGCACGGGCGCATGTGTGGCAAATTGACCAACAAGAATTGTTTGCTACAGTTATAGTAGCAATTCTTATATTATAGAAATAAAATAAAAAATACAATTCTCACGGTCTTGCTGACGTTATACAAACTCACAAAAGGGGGAATGCAATGGGGAAACAAGTGTACGGATGGGCACAATGCAGGGTCAGAAATTCCAGAAGAATCCGAGAATCCATTCTTGCAAAAATTCCCGCTGGTAAAGTTGCGAGAATCCATGTTGATTCTCATCGATAATCTGTCTAAACACATTATTTAAATGGAGGAGATTCCATAGATTCTCGCAACATTCTTTGCAAAAATCGAAATGGATTCTCACAACATTTGACAAACTTCTGACCCTGCAATGTGTCACACGAAGTAACGGGCAGTAATTCAGAGTGAATTCTGGGTAATTTGGGGACAGAAAACCTGAACGCCAGACAATGAAAATCATAGTTGTTGTATATTAGCTCTGAAAATTGTGAAGCAAAGTCTCATCCCACGCACAACATTATACATAAACTATTTTCATGAATTTCATATCATAATGGCTGATTGATCCGTATAAGAGATACTTACTGACATTTTAAACACCAAATATAAGCAAAACTTTGGCAAAATGGAGCAGCAGTTCATGTACCCGTAACGTTGAATGTGCAACTCATTTTCGATATCTATCAGGTGTAAATTATTCAGATTGTGCTCTTCGAGTCGAACGGTGTGCTGTTGACTTTTCAGGTTTCCATATATAGGTGAATGCCATATATTAACCCCCTGAGAACTACCGGCCGATTGGTTAAAAAGATGGATACATCATTTATTGCACCAATGAGAGACATTGTTAGATTAATTGTATCCCTGATAAAGATAGGAGTGAAACATTTTACAAGCTGCATTTGAATTGGCTATTCATATGAGTACATCTTGTAATAAAACCAATCAGAACCACTGTAAGATAGACAGGTAGACCCCAGGGGGTTAAGAGATGAACTTTGACATCCCCATTGACATTAAAGTGACCAAATTATAGAATATTATTAATGACAGAACTAAAATTACAAAATGTGTGGCTAAGGCCAAACAAAGAAGATAGTCTGTCTCAGAAACATTGTGCAAAAAAGTGTAAGTGCTGTGCGATTTCTTTAAAAAAATTAGAAAATAGGCTATAAGGTATGCAATTTTTGATTTTTTTTTTGTTGCATTTTTTGTTTTGTTGCTTATCCAAGCTAACGGAGAACTTTTTTTATTTATTTATTTTTAAAAGAAAAGAAGAAAAAAAAGAAGAAGAAAAAAGAAAAGAAAAAAAACCCCCAGCGCATAGACATATATGCGCCGTAGCTCATTTCACATACCAATGGGGGCGGGCTTCTGAGACAGACCTTCTTTGTTTGGCCTAACTTGATGGAAATTGTTTATCAAATTAAGATGAACATTTTAAACACACATACTTAAAAGCAGAAAACCTTGTTCCTTTAACAATTTCAAAGTTAATTTTATTTTGTATTTTGCATATCGTGATCCACACTCTTGCTTGGTTGTTCGTGAGGTCAAGCTCCGCCCACAAGCTCTCAACATAATAGGGCGTAGTACACGATTAAAGGAATGGTGGTTTTCGCTCAGATTTAATTTTTAATGTCATGTGACATTTGTAGTAGATTGGATGCAGGGCATGGAGTCCTTTATCTCAGCGCTGGTCAACAAGCTTGACAGTCTTCCATTTAGGCCCCCCCCCCCCCCCCCCCCCCCCCCCCCCGGAAAAAAATTGATTAAGTGGATGTACTTGTCCCCTGGGTGAATGACCCTATTAAATTGGACATTGTCCATTTGGTAGTATGTGGTATGACTATAGTTTGATCAGTTCCAAATTGGCGAGGCCTCCTTATAGCAGCGAATGAATACAGAAGGATGCTGGTATGCTGAAGGCAACAAGCGCACGGTGCATCACATGTACGTGTGGTCATAATCGCACGCATACTCGTGGAATTACTTTTGCGAGCAGAGGAATAGAAACCAAAAATTCTCACCAATTTGGAGTGGATTAAACTAAAGTAGTTCATGTGACCATTCAAATAGTTTTCGTGCAATACAGAGCAGGTACATACTATTTGGCTGAAATTATGATATTTATTATATATTATTGTTACTATTGTAAAAAAACCACAACTAAGAAAAAAATTCACGCAGCCACCTCCTTTCCTTAACCCTAACCCCAAATCAAGTTATGTTTTTGTTTTTGTTTTTTAAGCTCAAAGTAAACGGGCTTTGAATTGATGTATCGATATACTAAATGAGCAAATAACGTAAAGATAATCATCAACATAGCCCAAATCCAAAATGTCATACAATTCCGACTTCGCCTTCATGCCAAATAAGCAAATAACGGCACTTCCGGGTTGAGATTTGCTGCGAAATTCCGCGAGTAAAACGATAGCATAACTTTCGAATTCAGCACCGAATTCGATATGATCACATCGAAACTAAGAAAATCATGAAATTTTATATGATAAACGGTGTATGTTGGTAAACTGTTTCAGATGGTAGTTAGTATATGCCTAAGTATTACTTTGATGCACAAAAACTTTTCAAGATAATTGAGGGCGCACTCCCATACGTATCTCTCAATGCCCCTTTAACTACATGTAGTCTCGAGACTAGAGTCCATCTGAACAGGCCTTATGCTGCATTCTTGGAAAAGATTTGTATGTAATTGCTATTGAATGGTGAAAAGTAGACTGGGTCCCCGCGTCCCTCTATATGGCCGCCATCTTTAAAAATTTGAGCACCCTCGCAGGGGCTGTGTGTAAAATAGGGAAGACAAGAGGATCCAGTCTAGGTGAAAAGAACGAAACAATCCTGCCCCTTACTCGTACTGAAAATTTTGGAAAATCTGACTTCTTAGAAAATTATGTGCACATTGCAACTTTCGGATTGCAGTGCGTCAAATCGGCAATCGACTGCGTCACAGCTGATTAGCAGAAGCACTGATGTCTTAAAATATTATTTGAAGTGTGTTAATTTTGACGTTTTATTTGCAGTAAGTGAATCATACATCAACATTTTATAACTTTATTATTATACATAATATGTATATGTAGGATGTGTACAAAATGCTTTGTACATTATTGTGAGGTGTTCTGGAAAAGGCTGAAATTCTCTGAGATAAAAAAGACCCAAAATGCATTTGTTTATTAGATCAGTCATCAGAGCTGAGTGATATTGAAGTGGGTTTCTTTTTATTATTTTTAAAGTTCATATTATATCCCTTAAATTGTGTTTTAATAGTTAGTCAGAAAGCATTAGGCTATATTAAAAAAATCATTTGTCTCAAAGCTCCCGAGCGTGTTATTTAATTGATGCGCATTAAGAAGAAAATTCTGAACATATTTTCTTCTTTTTTTTCAGATTTTCATTGATCACATCATTTTAAATACAAAAGTTCACTTTTACAAGGATCGCATTCCGCATTAGGTTTTTTTAATATAGCCTTACATATGTGTACTCTCAATATGAAGCAGTGAACCCCACCCCACCCACCCCCTGCTCCGCTCCCCCTCCCCCCCCCCCCCCCCTTCCCGGGTTTGCTGGTGACCAATGCTAACCATTGTAGTAATAACCTCGAGTGGGTAGACTGTCTCCGCAACAGCCCCATCAACGTGGGCCCTTCACAGCTACATCGACTTTGTGGCCTGTCATTACAACTCGTTAAAAATATAATCCCCAAGACAATCAACTTTTCTGTTAGGTTAGGAGGAATAAATGAGCGGATGATGGGATGATGACATTTTGATTGAATCGAAGTTTGTGTTTCGGTGATAAAAAATGCTTTGTTCTATGGACCTGGCCAACCAAAAAAATCCAAAAAAAATTATTTTGAACATTTTGGGAACATTTTTGACAAATTTTGCATTTTTTCTCAAAAAAAAGAGGAATGATTTTACATTTCTTGAAAATAATTTGTTGTGAAATATTCAGATTTTGTTCTCAAAAAAAGAAAGAGCCTGACCGACCCTGCCTGAATGGTTCTCCATTGCCTTTATTCATAATTATTATTATTGTTTTACAGTGCATGCAATTATTACTGTGCTCATTTTTTTTTTGTGTGTCAAAAATTCAAAATCATTTCTGCCGATTGAATGCTATTCTAAAATAACTGTAAAGAGAATTTTTGTGTGCGTCTAGCACATAGATTTGATTTGTTTTCTTCTTCAAAAAGTGATTGCAACATTTTTTGAAAAGAAAAAAACAAACCACAATTTCTGTTGTTGTTTTCAGTATCTGGGGTTCATCACCCTGTGGCCAATTCTTAAACATTTCGGAACAAAAATTTCTCCCCCGCCCCCTCTCTGGTCTGCGAAAATCACGGAATTTCCACGAAAATTGCGGAATTGAGGTTAAACGCGGAAAACGACAATTTGATGAAAAGAAGGGAACAAATGCACAAAAAACGTCCAAAACACACAATTTATAAATAGTCTTGAATTAAACAATATAAATATTTTAAAAAAACGATACGTAATAAAACAAAACAAACATCCGCTACAGTAATACGGTAAGCCTAAAAATTAAAAATGATGTGTTTTTCTGTAAAGTGTGTTTATTTTGGTTTTATAGATCGTAAATTTTAAGCTTTCTTGGGGAAAATTACATCACAGAAAAATGCAAAATGTACAAAGCGGAAAAATGCGGAATTCGACAATTACAAAGCGGTAAACTTTGGCCCTTAGTTAATTCCCTTACACCAACCATGCCATTACCAATATATTAGTAGCTTTATATACTCTCATGTATCATTAATTTCTTCTGCAATGTAATTTTATTTTAAAGTAGACTATTTATAGACTTGGCCAAAGACTTTGTAGTGTGCTTTCTGTTGGTCCAGTAAATCACAGTACGAGGGTCATTCAATAGGTTCACGGTCACGAGTAGTGTACAGTTCTGACCGATTTGTGCAATTGACTTATTGAATGGTTTCACCAATGTTTTTTTTGTATCTTTTCTACTTTCAACTGTTACAGCTAAATGGATCTTGATAGTATAGGGTTACTAAGGAGTTTAAATTATAATCAAATTTAAAAATTGGTCGCCATCGTTAGGCACACGCTTTTTCCTAGTGATTCACCACCTTGAATGCGACTTTACGTCGACCAGAGGTGTAAAAACCCAAACAATTGAAGCGCTGGGAATATGTTTTCTGGTTGGAAGTGATAAACCCAGCTCCCATCCTTGTCACGAATTCCAAGAGAACTGATGTCTGGACGATGGCTAATTTTGTTTCATTTGTTCAAAATGTTTAACTTCCCTAAGGCGAGGGTGAAAAAACTTAACAGGCCCGACTGACCAACTTTTTGCGTTTTTAAAGAATTTCTTTTCTGACATTTTTTTCCCTCTCAAATCAGCCGTTTTTACCGAAAATATGTCTACAATATGTAGAAAATTTCTTTTGCCAATTTTGGTGACATTTTAGGTTAAAACAACCCGACCAACCGACCCTACTTAACAGGTCCGCCAGTAAAACGGGGTGTTTTTTCCGTCACCTGAATTTTGGATTTTAGTTGTATGCCCGACCCGAGGTTCGTTTGCCCGGAGGGTGGGGGGTTCATCGCCTAAACCATCGATATTGATCCAGCTGTACCAGAAAAAGTAGAGAAAATGATACCTTCAAATTAAACTGCATGTATTATCAGTCTGAACAGTGTACTCGCTCATTTCTCTTTTTCACTTCAAGCCAAGAACTTATTGAATGACCCTTGTAGACCTATGTTTTATGTGTGTACTGTCCTACAAGGGCATAGCTCTTGTATTGTTTTTGCCTAAGTTTGTCTGTTTTTGAAACCAGTCTATGTTCCTTGACTGAAGCACTGTGCTCTCTTATAAAAAGAAGAAAAAAATTCACTTTGTAATTGAGTCATTATTTCTGTGTTTTAGGGTATATGAGAAAGTGGTTATCATTATTCGTCGCTGTTGTGTCAAAATGTCAAAACCTTGTATTGTCATCCGGCCTTTCAGCATATATAACCTTTGGGTAGTCTGCTTTAAACATGTTCAAGGGCCAAAAATACATCTACCAAAATCTTGTAAGTGCTCTGCCCCTGAACATGTATAGAGGAACACTCCCTATGCATAACAGTTGGGCGGTTTACTTTATACATGCTCAAGGGCCCAAAAAACATTGACAGAACAGCGACGAATCTGCGACTTGAGGGAAATCAGTATTTTGTTACAAGACGCAAATTGTTATTGTGACATTCCACACTAAGGAAAAATGCAACATAAGCCCTTGCACTGCGTTAACACTCCCTATGCATAACAGTTGGACGGTTTACTTTATACATGCTCAAGGGCTTAAAAAAAACAGAACGGCGTTGAATCTGTGACTTAAGGGAAATCAGTATTTTGTTACAAGACGCGAATTGTTTTTGT
This sequence comes from Ophiura sarsii, assembly GCA_035610835.1. Lineage (NCBI taxonomy): Eukaryota > Metazoa > Echinodermata > Ophiuroidea > Amphilepidida > Ophiuridae > Ophiura > Ophiura sarsii. The sequence goes on from CM069453.1 coordinate 65,642,034, forward strand.
GACATTCCACACCAAGGAAAAATGCAACATAAGCCCTTGCACTGCGTTGTGCTTTGCATTTGGGTGGGCGGTGCGCCAAATTGCATATTCAGCAACGCAACAGACGCACACCATCAAAAAGAGGCGCATCAGGCGCCCGTATGTGTGTTAAAACGTTATGTTAAAATGCCCCGCCTGGATGAAGAAATCAAACCTAAAAAAAGTCCAAATAACCCGAGATCACATGGTAACCACGGTCAAAGTCAGTTAGTGCTCGGCTTGCGGTTGCAACTCATTTCGTGTGTTTAGATTTAGGAAATTGTCAAAAGGCTGAAGTTGGCAAAGATAAGAAGCAATGCTTTATAGATTACTATTATTTATTATGGATTTACTTTACAATCCACAGTGTAAACCTATGTCATCTGTCCATGCTGTTACTGGATGACCTCTTCCTCTACATTCATTCATTCATAAAAGGTTTATTAAAAACTGTTCTTGCAGCAAATACAAAGTAGCTGAATTACAACAATTTTACATATAAAAATACAATGATTAAAGGAAACAATATAATCTACTAAAATTAATTACATGAACCCAATCTTCACACTCACCGAATACCACTAAAAACAACCAACACTCAAAAACATCCACACACACACACATCCAACACCCTCTACCATTCAGACTCGGCTCATTCATTCATTCATGAAGACTCGGCTCATCCTTCCATTGTCCCTTGAATAATTTGCCTGACCGACCCATTTTTGTAGAAATTTAAAAAAATACCCACCATGTGCAAATGAATACTGATCTTAAAGAAGTGTTTTTTCACCGCCTTAACCCTAACGTTATCAGTATTGATGCAATGACCTGAGTTTTGACTTGAAAACAAGAAAACAAACACTTCTGTTTACTTCAATAAATAAAACTTCTTCAACGCGATATAAAACATACACTTCTTTATTTTTTTTCTTCAATTTAATACAGAAATTGAATTAATTGAATTAATAAATTGATACAATTAATAATTACAATTCAATAAGAATTGTTATCAAATTCATTTTTAACTGCCCACACAGATCCACACAAATACACAAAAAATAACCTTTCAAAATGCATGTACACATCATCTTGGAATGTTATTCTTTTTATTTATCGATGAACATAATTTAATCTATTATTATATTTATTTCCCTCGGCTTATAATAGAAATATGGCACTTGTGCAAGTGCGAGTTGTTATTTTCCATTGCACTGCTTGTTTCATGAATACTGTGTGCGACGCCATGACATGCGCCCTCAAGTTGCATGCATTACTGAATAAGGGGATTGTACTTGTATGCATGCATGGTATAACAAACGGAATAGTTATGCAATACCCTTCACATTCTTTTACATTTTACAGAATTTTAGTGTATTATGATATGATATAGGGTGTTGAGGGTGTTCAAGAATTAATAGGCCATGTCTTGCTAGCCTCGGTTCGAGGCTTTTGGGCCCTGGGATACTTTATTTTTATTTTTTTATTTCTCTCTCTCTCTCTGTTTTCAATTTTTCTGTGAGCTTGGTTGATTTGTATTCAGTGTGTCCTGTCCCCCTACCTCTGTTATGGTCAGATTCAAATGTCTTAAAATAGTACAAGTAAGTTGCTGATCCCCTGTATATCTATGATACTACTCTCAACAGTAACAGGTACCCGGTCTACTAAATGCTCACAATCTCTATTGCTTGCCTCCCACTGTGCTCACGTCCGGAGTTTTTGCCGCCCGAAAACACACACACACGCTAATTACAACATCGCCGAGGCTTCTCGGGCGGGTAGAAACTCAGGATGTGAGCATTTAGTAGACGGGTACCTGTTACTGTTGAGAGTAGTGTCATAAATATACAGGGGATCAGCAACTTACTTCAACTATTTTTAAACCTGTGCCAACCAAGACCATTTGGATCTGATCACAACAGAGGTAGGGGACAGGACACACTGAATACAAATCAACCAAGCTCACAGAAAAATTGAAAACAGAGAGAGAGAGAGAAAAAAAAAAAAAAAATAAAGTATCCCAGGGCCCAGAAGCCTCGAACCGAGGCTAATGTCTTGCTAGATGTCCTGTATTAAAGGCCCAATTTTTCTTTTTTGTTTGATTGTCCATAGATCACTTTAAAAGTTGGGTAGGTCGGTCGGGAAAAGGTAGGGGGGGGGGGGGTCAATTTTCTTTTTCCCTTGCCCTTTTTCAGGTACCATTGGTAACAAAATCTGAAATATTTTGATGAGTATTTTTATTTTCCAAACACTTAAAATTAAAATTTTGATTTTCGACTAAAATTTGTAAAAAAATGGATATTTAAAAAAAAATGGAAATTTTTGATTTTTAAAAAAAAATGTCAACAACAACAAATTTGGGTCGGAAGGATTTAGAGGGTCGGGCGGACGAGGACAATCAATTAATTTGTTGGTTGTTGGCCTAACTGATACGCTCATAACAATTAAAAAGTGTTGTAGTAGAACGAATGTCCGTTTGACTACTAGAAGAAGAGGTAGGTAGGTAGGTTGACCTCGCATACTTTTATGCAAGCTCAAAAATTTAAAAATTGTCCCGAGAGGAAGATTTCCATCCATGCAGATGATACCGCCCCCTCACAAAGTTCACACGAGCCATTTCATTTCATTACTTCTGGCGTTTCTTCAGACTCTCCAGATATCGGCCTAGCGATTTCTGGATGTAGTCTTTCTGGATGAAATTGGTAAAGAATGCTACGTCTTCGTCTCGCTTACTCTGCAGTCTGTCCAGCGTGGGGCCTCTCAGCATCTGCTTGCTCAGGATTCTTGCATGGTCTGTAACAAGTGATAATATTATTGATATTGTGATGTATGACAGTTAGGCCCAAAAAAAAAAAATGTTATATTGGCGTAACGGGCTGAACAAAAATAGGGTAGGTAGGTAGGGATTTTTTTTTTTTTTTTTTTATTTATTTTTTTAGCAGCTGTTTTTGAACAATGTTAACCGAGTTTAAACATTCCCTATTGTTTGTTAACATTGAAAACATTTAATTTTTTTTCATTTTTTTATTTTTTAGGGTCGGTCGGTTGGGTTTTTTGGTTTTTTTTCACTGAAAAAAAAAAGAAAAAAGTGTAGGGTCGGGCGTATTTTTAGGGTCGGGCGGGTTACGCCAATATAACAAAAAAAAATTTTGGGCCTTAGGGAACAGAAACAACTTGATTCTGCATGTCAGACCAGCCTAAAATGTGCCTTTTCAGTTTCTTTGAAAACTTTCAAAAATGTTCAACACAAAAAATAGAAATGATTTTGAATATTTATTTCATTTTTTCCTTCAATATTTGTTTAAATGCAAAATTTAAAGGCAAACTTTAAAGGCAAAGATTTGTTCAAACAAAAACCTTTCCCACTCCCCGTGTCTCTTGCTGTGTACACCTCCCCTCTCATTGTCTATATCGTCAGCCTGCTTCGATAATTGCCTAACTCATTTTTTCTAGTTTTGAGAAAACAACAAAAATAGGAAAAGTGAGTTAGGCAGTTATCGAAGCAGGCTGACGATATGTTGAATTGCACTATGAGTACAGGTGAATTCCAACAGGAGCAGTAGGCCTACATGTTGGAGAGAATTAGGTTGGGGATATACCTTTAAGTGAAATGTGGTTTGTTATAGGCCTAATACGAGTTAATATGACCCATTTTAAACATTTTACATAATTATTACAATCTGCCTAACTCACAATGCTGACTTAGGCAGAATTGCAATTGTGCATTTATCAACACTTTTGATTTGTCAATGACTTGGGTATTATTACAGCATGTGCATAATGTAATGAAGTCATAATTTATGCAAAAAAACTCAATTTCGCTGAAAAGTGAGTTAGGCAATTATCGAAGCAGGCTGACGATATTCATTATTTAGCCATTTAATTGTGTCTGTTTTGGCAGCTGGAAAACCTGGAATTTTAAGCCATTTACTCATCTCTGTCTTGGCAGCTTCTAAGGTTTGACCTGGTTCTGCAATTTCATATATTAAACCTACTCCCTCTTCCCAAGTACTTCTCTATTCACTCCCTACCTCACTATACCTTGTTTACACTAACCTGGAATTTTAAGCCATTTACTCATCTCTGTCTTGGCAGCTTCTATAAGGTTTGACCTGATTCTGCAATTTCATATATTAAACCTACTCCCTCTTCCCAAGTACTTCTCTATTCACTCCCTACCTCACTATACCTTGTTTACACTAACCTGGAATTTTAAGCCATTTACTCATCTCTGTCTTGGCAGCTTCTATAAGGTTTGACCTGATTCTGCAATTTCATATATTAAACCTACTCCCTCTTCCCAAGTACTTCTCTATTCACTCCCTACCTCACTATACCTTGTTTACACTAACCTGGAATTTTAAGCCATTTACTCATCTCTGTCTTGGCAGCTTCGAAGGTTTGACCTGGTTCTGCAATTTCATATATTAAACCTACTCCCTCTTCCCAAGTACTTCTCTATTCACTCCCTACCTCACTATACCTTGTTTACACTAACCTGGAATTTTAAGCCATTTACTCATCTCTGTCTTGGCAGCTTCTATAAGGTTTGACCTGATTCTGCAATTTCATATATTAAACCTACTCCCTCTTCCCAAGTACTTCTCTATTCACTCCCTACCTCACTATACCTTGTTTACACTAACCTGGAATTTTAAGCCATTTACTCATCTCTGTCTTGGCAGCTTCTATAAGGTTTGACCTGATTCTGCAATTTCATATATTAAACCTACTCCCTCTTCCCAAGTACTTCTCTATTCACTCCCTACCTCACTATACCTTGTTTACACTAACCTGGAATTTTAAGCCATTTACTCATCTCTGTCTTGGCAGCTTCTATAAGGTTTGACCTGATTCTGCAATTTCATATATTAAACCTACTCCCTCTTCCCAAGTACTTCTCTATTCACTCCCTACCTCACTATACCTTGTTTACACTAACCTGGAATTTTAAGCCATTTACTCATCTCTGTCTTGGCAGCTTCTATAAGGTTTGACCGGATTCTGCAATTTCATATATTAAACCTACTCCCTCTTCCCAAGTACTTCTCTATTCACTCCCTACCTCACTATACCTTGTTTACACTAACCTGGAATTTTAAGCCATTTACTCATCTCTGTCTTGGCAGCTTCTAAGGTTTGACCTGATTCTGCAATTTCATATATTAAACCTACTCCCTCTTCCCAAGTACTTCTCTATTCACTCCCTACCTCACTATACCTTGTTTACACTAACCTGGAATTTTAAGCCATTTACTCATCTATGTCTTGGCAGCTTCTATAAGGTTTGACCTGATTCTGCAATTTCATATATTAAACCTACTCCCTCTTCCCAAGTACTTCTCTATTCACTCCCTACCTCACTATACCTTGTTTACACTAACCTGGAATTTTAAGCCATTTACTCATCTCTGTCTTGGCAGCTTCTAAGGTTTGACCTGGTTCTGCAATTTCATATATTAAACCTACTCCCTCTTCCCAAGTACTTCTCTATTCACTCCCTACCTCACTATACCTTGTTTACACTAACCTGGAATTTTAAGCCATTTACTCATCTCTGTCTTGGCAGCTTCTATAAGGTTTGACCTGATTCTGCAATTTCATATATTAAACCTACTCCCTCTTCCCAAGTACTTCTCTATTCACTCCCTACCTCACTATACCTTGTTTACACTAACCTGGAATTTTAAGCCATTTACTCATCTCTGTCTTGGCAGCTTCTATAAGGTTTGACCTGATTCTGCAATTTCATATATTAAACCTACTCCCTCTTCCCAAGTACTTCTCTATTCACTCCCTACCTCACTATACCTTGTTTACACTAACCTGGAATTTTAAGCCATTTACTCATCTCTGTCTTGGCAGCTTCTATAAGGTTTGACCTGATTCTGCAATTTCATATATTAAACCTACTCCCTCTTCCCAAGTACTTCTCTATTCACTCCCTACCTCACTATACCTTGTTTACACTAACCTGGAATTTTAAGCCATTTACTCATCTCTGTCTTGGCAGCTTCGAAGGTTTGACCTGGTTCTGCAATTTCATATATTAAACCTACTCCCTCTTCCCAAGTACTTCTCTATTCACTCCCTACCTCACTATACCTTGTTTACACTAACCTGGAATTTTAAGCCATTTACTCATCTCTGTCTTGGCAGCTTCTATAAGGTTTGACCTGATTCTGCAATTTCATATATTAAACCTACTCCCTCTTCCCAAGTACTTCTCTATTCACTCCCTACCTCACTATACCTTGTTTACACTAACCTGGAATTTTAAGCCATTTACTCATCTCTGTCTTGGCAGCTTCTATAAGGTTTGACCTGATTCTGCAATTTCATATATTAAACCTACTCCCTCTTCCCAAGTACTTCTCTATTCCCTCCCTACCTCACTATACCTTGTTTACACTTACCTGGAATTTTAAGCCATTTACTCATCTCTGTCTTGGCAGCCTCTAGGGTGTTTGCTGGTTCCGCAATTTCATCTATTAAACCTACTGCTAACGCTTGGTCCACTGTGAACAAGGATCCTATTCCAATAAATATCAAAATTGAAAAGCATTAAATATAATATAAACATCTTTACCAGATCAGTGGATTTGGATCTTTTAAAACTGCACCATTTTCATCTTGGGCCTAGTGCCAATTTTGACTGACTCGGTATCATGCGTAGCGACCGGGTAAAGCCACAGTGATACTAACTTCTTCCTAAATATCTACTTCAAAAAATGTTACTTGCTAAAATTGTCAATTGTGCAGCTATCATATAGCGGTTAAATTGCGGTTAAACCCGGGGGAGGGGTACTGACATTGGAAAGGGATATAGGTATGTGTAGCCCTGAAGACCCCATTTTTCATCCTCTTCTGCTCGCTCTTAAGACCCCCTCCCCCCCCCCCCTCTTTGTGGGCCTGCTAAGGTTCCAAATTTTAGAACAATTCACATTCTAAAACCCCAATTTTGAGGAAAAATTGGCGTTCTTATTAAACAAATTTCATCAAAAATTCGCCCCACTCCACTCCGAAACCCTCGTTTTGAGACCCTGGATGGCACTCCCCTACCTAGAATAAGTTGAGGGGTTTAAACATGTAGGGATTATACTGTAATGCAAATCAAACTGTTCCTGAGATCATAAAGAGCCCATTTTTTTATAAACTTTTGAATTGTTTTCATTTTTTTTCTTCTTCAGAATTTGTGTTTATGAAATATCCCGGATGCTTATTTTATCGTTTTCAATTTCCTCCATACACCCCCACCCCACACACCTATTACTTACCTAGTTGTAACGCCTTCTCAGTCTGCCTATGACCTATCGTATTTAACATGGTGTCACTAAACCAAAACGGTGCTACAATTCCCTGTATAAAAATAATAACGCCATGTGAATATAGATCAGCATTATTTGAGCATCTTCTGCAATACAAACAAACAAGTTTAAAGGGGCATTGAGAGATACGTATGGGAGTGCGCCCTCAATTATCCTGGAAATCAGGTTTTTTTGCATCAAAGTAATACTTAGGCATATACTAACTGCCATCTGAAACAGTTTACCAACATTCGCCGTTATCATATAAAATTTCATGATTTTCTTATCGAAACTAGGTGCTGAATTTGGAAGTTATGCCATCGTTTTACGTACAGACTTTCGCGGCAAATCTCAACCCGGAAGTGCCGTTATTTGCTTATTTGGCATGAAGGCGATGTCGGAATTGTATGACATTTGGGATTTGGGCTATGTTGATGATTATCTTTACATTATTTGCTCATTTAATATATCGATACATCTCTCAATGCCCCTTTAAGGTTTTCACTTCATTTTTAGAAAGAAATGATACGATAATATCATATCCTTGAGTGTTCTAATAAACAATGAGGGAATTTCATGATCAAAAGAAAAATACAGTGTGTCCAAAAAATCTTCATCCAAACATTGGCAAGTGGTTAATCTGGCAAAATAACATGATTTTCTTCTTATAGAGATAATAATGTACAGAGAATACGTAATATGGAAGGAAAGTAAGCATGTGTTCTTTCACTGTCTTGATATGACGTAAATCCAACGCAAACTGTTTGTCAGAGTTTTTAAGTGAGGCATGCAGAAACTGTTTACCCCAGTTTATGGGTACAACAACCCATCCAATAAATTTGCCGTTCCGGCTTTGGGCAAAGAGTGTTTTCTGTTTAAAGGGCTGCTTAAAAATCTGGAACATATCAACTTGAGTGGTACACATGTGTAGGATTTTATGGTTTTATAATTGGCTAAGTTGGCTAACATAAATATTTGAGGACAAAATAAGGTCAAAACTTGTAAACACATTGCTACTGCATGCACACTGACTATGCAGACAACCTTGTGGTTGTCAACACTCATCAATGCACTAGTCCCAGCAACTTGCCTGAAGCATATTTGGCCAGGCCTACCATGCGGCCCTTTAAAGACTCTGAAAATGCTAACAATCAGTATAAAACATTCATCCAGTTCTATAGTTTGATCAGTTCCAAATTGACGAAGCCTTCTTACAGCGAGCGAATGAATACAGATGGAAGCAGGCGTGCGTAAAGACAACAAGCGCACTGTGTATCTATCATATGCGTGTCACGTGCATGCAGCAAAAAAACGTGTGCGTGTGGCCCCCGGGGGGGGGGGGGGCACTCAACTTTTTTTTGGGTAGGGGTGTGCCGCCCAGGGTCTCAAAAAGGGGGGCTACAAAACTGAACTGAGTGGATTTTATGACGAAAAATAGGGTCTTAGGAACTGATTTTTTCCAACAAATAGGTCTTGAGAACTGGCCTATAGTTCAATTTTCGATTAATTTTGGTTTTAAGAACGCAAAATTTTCGAAGAATTGGGGCTTTGGAACACAAAATTGGGGATTTGAAACGCAACATTTCGCGATTTTTGATTTTTCAATAAATTGGGGTCTTAAGAACTGATGCAGGCTCAAAAGGGGGGTCATAAGAACTAGCAGCAGAGGGTGAAAAAGGGGGTCTTCAGCGCGGCACATACCTATACCCTTTTCAAATGTCAGTGCCCCCCCCGGGTGTGGCCCAGGGGTTAAAATACTCTTTTGGCTATGAGGGCTATTTTGAGCAAGTTCTGCCAAAAATCACCCCTTTAGAATATTTTAACATACACTGTAGGTCAAATTTTCTCAGGTGGCTATTTTGTGAGAACTGGGGGCTAATCGCCATCCATCCCTGTGTATTTTGAGCCCTGCTGTGGCCATAATCGCGCACATAAGCTTGGATTATTTTTGCGCGTGAAAAAATAAACACTGAATATTTCTCGCCAATTTGGAACTGATCAAACTATAGCTGTCTTTTAACCCACAGAGTCAAGCTATAATAATAATAATAATAATAGTCGTTTTTTATATAGCGCTTTACACCGTGTGGAACACCGTGTGGAACACCGTCTCAAAGCGCTTTACATTGGCTATGGCAATATACCTTGGCTAGCTGTGACTGCAGCTAGAGTGTACAGTGCATTCAATAGGATGACCCATTTTTAGTCACATATCGGATAAAAAAAATCTCCTGGTTACACGACATCACATATATCTAAATCAAATCAAATTAAACTTTATTTCCATAAAAAAAACTACATCAAAAATAAGTTAAAAACAAACAAAAGCATATTAAGGGGAAGTAGGCTCGAAAGCCAATAAGACCTGTAAAAAGCATACCCACTTTAAACATGTTAATTACAATACAATACATGATACTTATTTACTAAATAGTTGTTATTTTAAGTTTGGTACCAAAATTAATTCTACAAGTCTTCTCTATCCAAATATGTTGTTATTTTTATACTTCAAATTATTTAACTGGGGATATAAGGTTTTGAAAAGGTTTTGAAACTTTTGGGACACCCTGTACATGTACATGCTGTTACTCACCAGTAAAGTCTCATTCAATCCTATCGTAAACTTTCCCGATGACATCACTCTATAGTCACATGACATTGAGAGTAAACAACCACCTGCCGGACTGTGACCCTAGCATTAAAAACAATCAATCAAACAAACAAATTGTTAGGCATAAGTCATCCAGGTATTTTGTAATTTTGTATTTTTTAAGCAAAACATTTAAACACACATCAGTTTATTCGCTCTACTCAAACGTACACAAGATCGTTCCTCGTGAATAGTGATCGTGTGATGCCATTAGCAAAATTTGCAAAATTTGCAAAATATTTCGCCCAATTTTTCAGACTTTTCGGATATGATAACATGAGTATGCAGAGGAATCCCATGGGCAAATATTCTGTTCGATGGTACTATATCAAGGAGGTACAGAAAGGGTATATTTTGGCCCTTTTGGTGATGGTGCAAACTGAAATTGCACCTATAGAGGCCCAATCGGGCTTTAGATAAGACAAGCTTGCCGAGCTGTGGCGCAACCACTTATAATTGATGATCCAAACAAACAATCATGGTACAATTAGTTCACCAAACCTCCCATTAACCCTAACAACCCCCAAAAAATAATCATGACTATTCCTTTAAACTAAGAAACAAAAATATCATTCTCTAATTTCTATACTGTTGAAAAGTCACTAGATTTTCTGCAAGACGTGTTTGTGTTTCCATGAGGTTGGACATATTTGTGAGAAAAACGAAATATCTATCATAAAGTTAGGTCTTAATTAATTGCGAAGGTCTAATTGTTTGCAGGCAAGTATAGGAGGGGGGGGGGGGGAAGAATGCAGAATAATTCAAGGGAATTCATCTTAAGACACTTACATTGATCGCTGCAATAGTTATGAGCGACGACCCGTAGAGTTTCAGCCATACTTCTTGTAGAGAATGCCAGAAAGCATTGGTGTGATCGGGTGACTTCTGATACATCTCAAAGATGTCCAGACCCGCTGAAAATATCCCGGGATTAGCCTATATAAGGGGAGAATAAGAGGGGAAATGGTAACTGTACAGAAGCGTGTTCCAATGGAAAATAGTTAGAGGTTTTATTTTCAGGTATTGGTCAGCTAAGACAGTTCAAGCAATCCCCATTGATTCTCTAGAGAAATCAGCCACATTTACATCAGACAATATAACACGGGTAGATTTTATTTGTTTTTGTTATTTGTCAGAAGATATTTCACAGGTACGGTCTAAGAACAAGACCTTTATTCTCTAATGGAAAATTGTCATCGCACAGAAAGCATGTTTCTATTGAAAAGCAAATGTTTTTTGTGTGTGTATGTTGGGGAGGGAGGGGGTACATTTTTGAAGAAAAAAAGATTTATAAAAAAGATTTCCAATAATTGTTGAAAATTCACTTTGGTAAAAAATAACAAAAGAAACCGCAAGACTGACCAACCCTACCTGAGAGGTCCGTTTTCCCGTAGAACAGGTGATCTTTTTGTGGTCTAATGGTAGATTTTGGTGAGTATTGAAGGTGCAGGTTTGGTTGAAGTATTTACCCTACATTCTCTGTGCCTCGCACAATAACCCAGAGTTATGAATGGATGTTTTGTGAGGTAAAGCTATGTGGAAATAGCCACCACCAACGAATGTGGAGTACTGTAGAATGGGGACACTTTGGCCGATCAAAAATAAATGCTTGTTGAGCTATGGCCCTAGCATTAAAACGACCCCAAGAAATGGCAGCCAGCAAGGTGTAGGAATGCATGGAAAATGAATTTCTGTATATCTAGTATACCAATCTATAGTTCGATCAGTTCCAAATTGGCGAGAAATATTCGGGTTTTAATCTCTCCAGGCACAAAAAAAGTAATCCAAGCGTATAATGCGCACAATTATGGCCACACGCAAACAGTTTGTCACACACACACATGTCACACATATAAATTGCAGTGCGCTTGTTGCCTTCAGCGAGCCCGGATCCTTCTGTATTCATTCGCTGCTGTAAGAAGGCTTAGCCAATTTGGAACTGATCAAACTATATAGTCTTACCGATGTGAGTATGACACCCCTACAGTCATTCTCTAGTTTCTCCAACACATTGGCCATCTCCATTAACATTGGCATGCTGAGACTATTCACTGGTTTGTTGTCCATCTTGACCACAGCTACATCTAAAAACAGGAGAAAACCAGATTGGGAACACAGTTTGAATTATACAAATACAACATGGTATAGAGGGAAGTAGTGTGAATAACTGGTCCCAATGTGTTGGATGGTGCATCTATACTAAGACTATACGCATCATCACAACACCAATGGACCAGTAGATTAACACTACTTCCCGATATAAACCATGTTGTATCTGTTTTACTATACCTCATAAATATGCTAGACCTCACCGATTATTCTAATGATCTGCATAGACTATGTGGCATAGCCTTTTTGGTACTCAGCGGTCATTGTTACTAACAAGACTACGTCATTATTTTTAAGCTTTAAAAGTAGGCATATCAAGACCCTTTAAATAAAAAAATTCCCATTGCTTTCTAGATTATCCCCCTGTTTTGCATCCTTTTCATCCAATATATTTTGCAAACCATTCTCATATCTGTCTGAAACGGCAAACTAGTGTAAACCGCCATTTAACCAATGATTAATCGTGTTGACAACGGAAATCTTGCTCTTCCCAAAATGCAAAATTCATATCCTATGCAGTGCCTTGATCTGTGGCGTGTGGGGATGAAAAGAGGTGCGATAGTACCCTAATTTGTACCTGCGTCTGTGTACACGAGGGAGTAGGCAAAATAAAAGCTTCGCGCGCTCGCTCAATTGACCAATAAAATTCAGTAATTAGCTAATAAATATTAATGATGTATAGTAAAAAAATAAATGATACTGTTAAGCAACAAAAAACAAACACCCCAAGCTGTTCTATGGGGTGGGCCCGACAGACTCTTTGAGAAAGAAAAAAATTAATTTTTTTTGCACATTTTTTGATTTGTTTTCTTCATTTGATTTGAGAAGAAAAAGACACCGCTCTACAGACAGACCCTACCTGAGAGGTCCGTTCACCCGTAGAACAGGGTTTGTTTTCGTCGTCTTACCACTTGGGTTGTCGGGAGACTTCATTACATATTAAATAATCAATTAAGTGACTTCAGTGCATCAAAGCACTTTATGTTTTGACAGCTCAAGCCTCAATGCAAATTAAATGTCATCGTATTGGAGTTCCGCATGTGATATTAGGATGCAATTTAGCAAGACATGCACATTTAAATCACCACAACCGGAGGTGACATAAGACTAAGAGTCGGGCATGCAGTGGTATGCACATTAAAGCTGACCAAAAAGCACTATATAGTTCATTTCCCTTCCCAGTGACATCAGTATCATCAGCTCTTCATTGACTGATCACTGGTATACTAAAACATACACTCATGATACGGTACGGTACTCGAAACACTGGCCCTGGCATTATAATACGAACATGTGTACAAAGATTTTTGATATACCATATGGTTTGACACCAAGTCACAAGTCTAAAGTATTACTCACAGTGACTTGAATCAAGTCGGCAAAAATCAGTTCCAAATTGGCGAAGATATTTGTGTTTTTTTTTATCTCATTGCGCCTCATAACCTTATTCTTCAATTCTTCAATTCTTCAATTTGGTGGCCGCTAGATTCGGATGACCAACTATTACAGCATGTGATGTCAAGGTGCATGGGTGTACCAAGTGCGAGTAAAAATCCACAATATATATACGGACAATTAAAAAAGACCGTATCACGAGTAATCCAAGCGAGATTATGGCCACACGCACTCGGTTTGGGCCACAGGCATACATCATATATAGATATGATGCACAATGCACTTGTTGTGCCTGTCTATATAATTGATTCGCTGCTGTAAAAGGAGGCTTTGCCAATCTGGAGCTGATCAAACTATAGATAATGTAAATAGAATGATGCTTTATTACCATGGTATATTTTTCACTTTGAGTAACTCTGTGTAAATATGAACATGTGTGTAAAGATTTTTAATATGCAACTTGAATCCGAGTTAAAAGTCTAGCCAAGTCATTGCTCTCAGTGAATTGAGTTGAGGCAAGTCAACAAAATTGGTGGCTTTGGTCCAAGTCCTCGAACTGAGTCATCCCAACATCGAGTTAATGTAAATAGAATGATGATTACGTCACGGTTCTGTCCAAATTGGTAAATCTCTATCTAGTCTTTCAGAATGGATAATGTTACTTCCTACCTACAGTGTATAACCTTTTGGCAGTCCGCTCGAAACATGTTCAAGGGCAAAAACCAAAAACACATCTTCCAAAACCTTGAAAGTGCTTTGCTCCTGAACAGGTATCACTTCCTATGCATAACCATTTGAGCAGTTTTAATTAATACATGCAGAAGAGCCGGAAAATCATCTACAAGATTATGACAAAACAGCCACAAATTTACAAGTCATGACTTTGATCATTTACCTTTGAGAGAGCTATCCCGTTCCACTTTGATGAAGTTACTGCCACCATCGGACATGGACCTCTGCATGATGCAGGTAACGGGTGAACTGCATACTTGGGTGAGGAGTCTACCGCTACCGGTCGTCCCGTTGACACTGTGTCTGGTGACGCTTGGCAAAACCCGTGACACATGCACACCTGTGATGAACGAATGCAAAAACAAACAAAAATAATTAATTTAAAGTTAATTATAAGATACACATGTATGAATATTGAATCACCAATTAAAATACTGCTTCTAAAGTATAAGTAAAAGTTGGAGGGGGTTATAAGGCAAGGGCAGGGGCAGGGGGGGTTAATGAAGTAATGTGGTTTGAGGTTAAATTTAGACTACGTTGCAGTGGCCGCTTGAAACTTAGTGTATGTACATGTATATGACTATTTCTATGAGTAATCCAAAATAGGTAATCAGTCTTACTCTTTTAACGGCTCGGTACAATAGATTTATAAAAGACTTAGCATCAGTCTAATGAATGTCATGTAAATTAATGTTTGCCTTGGTCTAAATACTCAAAATATGAAGGGACAAGTTGGATTTACAAAGCAGAATTTGAACTTTAGGGACTGTTCATTAATATTTCCATCGGAGGGAGGCCGGGAGCAAATATTGCAAAGTCAAAAAAAGTGTATGACCCCCTTCACAACTTCACAAAACCGTATGACCCCCCACAAAGCTACACAAAATCGTATGACCCCCCCCCCCCCCATACACGATGTCACCTACTATGTCACAGCATCGAATTGCGAGGGTCATTCAATAAGTTCTACCTCCTCCCTCATTACATGAATGTCAGCCTCATGACACTGTCATAATTATAGCTCTAAATCATAGCTACACATTTATAGGAAATGATAATCGATATCTGTTTTACTTTTCATATATGATGCGGTCAAATCCGGAGAGAGATTTTGGACAACGGAAACGGAAAATAACCTTAAAAATAAATGCATGTTTTTTTCAGGGGGGCGTTACTACTGAAAATGGAAGTCAATGAATGATATCTGATAAAAGTATAGTATATTATCATGTATGAATGAGATTGTAAGCAATATTAACTGTTATAGGCTCGCAAATAGTGTAATATCAACTCAAATGTATTGCTATGCCTTTGGCATACTGGAATACTGATAATCAGTATAGTTTTCGTTGTTACAACTCAAGCCACAGTGATGCCTTGACGTTAAATCTTTAACATAATAGTCACTAATAATGAGTGATTGAAGTGCCACCCTCAGAATAGTCAATCAGGTAGTAAATGATAGAAAATTATCTCTTTGGGAGACTTGTAATCCCTCTATTTAGTCCGGTATATCGAAAATCACTTGGTTCGTATGAAAGTTAAATATGCCTTTTGCAGGGTGCTCTAGGGGAGGGGTAAACTTATGATTGTACCGATCTGGTTCTGGTTAATCAGAGGGCATAATCTTTCCAAGGAAATCAGTCACATTCAATGTTTATGGTCTGTTAAAGAGATATGTGACATTTTGAACGGTTATAATTGAACGATAGGTATGTTTTGCCTCTTACAATAGGCCAAATGAATAGCAATTCAGCGATTTTTTGCTGTTTTTCATCTGTTTCCGTCTCACTAAATGTAAGGTTGGTTTTCACTGCACCTCTAGAAAAGTACAACCAGTACTCAGATCAATTTACAATGAATTTGTAGATGAGGTTCCAAGCTGCAATTGGATGATATTTCATAAAACTGGCTTATATAATAATTAAGTTATGAGGTAGGAGGTAGAACTTATTGAATGACCTTCATATAAAAGTAGATTTATAGTCACAGCAGCCAAGTAAACAAAAGCTTGCCTAAAACCATACACTTAATAACCAAACTAGTACTTCGTCTGTATCAACAGCACTGGATGCAAAAGTCAATGCAAATGTTGCCCCCATGCATGGAATGGAACCGGGCACTCAGGGAGCATTCATAAATACTTTGGTATAGCCTATAGAGCGCTGGAAAATCATAGGGTGGGGCGGTCAAAAAAGTTTTGAAACTCAAAAAAAAGGGGGTGGTCAAAAAAGTTTGAACACTCGTTAATGTCCAAAACCTCCTTGTGGCTTCGTCCCAGACCATGCTTACCTATGCACAATGTATGTTCCTTGTTTTCAAAATGTAAACAATGTTGTGTCGGCATACAAAAATAGAGAGGTATCCCCATCTGTACAGGTGGGTGACGGGGCAGGTGCGGTAGCCAGCAGCCATACATGTCAAAGTGGGGGTGAGTTTGAACTAACGCCACACGTGTGCAGGGGATATCTATTGCTCATCTCGATCTCCAAGTGCAGGCCCACAAGGGCCGAGTCCGAGTCCATTGGGTTGTCAGACTCGCCCAAAATTCAGGTAGTTTGAAAAGCAGGGGCCCTATGGATTGCCCAAAGGGTGAAGGGTGTGTAGGGGAGCCGCATCCCCCACCTATGACTCATTCAGGGGGAATTACACCGATTCAGAGAAGCCTACATATTTTATTAATCCAATTGCAAAATGTCAGGGAATTGAAACCAAACCAAATATAGTATAAAAAAGCAATTTATAGGGGGGGGCACTTGATCTGACTTGGACCCGGTAACCATGCTTCTTTAAAGGGGCATTGAGAGATGTAGCGATATACTAAATGAGCAAATAACGTAAAGATAATCATCAACATAGCCCAAATCCAAAATGTCATACAATTCCGACATCGCTTTCATGCCAAAATAAGCAAATAACGGCACGGGTTGAGATTTGCCGCGAAAGTCTGTGAGTAAAACGATGCATAACTTCCGAATTCAGCACCTGAGTTTCGATATAATCATATCGAAACTAAGAAAATCATGAAATTTTAAATAATAAACAGCGAATGTTGGTAAACTGTTTCAGATGGTAGTTAGTATATTGCCTATATATATATCACATCACTTTATTAGCATCATAAAAGTTACACATACAGAATTGATACACAATAAAGGAAAACATGTAAATCCCAGATCAGTTATCCATTTAGGTGGACGAACGCATGGATAATGGGGACAAACTAAACACAACATGATAAAACAAAACAGACGTGTTAAAACATTAAAAATAGATATTCATATAAAAGGGACCTGCCCTGCAGTAAACCATTATGATTGCACGTTGAGAGTTGGATAATTGTCCCATGTGGGTTCCTTGTGAGCATGGAAAATCGAGATAAGTCTCTGATGCGTACGTTTGTTCCCCGTTATAAGACAAAAGTCGTCTGCGAATGGTGTTGTGATTATTTTGGAACCATTCAGGTTGTAGCCATGACCATTGTCATTTTCAAGGGATTTAATACTGAGCTCTTGATTATAGCTGGTCCATTGAGTACTGAGTAGCTGAGGCACAACAAATCGGATAAACGTTGACAATGCACACGCAAACTGCACAATCGGTGTCATTTCAATGGTGTTATCGATTGACAGAATCACAACAAATATGGTGCAGTATAGCAATACTAGTACAGTACCGTGTCCATTCAGCATAGTGCAAAACAAGGTAAACTGAAGTGAAGAATCCCGAAATATGAACGAAAATGAGACGAAAACTTACAAAAGACTTTCCAAGCAGATGGACGACATGACCAACTAGTGTCTGATATAGATGATAAATCCGACTCCCATACGTATCTCTCAATGCCCCTTTAATTAAATAGACCGGTAAACGCATTTTCCTTTTCTTTTTCCTCACTTTCTTTTCCTTTTTCTCCTTTTCCTTTATCTCCTTTTCCTTGTTCTCATTTTCCTTGTTCTCCTTTTCCTTGTTCTCCTTTTCCTTTTTCTCCTTTTCCTATTTCTCCTTTTCCTTTTTCGCCTTTCCCTTTTTCGCCTCTTTTTTCAGTTTTTGCCTTCCCGTTTTTTTCGCTCAATTTGGGGGCACTCTGCCCCCTCTGGCTATGCCACTGCACTTAGATCCGCTATGGAAAGCCCCTCCCCAAGTGCACAGGTTGCAGTTGATAAGCTCATTACCTAAACAAACCACCTCATCCGCAACAGTCGCTGCACGTCAACACGCATGAATTCAATTGATGCATAAATCAAACATATCCGTACATGGAACCGAGATAGTAGAGATCTATATCGAAATAGAGCTGTCAGCCGCTAACCGTTATAGACGTATCAAAGTTTAACCAACAAGGGCACCGTTTTGTACGCTAGTTGTCAATGTATATTCATTCATGTGTGGTTTGGTGATGCGTTGGCTTACTAATTGAAAACTACAATGCAAGAGCTTGTTGAGAGGCTAAACCAGGACAAAACTGTGTCCAAGTTCTGTGTAGCCCCACTTGAATTGTCTGAGTTTATGCCGGACAAACCTTAACCGGATTGTCCTGAATTACATTATAGAGGGGGTAGACAAGAACACGATGTTTTCAACATAATTATATCCGACGCGTTGGAACCCGACTATTTATTCTAACGGTATACTTCGTATTCAAATTGGAAACTAGGACGATGCAGGGGGCAACTCTCAAGCTGCCGAAAGTCAATGGCTTTCCCCGTTGCTTTCTCTATGTTGTTCTCGGCATTTAGCCGGTCCCGTCTGTGTTAAATTGTTTCCATCAGATTTGCATGTTGTATCGGAGTGAAAGCCGATGAGAATCTCAGTGTAGAGCCCTGCATACACCACCCATGACCCTACACACCATCCACCACGATGCCTTGACGAAAGGCTAAGGATTACTATGACCTAGGCCATGATGTAGGCTACATTATTAGTACATGCATAACACTAACAATTGTTATAGTCGTCATCAGAATACTTCGGCACTTTTTAAAACTGCCAACGCACACGATCTAGTTTATGAGCGTGTGGGCGGAAACATTCATGACCCATAGATACGATCGCGGCCAATAGGATTACAGATACCGCGACACGTCTAACTACTAACTGTAGGCCTATATACTGTCTACTCAAAGTTAACGCTGTTGTTGACGCTGCTCTACAAGTTTACGCACTTCCGTGTTTACGCTGTACCGTTGTAACAGTAAAAAAGTGCCGGATTTTGCTGACGACGACTAGTTTACAATGTAGTATAGTAAAGGCCGGGTAAATAGTATGTATGAGCAAGGAGTTATCAACTCCTTGGTCATGTTGGTATGAGCTAATTCATGAATTAAATATATAGGTGATACGGAGTGACGTCACATGCCGTTGACCACAAACTACGTGAATGCAAACAAATTCAGATTGCACCATCACCAAAACGGCCAAAATTTAACCCTTTTCGTACTCCCGTGAAATGTTACCATCGAACAGAATATTTGACAAAGTGATTCCTCTACTACATACTCATGTTATCATATTTACACATAATGCAAGTTTTCACATGTTTTTTACAGGTCAAAGTCTGAAAATCGAGTGAAACATTTTACGAAATTCGGAAAGGAAATGGCTATTCGTACAACTGTTGTACGAATTGCATGAAGGCTTCTGTAATTCGCACAACGACTCTGGACCAATGAGAGGTTCGAGCAACTATGACCATTGACATCAAGCCTGCATCAAGATTGTTTTATTAGTATAGATGGTTTAAAGCTCGAACAGGGGGACGTCTGAGGGAGGGCCTCAGAAGTCTAATTGTTTTCAATTTTCGAACTCATTGGTGGGATCTGATAATTGACAAATTTTCCATTTTTTAATTTTTTTATCAATGCATGAAAGAAGTTGAGCATATTGCTATATTCTTGATTTTAGTAGGCCTATAGATGGTTTAAAAGTTCGAACGGGGGGGGGGGGGGGGGAGTCTGATGGGTGATGTGCCCCCCCCACCTCAGAATTGGATTTAAAAAATAAAATCGAACCCATTTGGTGTGATTTGATAGTGTACTTTTGACCAATATTGTATTGAAAAGCAATCACTTTATTTTATTTTGCCTTGGCCATCACATACACTCTATGAAAAATCCTTGTACTAAGGGAGGCCTCCCATGTCTTATTACAATAGTTGTACGAATTACAGGGACTCCCCCACACTAGACCCCCTATTCTCTTAATAAAGTTGTACGAATTACAGGGACCCCCACCACAGAGGACCCCTCATTAATTGTACGAATTAAAGTGACTCCCTCTTATTTTTACAATGAATGAGAAGGGACTCCCCCTTTTATTACAATAGTTGTACGAATTACAGAGACTCCCTATTTTTTAGTGTTGTTATCGATTGTCGGAAGTGTCGCTTGTCGCAATATTTTCCATACGATACGACATGCCGATACATATTTTCGTATATCGGAAAGAAACGATATGAATTTTAATTGGGTTTTACATGCTTTTTAAGTTTTCCGCACATTCCCCATTCACTTACAATTCATTACAAATTGTGATACAATGTATATTGATGCGTGCATTGCATGGCCGTACCGTGCATCATTCCCTCGGTGAAAGCCTGACAATCCCGCAAGTAACAAAATAATTCATACTGAATAACAACGCCATCGGGGAATGCCACTCGTATTGTATTTATAAATAAACAACCACGTTTTTCATAGAGCGCAATGGTCAAGCAGGGGCCTAATCCACATCTGTGGAACTGTGCCTTTCGAGATGAGTTGCGAGCACATGTTATTGGCATTGCGTCACTCGGACCGGTTCTTTTTATAAAACCCCGAAGTAAAATTTGTGATTGGACAAATTGTCACACGCATGCGTAAGGCAGGCGCGTACCGCGGCATGTGAGCCAGGGGGGCAAGTATATGTCGTCCCGACAGTGGCGTAAATTTTTGTTAAAGGTTGCCCCAAATTTTTTCCCAGTCAGTCACCTCGTGAATTTCACGTAAGTGGGGGGTGGGGGGGGGGGGGGGGGGGGGGGGGGGGGGAGGGTCAAAAAAATTCTCACGGTCAACAAAATTTGCACGGTCACAAAAGGTTGCACGATCACAAAATTTCGCACAGTCACACAATTTCGCAGTCCAAATAGCACATCAGTCAACAAATAATGCCCAATCCTCAGTGTTTTCTGGCCTAGGCCCTATTTTTTTTCCTTAGGCGAATTTAGCGTCCCGGTATTGCGAATTTAGCGTCCCGGTATTTGGAGCCAGGGGGGAAACTTGCCCTGCCCCCCCCCCCCCCCCCCCCCCCCCGGTCGGTACGCCACTGGCGTAAGGATGATTTCCGTAGCAATACGTCATTCGTATCGGGTTTCGGAAAAGGCCGAAGGGAAATCAAATAAATCTGAAGCACAATGTCACACGCATGCGTAAAGGATGATTTTCTTCAATTAAAAGCTGGCGACCATACCGGCCAGCTAATTCGGAATTTGTTCATTTTAGTCTTCGTTTAACGTTTTTAAATGACTTTTTCGGCCAATTTTCAAAGTTATTTATTGGTGGGTACATCATTGATAGGAATATTTCTCCCATTCCCGATCTGATCAGGTTTTATCTGACGTTTTTGATTTGTGATGATAGTTGC
>CM069453.1:65663964-65800136 GCA_035610835.1 Ophiura sarsii
ATATGACTATGACTAATTAAAAGTTACTTTACATTCGAGATTTATTAATCGCATTTCGAGATTGAACCAAATGCATGCACTGTACAAAACAAGCACTCAAAATACCAAATATACAAACAAATGTTAACCGGGTTGTGATGTTCGTTATAAGCAGAGCAGATGGGAGAGAGACTTTCTAGCTGGTATAACACTAACACACTAATTATACTAAAGTAATAGTAATAATATTAATAACAATAATAACACACATTTATAGAGCGCTTTACTGTGTAATCTAACCTCAGCGCGCTTTACAACAAATGATTAAAAGAGTCAAAAACAATAAAACAAAAGCAAAAGTCTCTTTAATGTTTTTAATTATTTCATCACAGAGGTTGCTTTAATGTAATCCCAGCATTCAGTAGAAACGCACTGTGCAATTGGATAATGGAACTAATTCAATCCGTATTTTAATTGAAATGTACAGAAAATAAATGGTTCATTAGAGGAATCAGACTATCTACGTTTTGTTGATAGCATATATATTTAATTATCTAGACGGGTTTTACAGGGAGGTGTGAAATCGATTTAATACCTCCCTGATTTTTATCAGTGTTGTTGTCAAATCGGGATTACCATAAATCCGTAGTCAAATAATACGCATTGTAAATAGAGTGGCAAATCCAATGTGAGACAGGCAAATCCAATGTGTGAGACTGGCAAATCCAATGTGAGACTGGCAAATCCAATGTAAAATGGCAAATCCAATGTAAAAGACTGGCAAATCCAATGTGTGAACTGGCAAATCCAATTAATGTATTGTACATTATGTACATTATGATTTATAGATTGGTTTTTATTGCGTGTGAACGTTTCAGATTAGTTATAAAGTTCTCGGTACAGGCAGTGTCTATTATGTTTACGTTAAATATAATAAGGCAGAAGGCATTTTACTACCAAATTGGCACTTAATTTAATCATCGTATAGCATCAGAAATACGGCGTAATCATCAGAGGCCCTTGAAGTGGCTGTCGACTGTCGTTATTTGTTTGTTTGTGTATGAAACTCCAGAATATCTATTTCTTTGAATTTATTTATTTATGCATTTATTTCAATGACCTTATTTTAAGAAAGTGAAATGGTCAATGAAATGAATAACAAAGGGATTTTACAATCACTGATTAGGCCTATTAATAAAAATAAAAATGCAAGCTTGTTCATTTTATCGCACAGGATGGTCCTTACCCCAATATAGCTGAATAAAAAAATGTTATGACTCCAATCCTCAATGTTCCTGGGAAGGCCGTTGGCGGGGATCCAGAGGGCCGAGCTGTTTGAGTTTTAACTTTTTTGCTGTGACTTGGAACTCTCCTTGCTATCAATAGTTACATTTGTTATAAAACACTGACATGGTTCAGAGCTATAGAGATAAAGTGAGAGCCACTAATAAAAACTCCCTCTCCCTTTTTCTCCCCTCCTCCTCCTCTCCATCCCCTCACCCTTCAGCCCCCGGGAAGTGTCCTCATCCTCTCTTTTTTTCAAGAGTTAGGACGAGAAACTACTTTTTATTTTATTTGGCCTAAAACATGGTAGTAAAAATAATGATTTAATGATATGCCGTAAATATGCAAGTCCATGTTTTCTCAACGAAACAGTAAACAGAATGTATAATCATGATAATGCCGTGAAATCTTGACGTACACTTAATCACGGGCAGTGGCAGGAGCCCGAGGGGGCGGGACACGTCACCACCCCTCCCCCTTCTGTCTGATTAATGTAATAATAAGACTTTTTCATACAGGCCCTATAGATGTTTTATTTACACTGTAAAAGCCGAGGGGCTAGGGGGGGGGGGGGGGGGGGAGACCACGTCACACCCCTCCACCTCCCGTCTGTTTTTTATTAAATTAATGTAATAATAACAGTTTTTCATATAGGCCCTATTTTTATTTTATTTTTACATTATTTTTTATTTTATCTGTGATTTTCTTCCTTTTTTAAAATATTTATTTTGGAAAAGTGTAGCGTTCATTTAATTGTGTAATCTATGGTTTGGAACGTATGATTTCGATTTTAAAATAAATACTTGTAGCGTTATTTTTTCATCTGACAATGAATATATTGTGCCTGTTAGTCGTGATTTATTATTTCCCTCTTCGAAGAGAAAAACCCACAATTGCCACAACGTTTTACCATGAAAGTAACAGTACTTTCATGGTTTTAAGAAATCAAGATGTTCAAGAGCGGATCATCGATAGTTCATTCCGAGCGTGATTTTCCGTTGGGACATGCGTAATCTAAGCATTGTTAACGTCGCTTACAATTATGGGCGTGGTTTACTTAAATGGTCGCATTTAGTCGGTGATCTGATAGTCTGATAGGGGTAACGAGATCGTGATCTAAAATGTCACTTGACATGCGTGATGATGTGATCGCAGATCGGTGACCGTACATGCGGTCTGGTTCCCCGGTCTGGATCCAGGCACGTATGATGTTTCATGAATGGGTGGTGTTTTCAGTCTCTCAATTATCATGGTAATTTGAACCACTGTTTGAACAAATGTCACACAGTCAAAAAAAAAAAATCGCACAGTCCAAAAAAATCGCACAGTAAATGTACTACATGAACGATTTCTGGTCCCCATTTCTCTTCTCTTTCCCCTCTCCTTCTCCTTTCCCTTCTCTTTCTCCCTCTTCTCCCCCTTTCCTTTCTCTTTCTCCCTCTCCTCCCCCTTTCTCTTCTCTTTCTCCCTCTCCTTCCTTCTTCTTTCTCTCTTTTCTCCCCTTCTTCTCGTCCCCATTTTTCCGCTTCGCCGTCCCCATTTTAGGTGTCGGGGGGGGGGGGGGGGGGGGGGGCGGGCGGTGATTATATTTAATCAGTGACAGTTAATCTTAAATATGAACTGATGAACACCTGTGAATAAACAATATTAGGACATGTTAGGCCTAATTGGAATATTAATACAGCTTTGAAATTGAAAGGCGAAATGAAGGTAGGACTGTAAATAAAAGTAGCAAACTTGAAGGCTACAATCCTGTTTATAAATTACGCTATAATAGCTTCAAACCTCATAAATAAAAATTTCATCAGAAAAACTGTCGATTTAATCCATTATTGTTTCTATTCGTGGAGTTGTTTTTTAAATAATAAAAACGTGACAAAACAAAAATTGAGACTATAATAAAACAAAAGTCACATCATGCTTGGGGAGGGGCAGGGAGATTACCCCATCCCCCGCCAGGGGCGGACTGGGACCTGAAAGCGGCCGTGGCAAAATTATTAAAGCGGCCCTTTTTGACCATGTCAGGCAGAAGTATGTCGTCCCGGTAGTACATTTTCGTAAAAGGTTGCCCCAATTTTTTCCCCAGCCAGTCACCTCGTGAATTTCACGTAAGTGGTGGTGGTGGTGGTGGGTGTGGGGGGGGGGGGGGGGGGGGGGGGGGGGGGTAGAGTCAAAAAAATTTCGCACGGTCACAAAATTTCGCACGGTCACAAAATTTCGCACAGTCACAAATTTTCGCACGGTCACAAAATTGGAGTAACCGGCCCTGAGAGGCCACATTTGAGTAACCGGCCATGAGAGGCACAAAATCATGCGGCCCACAACGCCACTGTGGCCAGTCCGCCCCTGTCCCCCGCCACTCATGAAGCACAAATAAATATTTGAAATTAAAAACTTGACAAAATAGAGATTGCGAAAAATAACAAATGAAGACCTTTTAATATAGGTCTATAAAACATGTCTTTAGCCCCATTAATGCATTCCGTTTGTATTATAATACTATATAGGTCAATATTTAAACAATGTCTTGAGAAACGCCGGTTTCACGTACCAAAGACGAACAACACCTCTATAAAATAATACATAAATGGAACGGTTTACAACTCGAAGGTCTACAACACATGCGACACCGGTGCGGACACCGGTTATCATTTATACAATAGAAACCAGTCATTGTGTTTTATTTATTTATATTATCTCAAAATACTACGGTACCAATATCCTTATTAATTGTCCTTGATATTCCTTCAAACGGTAGTTTTAGGTCTTAAAACGTGTCAGTATTCACGTCATGAATTATTGTTACTGTCATTACTTTATATTTTATTCTCATTTTATCTGTTAATCTTTTATTTAGCAATGTCATCATCCTATTTATATAAAAATAAATTACATACTGATCTATTTGATTCCGAACACGTTGTTCTGTTTGCGTTGATAACATAGTGACGACTGGTAAAGTAGGTAAAATAACCTAGCCCGATGACATCATGATGTGCGCATGCGTGTTTAAAACACCGTTCCTTGCCACGCACGTGAGAGAGGTATTACGGACACAATGTTAATGGTAAAACCCCGCTGGAAATCGATGGAACTTTCAAGATTTAACAAAACAATCTTTATCACAAAATGTGGACATCATCATAGGCAGGGGATATTTTAACAATGCATCATTATTAATTCCACGTGTGAAGCAAGCGATAATCCCACCAATGCATGAGTAAACAGAGGTAGGTTTTTACCTCGATGATGGGGCTTGTGGCTTTGTGGAAAACTACACTGCGTGATTTTTTGTTTATATCGCCTTTCCTCGTTTTTATTTGTGTTTTCTAATCTCTGTCTCGCATTTTTATTCCAATCTAATACTTATTTATTTACTAGTCCCTTGAGTAATATAGATATTTTTTAATTTAGTGCCTAGCAATATGAACGCGCGGATTTCACGTGTAATTTCCCACTGTTTGGTTTTTCCTTGAATTTTAAATCACACTGATCACGGAAATCACGGAGTTTTACACAAACTGCTCACAGTTATGCCTTAGAAAATCACGGATTCTGCAGAACCCACCTATACTACAATGTATCTGTCAGCAAAGACGGTAAACAGACAAACCAGTCTAGGTAATTGCCTACGGCATGAAACGGTCACAGACTCAAGTATCAATACAATCGATCGTGTTTCTTGTGTGGAAGCACTGTCTAGTCATCATGCCTCAGTGCATTGTATACGGCGTACCGCGGTATACTTTCACAGACTCAAGTATCAATACAATCGATCGTGTTTCCTGTGTGGAAGCACTGTCTAGTCATCATGCCTCAGTGCATTATTGTATACGGCGTACCGCGGTATACCTTGTCAATACTGTAAACGTCGTGCCGCGGTATACCTTGTCAATTACTGGACTAATTAGGCGACAACAACACTATAGATAAGGAGGCTTATCTTTAAATTGGACGGACGAGGAGCGCCGCAAGTGCGGCGTCCTGCACAAAGCTGCGGCGCGACGCGGCGAGATCTATAAATAATACTGTCAGCTTTCCTTATAAGAGATTGTTTGTTGTTAGTAGTTGAAAAAACAGGGGTGGGCGCTTATAAGGTCCTGGGCGCTTAATAGGGATAATACGGTATTCAAATATTCTGGTCTATGGCTAAACAAGAATTTTACACTAATATTTGGGGAACATAATAGGTTTTTTGTGGGTGGTTTATTGACCTTTGACCTTGATTTTGGGTAGAATGTCACAGTGTTTTAATGTGTTGTATCAAAGCCACGTGCTCCCCAGCTATAAACAGTCATAGTATGAATATGTTGACCATAAGGCTGTTTTGTAAAAAATGACTATTGTTAATGTTCATCTTAAATTCTGAATTAAATTATATATAAAAAATAATTCTTCAACACTACTGTGTATCCCTTTAAGGGGGGTGTGGACTCTCAGGTACAGCCTCCGTAAAACTGCCGTAACTTATTCAATATTCATTTAATCTTTATGGCCATGTGTTTTGAACTCACCACCCAAAAAGGGTGGTGGCGTTGCATTTTTGGTGACGAATCATCCATCTCTCTCTATTAACTCAACAACTAAATGTGGTAGAGCTATGGTTGAGGTGTCATGTGAAAGCCCATTTATTTAGCTACAGTGTGTGAATAAATCAGGTATTTCCATAAATGTTTGGCTGAGATATGATTGATTATGTTGTGAAAGTCAGGGGTGGTGGCGGTGGCGGTGGTGGCGGTGGCGGTGGTGGCGGTGGCGTTGTGTACAATCTCTATGGGGGAATATAGAAAATGTTCCCAATTCTACGTTCAAAGTACAATAACTTCTCATCTCTGTATGGTACAGACATGATTTTGCTCTCATTTTATAGATTGTTTTATATTCTATAAGTTTCTGTTTCAACAAACGTGTCAACTATTACGTAACAATTGTAATCACGAATCGATTGCATTGTCCTTGGCTTTTTCCCTATTCACTACACAGTGAACTTGCCCTAATTCAGCAGTTTTACATACATGACTATAACAAAAGAAATATTTAACCGATGATAGCAAAATTATACATTTTTGGAAAGCTCTCAAATAGGGGAATTCAAAAATGCCGTTTAAATCAGGAAAGGGTGTATACCCAAAGAAATATACTTGTAAACTCTAATAAATATGAAATGTAAACGTTTGTGCTCATTTACTTCTCGATATAGTGTATTTCAACATGTTTACCATTGACAACTATTATGTTATGATGGGTAATTGCATAAGGAACTTAAATATGCACAGTAAAATTATGATTTGGATTGGTATAAAAATATTATTGAGCTTAAATCAAAATATGAAAAAAATCGATATTTTTTGAACATTCCTAATCACAACATGTTACCAGTAGGTCTTACCTAAATTCAAATAGCATATTTGGATTCCTTGTGAGATTACCGTTCAGAAAATATATACTTTTTATGGGTAGAACAAATAGTTATTGCGATATGCTAATTCGAATCTCAGATGGTGTAAAATGTAAAAATCTGGACATGCAACGGTAAGGGTGGCGAGTTCAAAACACACGGCCTTATATAAGTATACAGTTTTTTGCATAAAAGGGTTCAATGAATCCAACCATGATAATGAAATTGACCATTTTTGAGAAAATTATAAAAAACATGTTTTTTGACCCATTTTAGGTTCTGCAAAGATAACTCAAAATATATTTTGTCAAATTTTGTCATACTAGTTTATTATAATCCTAATAAAATTCCTTAGGAGGTGTATTTTTTTTTTTAATATCTTATTTATTTTTTCACAAAAAATGTGAATTTCACGATTTGGGAGGTAATGTTTTGTCTATTCAACCCTTTTATGCAAAAAACTGTATACTTATATAGAAATTAAATGAATATTGAAGAAGTTACAGCAGTTTTACAGAGGATGTACCTGAGAGAACACACCCCCTTAAAGGGACACAATGTCATGTTGATTTTTTAAAAAATTTAATTAATTTACTTCAGAATCCTAGATGAACATTAAAAATTGTTTCTAGTAAAAAAACCCCAGCAAAACTTGATTAAAACAGTGTTTTAAATATGTTGGAATACCACCATAAGCTGGTTCAATTCTTATATTACTAATCGTACTAGTAGAGTTTGTGTTTTAGATAGTTACTCATCTGTTCATCCACTGAAATACGGTGTACCACAAGGGTCAGTTGCTGGTCCACCGATTTTTACCCTGTATTCCAAACCTGTGACTGCCATTCTGCGCCGCTTTAATGTTCCTTACCACGTGTATGCTGACGACACCCAAATGTACGTTAGTTTTGATCCGAAAGTGCCTGGTGACTTCGACGATGCGCAGAGCAGACTAACGATGTGCATTGCCGAGGTGGGGAAATGGATGTTGGCAAACAAGCTCAAGCTTAATGACACTAAAACTGAGTTTATCCTCATTTCCTCGCCTCGACAGGTAGATTTGTTGTCTGAGGTTAACTTGAAGATCGGTGAATCTGTGATTGACCCTTCCCCCTCCATCAGAAATTTAGGAGTTACATTTGACACCTTTCTCAAAATGGATCTGCAGGTCAGTTCCATATGTCGTACGGTTAATTTTCACCTGCGGAACATTCGTCGTATCCGTCGTTTTATTGATCACGATACTTGTGCACATGCGGTGAGGTCTTTAGTCCTCTCTCGGCTGGATTATGGCAACTCTCTTTTAGGTGGCATTTCTAAATTTAATGTTCAGCGCCTGCAAAAACTTCAAAATCGTGCTGCGCGTCTAGTCTTTTGTAAAAATAGACGCACAAGTGCTGAACCACTCTTGCGGAAGCTTCATTGGTTGCCTATCCAGCAGAGAATTGACTTCAAGATCTTGCTGCATGTGTACAATGGTGTACATAATCTGGGGCCTACCTATTTATCTCAGATTTTGATGCCGTATGTCTGTCCAAGAGCTGGTTTGAGATCTTCCAACGACACTTTCCGCCTTGTTGTACCTTTCAACAAACATACTAAGACTGAAACCGCTTTCTCATATATCAGTCCAAGGCTGTGGAATGATCTCCCACTCTCCATACGCACCGCATGCAGTGTCAAATCTTTTAAAAAGATGCTTAAAACTCATCTATTTCCGAAGGTGTAATTTGTTGGTCACATTCGGATGCAAATGCACCCTTTTATAAAAAAATGTGTGTGTTTTTTAATCCATGCTTTTTAATGCTTAAATTGTATCTGTATATTATTACATTGTATATTTAATTATTTTTTAACCTATCTTTAATGTACTTTGTACTTTGATTGGTATTTTTTATTATGCTTATCTTTTATATTATATAATTCCTGTACAGCGCATTGATCGTGTTTTTGGAAATGCGCTTAATAAATCACGTTTTCATTCATTCATTCATTCATTCATTCATTCATTCACCCTTAACCATGTAAAATGCTTATCTGCCGGAGATCAGCATTTTTGAATCGACGTTTTGTTGTACAAAGAGGGCTGATTTGTCTTAATCCTTATAGGTGTAAGTTATGTAATACAATTGTAAAAATATACAAATCCCTGTTTTTATCATATATTTTTGTAATTGAGGGCGCTGCCTCCACCGCATCTCTTAATGCCCCTTTAAGTATAAAATCTGTGATAACATAAAGTATTTTTCCCAAGTCCCAATATTACTATGTATGTATTAGACCACTAGAATCTCATTGCTTTGTAAACATACTTAAATCCAAGATGGCCACCAAACACACCTTTGAAAGCCATTTTCTCTAATTCAATAATTTAGGGGTGATCAACTTCAAATGGACATAATTTCACTTTGGAATGGACCCATAACATACTATGAAGTCATTTTGAAGCTGAGCTGAGGACATCTGCTTTCTAAAAATTTAAAAACATTTTTTTCCCTTCAATTTTGCTACTTTAAGCTCATATCGTGGGAGCAGCGCTAGTCACAATGATGCCCAGGCAATTGTTTGCAAAATAATAATAATAGCAAAATGTTGCAAAGTTTTTCCCAAACTGTAATTTCCCAACTAAAACTTGCATGTGTTATGCATAATTGCTTTTGTTTAATCTATTTGATTTCTTCAAACAAGTCTGTATGCTTATTTCCATAGATCCTCAATCTACACATAACTCAGACGATGGTAGATGAAGTACAGGGACAACTTCCTCAAAAGTTGTACGATCAAATTCAACATTTGACCCTAAGTGTGGACTCTTTCAAAGATGACATGAAGAGCGTTAAAGAGAAATTTCAGAAACCTGATTCTTCTACAGGTATGAGTGTACTGTATGTTTCAATTAATAATGACTAGAAAATTAAAGGTGTTACTGTTACATAATACTTCACCAAGACTTCAACAACAAAAAGAGTCACAAGTCATACACTTTGTTTAGATCCTATATAGTAAAATCTGATTATATTTTGACCAAACAGGCTGCATAGATATTTGAATAAATCTTTTTGGCACAATGTGTTGTACCAAATTTGCCACCAAACAACAACGATAAGCCATTATATTAACATGTAACGTTTAAAGGTAGATGTTCCGATTGCTGGCCCGATATTCAACTTGATGTTTTCTATTTTACATGAAAGGTCATCCTTAAAATTGTTGCATTCCAAAGTTTGAGTTGCATAACTCCAATGGTTCTATTTATAGAAGCACAAGGTCAAAAGACATTTGTCCATTGAGTGGTATACAAACTGGTTTGTGGCTAACCACCTT
This sequence comes from Ophiura sarsii, assembly GCA_035610835.1. Taxonomy (NCBI): domain Eukaryota; kingdom Metazoa; phylum Echinodermata; class Ophiuroidea; order Amphilepidida; family Ophiuridae; genus Ophiura; species Ophiura sarsii. The sequence goes on from CM069453.1 coordinate 65,673,950, forward strand.
TGGCAGTAATTCACCACATGTTAGCCTATCATTTCCAAATGAAACATATCTGGCCTCTAAGATAATGAGCAAAATATGGGGATTCTTCTGATATCAAAATATCTTGATGTGAAAAAAAAATCATAGCCCCGATATACTTTAATGGGAATTATCTGTGAAATTTCCAATTTCATGTTTTCGACAAACTGCATGTGGAGGAAATGCTGTGTATGGCATGGCATGGCCAGAATGTCCGCTGGGGGATATCGATCACACATTGCAACCGTGCTACACTGCATTGGGTCATCATGAGAGATCTGGCTATTTGATTCTGAACATTCATATCCTTCACTCATGCATGACAGTTTGAATTTGAATTAGCCCGTGCTTTGAGGGGAAATGTGCATTGATCAAAACGGGACAAATACAGGATATGTGCTTGGTAACCTTCGGTCTACAAAATCCATGTCACAATCCTTACATCTCCTTCCCCCTCCCCCTCCCCAATTCATTTCCTCCATTCATCTCAAGCCTAACCTGTAGTTTAATTGTCTCCAAAACAATTAACATTTTGGTCGGTATGCACAAAACAACTAACTTTAGACCAGGTCTAAATGATGAATAGTCCTTCTGGAAGAACCATTTTATTATCTAATATTCTTGGTATGCCCCCTAACACATCCAAAAGTAAGATTTGAATCACCTAATTTAGCTAATGTAACAATGGCATTTATTGTCCCTGATAAGTTTCATTAATAATGTAGAACAAGCTCATCAAAGCATAAAATGATCCTTTCTAGGAGGACTATTCTCAATTTTAGACCAAGTCTAAAGTAAGACCAGGTTTAAGTTGTTATGTGCATACGGACCTTTTAACTTTTCTCTGTGAAACTACCTAAAATTAGCTTTAAAATTGGTATGTCTTTATTTTCAAGCAATTTGAATAATATTGTAATGCAAAATGTTTGCACGCTTCTCAGTTTGCATATTTGCCAGTAGCATTCTATTTCTTGCCCCCCCCCCCCCATGTGCCCTTCCACCAAAATGTTCATGCTAGGGCTAACACTGGCCAAATCTCACCACCCTCTAGGGTTTCACCACTGGACCTCCCAGCAGAGAATTTTTCAATAGGTATAATGAAAAATCAGCCTCAGGAATCATCACATGGCAAGCTGCAAATTTAATCATCAACTTTGAAGAAATTTAGGTTATATCACTTATCATGAAAAAAAGTTCTCAGGAAGACTTTCCCCTCTACCCTGCCTTTATTATTGCCAGATACATTGCCCCATCTATGCACCCATATTTGACTCTTAATGTAGTCAATTTCACCTTGACTTAACTTACTTTAAGAATGTAGATCTCAGTTCTTGGTGGTTTTAAAAATTGGAGTGTAAATTTGAAGGAGGTGTTTTAAAACATGAACTTAATAATAACATAATTACTTCATTAATTATTAATACGATATAATAACAATCAAAATGTATATTACCTTGTTTGTTTACAGTTCATGAAGAACTTGTTTATTGCCAGGATCAGTTGAAAGCAGAATACAAACTCAACAGAGGTGGAATACAATTCATGCCAGGTATGCCAAAGGAGTTTCCAATAGATGAATACTTTGTGGACTTAACACTCGTTAAAGAACAACGTCGACCTACAACGAACGTACAAGTCAAGGAACTAAAACGGTACACAGATGTATTGACCCTTAAGAACCAGCAGGGGCATAGAATAGATCATGTACTAATAAGAGGAGAAGCTGGTACAGGTAAATCCACAAACAGCTGGCAACACTGTCCATGGAGTCGTAAACAAATTGTTTCCGTTTGCTGCCGTGGAATTTGCTGTTTTTTACCATATAGACTAGATATGAAGTCGTTATAATTCCAGTTAAATAAGCCCTCATAATGCCAAGATCAAGGGGAAGGAGAACTGAGCAAGCCGAAAGCCGGAAATCAGGTGAAAAATATCGGCGAGTTTATTCTACTGATACGGCAGACGAAGAGGGTGCCGAATTCAACAGACTTAACATGGACGCTGTTGGCGTTGAGCGCAGCGGAGACCATGATGATATGAACGACATGAAAGATAAGCTTAACGCCATTATGAGTAAGTTAGACAAGTTAAGTCTTTTGGATAGTATTGACAATAAACTGGACAAACTGGAGAACGAAATGATAACTATGAACAAGAAAGTGGAAGACCTTGAGCAGAGCCAAGAGATAATAAATGCTGAACTTAAAGAAAAGGTGGATAAGACAGACTACAATAAGCTAGCTGCGCAAGTCGATGACCTTATAAACAGATCAAAACGTAACAATTTGGTTTTATTCAATGTACCTGAGGGTGCAGAAGGGGAATTGAAATGTACTGACTTCGTACGCAAGCTGTTCCGTGAGAACCTTAAAGTTACAGAAGCTATAGATATTGAGAGGGCTCACCGCACGCCAACATATATTGATAAGCCTAGAGCGAAACCCAGACCAATCATAATTGCCTTTTTAAGATTCGCACAACGACAGCAAGTTCTGCGAGCAGCTAAGAATCTAAAAGAATACCCCCTCTCTGGTGCAAAGATAATTGTAGCAGAGGATCTCAGCAAGACCTTGCAAGAAGCCAGAAAAAAACTGTGGAGAAAGAGATGGGAACTGTTGCAAGAGGATCCAAGCAGGAAAGTCTTCGTAAATTTCCCCGCTACCCTCCGGGTGGTGAATCCGGATGGTACTTTCTACAACAAAAAAGCGAGTGATTTCTAAATCAACTTTTGGTTCTTCTTTTCTTCGTGTGTCTCCACGCAAATCTTCTTTGTAAATACAAATAACTGACAGTAAAGTAAGTGACTAAAGTGACTTCAAGTGTTCATATTTATTTCCACGAGAGCGTACGGAACATTGGATATGTGTCCATAAAATCCAGATATATTCCCTTGCAGAGCAGAACTTTCATAAAACCATGGTTATGGTCTATGCAAGGAAGTTAATGTTGTTTTGTTATTATTGTGTAAAAAACTACAAGTTCTCGCTGTCTTCGTCTCTTCATGTGATACCATCAATGGTGCTTATATTGTGTGACTCTACAAAACTCATTTATGACTGATTTAAAGTTTGTGACTTTGAATGCTAAAGGGCTTCGCGATAAGAATAAGAGACATGAATGTTTCCTTTGGCTACGTGAAAAGAAGCCGGCAATAATTTTTCTACAAGAGACTCATAGTGTTTTAAATGATGTTAAATGTTGGACAAATGAGTGGGGAGGTAAAACTCTCTGGAGCCATGGTAGTAGTAATAGCAAAGGTACTGCAATTTTATTTAATAGTTGTTTAGCCTTTTCCATTCTAAAGTATAACTGTGATCCAAATGGCCGTTTTGTTATAGCTGATATTAATGTGTCTGGTAAAATATTTACGGTATGTAATATTTATGCACCAAACGATGATTGCCCACAATTTTTTAAACAGATTGATATTATTCTTAACCAATTTAAGTGTGATTCACTCATTTTTGGTGGCGATTATAATTGTGTGCTTAATTTAATATTGGATAAAAAAGGTGGTAGAATGCAGACTAATTTTAAGGCACAGAAAGAAATTTTGGATATGATGAAGAGAAGGTGTCTGATTGATATTTGGCGGGATAATAATCCTAACAGTAAATGTTACACATGGAGGTCAAATACAAGCCCACCAATTTTATGCCGTTTAGATTATTTTTTAATTAGCAAGACTCTTAAAGGGTGTGTTGAAAATAGTTTAATTTTAAATGGGTATAGGACTGATCACAGTATGGTTTCATTGTTGTTGAATGATAATTACGAGAAGCCTGGCAAAGGTCTATGGAAGTTAAATGTTTCTTTATTGAATGACATCGAATATGTTAATATGATAAAGGACAATATTGATATCGTTACCAATGATAATAAGGAGGCAGATCCACAGCTTTTATGGGAGACTGTCAAATGTGTCATTAGAGGAGACACTATAAGGTATTCCAAGAAAAAAGCCAGGGAGCGCAACAAAAATGAGAATGATCTTGAAAAGGAGATTAATAGACTTGAAAAATTGTATGGTCATTTCATGAATCCTCAAGACCTTGTTGTTTTGAATACCAAGAAAATGGAGTTGGAATCCATCTATGACCATAAAGCTAAAGGTGCAATGATTAGAAGTAAAGCTAAATGGGTCGAAGATGGTGAGAAGAACTCTAGTTATTTTTTAAATCTTGAGAAGCGGAATTTTTCAAAAAAAAATGTTAGCCGGTTAAGGAATGATAGCGGTGATGTAATAACTGATAGTGATTTAATTCTTAATGAAGAAGTTGATTTTTATTCGAAGTTGTATACAAGCAATATTGACTATAGTATAGATGAAAACATTCTTCATAAAATTGATATCACTGTAGATGACATTCCTAAAATATCAAGTGACGAGGCGAACATGTGTGAAGGTGTTATTTCGATTGGTGAATGTGTAAATGTTATTAAATCTATGCCAAATGGTAAAAGTCCAGGGTCAGATGGATACCCAATTGAGTTTTACAAAATATTTTGGAACCAGATTAGTCCAATTTTAGTTAAGTCGTTTAATAGCGCTTTTCAATCTGGTCAGCTATCTGTAAGTCAAAGAAGAGGGGTCATAACTTTAATTCCCAAAGATGGTAAGGACGAGGAGCTGTTAAAGAATTGGAGACCTATTACACTACTCAATGTTGATTACAAAATAGCTACCAAAGTGATTGCAAATAGATTAAAGAAGGTATTAAGCTCTGTAATTTCTAATGATCAAACAGGTTTCTTATCCAACAGGTATATTGGTGAAAATGTGCGGCTAGTTCTTGACATAATTGAATATGCAGATGTAAACAATATGCCTGGTACCCTTTTCTTCATTGATTTTGAAAAAGCCTATGATAAATTAGAGTGGAAGTATGTTCAAAAATGCCTGGAGTACTTTGGTTTTGGTAATGAGTTGAGAAAATGGATAGGAATTTTTTATGCGCAAATTAATAGTTGTGTAATTAATAATGGTCATGTCTCCAGATATTTTGATTTATCTCGTGGTGTGCGGCAAGGATGCCCGCTGAGTTGCTATATTTTCATTTTATGTGCAGAATTGATGGCTATTTCTATCAGAAATAACAATGATATTAAAGGTCTACAAATTGATAATGAGACTCACGTAAAAATAACCCAATTTGCAGATGACACCACAATTATTTTAGATGGTTCAAAAAAATCAATTTTGAAAGCAATTAAAGTTGTGAACAATTTTGGGTCCATATCTGGTTTACATTTAAATGTTGATAAATCTGTGTTCTTAAACATTGGTTCATTGAAGAATGATAATGAGAATACTTTTCTTGATGAGAAGTATAAGTTTACTAAAGGTCCGATTAGATTTCTTGGTGTTATGATCTCACTTAACAGAAATGAGCTTTCTGAGCTTAATTTCGAGCCACAGTGTAAGAAATTGAGCTCCATTCTTAATATCTGGTCCCAACGTGATCTCACGCCAATTGGTAAAATAACAATTATTAAATCTTTAGCTTTGTCCCAGTTGACTTATTTGTTTTCTATTTTGCCAAATCCATCAATGAATTTTGTTAAGAAGGTTGAGAAAATCTTGTTCAAATTTATTTGGAACGGGAAACCAGATAAAATCAAACGGGACGTACTGTACTGTAATAAAGAGAATGGTGGTCTGAAAATGACAAATATTTACCATTTTATTGATTCTCTAAATATTGCCTGGGTTAAAAGATTTTTGAATAGTGAGAATAAAGGGAAGTGGAAAATTTTGTTTAAGAATGAATTGTCAAAAGTTGGTGGTGATTGGATATGGTCATGTAAACCTGCAGCTCATTCTGATTTTAATTATGATAAAATTTGTATCACATTTCTAAAAGATGTTTTGAAGTCCTGGTTTAAGTTAAGAAATGCTTGTCAAGGTAATATTGATGATGTTTTATGGTATAACTCATATATAAAAATTAACAAAAAAACTGTGTATTTTAAATCATGGAGCATCAAAGGTGTTAATTTTATCTCTGATTTAATTCATGATAAACATTGGATGCCATATATTGACTTCAAGAAGAAGTATGACATTGATTGTAATGTTTTGAAATACTTGGGTCTGATTAATGTGATCTCCAAACACTATAAAGGCTATCTGACAAAATGTAAACAAAGCCAGACACCCAAGGTATTGATTGACCTGGACAATGCAGTGAAAGGAAGCCAATTTGCATATAAATTGTTGAACCAGAGTAATATCACACCTACCGCTCAGCACAAGTGGGTAGAGGAGTTTGGTAGTGTTACTGATAATAAAATCAATTGGAATGAAGTTTACTCTTTACCTTATAAGTGCACAATTGATGCACATTCTCATTATTTTCAGTACAGATTTATTCATAGGATTCTACCAACTAATGTGTTTCTTTTTAAAATTGGTATAGTTGAGAGTGATAAATGTACTTTCTGTAAGGATGAGAAGGAAACTGTCAAACATTTAATGTGGTTGTGTGTTTCGGCTTCTTCCTTTTGGAAGGAAGTAATCAAATGGTTAAATGATTTGAAATTCCATATTACTATTTCATATATCACTGTTTGTCTTGGGTATTATGAGGTAAACAATACCAATTTCATTAATATGATTATCATATTGGCTAAGAAGTACATTTATAGGTGTCGAGTTCAAGAATCAAGGTTGGTTTTTATACAATTTAAAGAATGGGTCTTTTCTGTGCAAAAAGTTGAAAAACAAATTGCCATGAGTAAAGGAAAGCTGGGAGGCCATATTAAAAAATGGGAGCCTTTATTGTAAAATAATTCTGTATTTATTATTGAGTATTTATAGTGAATGTTGTCATTACAAAATACCGATTGATGGTGTGTGTTTTTTTGTGTGTGTGTGTATGTACATGTACATTGTTTATTATATTGTCTTTTTATGTTGAGAGCTTGTAAATAAATAAAGACCCTCACGGGCATGAAATTGAAAAAAATCCACAATGGTTGATAAGCTTGCTTATCAGTGGGCTACTACAGAGTACAGTGAAGATGTAAGTGATGATAATCAATACCCATTGAGTAGATTTCAGCTTGTCTTTGCCCTTGATATCAGAAGGTTCATACCGGAGATGGATCTTGAAGATTGCATACATACTCAAATGTTGCCTGATGTACCAAAAGCAGCAATCAAGTTGTTGTTAGTAGCTAATGCTGGCAAGTGTCTGTTCTTATTTGATGGTTTTGATGAGTTGAGGTCACAACAGCTGGTATTTGCACTGAGAAGTAAGCTTCTTTTAAGAAATAGTGTAATAGTTACCACTAGACCTGATACAGTTGAGAAATTCCATCAAAGTCACAAAGGTTATGCTCATGTAAGAATAGAAGGCTTCTCAAAGACAAGTATAGAGACATTTGTAAACAAATTCTTTGCTACAGCTTCCACGGAACAGAATGAAAGTACCAATAATAGCCCTGAGACATTGCTAAAGAAATTGGAGACCTCATATCTAAGTGCACTTTCAATATATCCTCTTCTATTGGCAATGATGTGTTCTGTATGGCATCATACAGGGAACATCCCTGTCAGAATGACAGCCTTGTACAATCAGGCTGTAGAAGTGTTTGCTTTGCAGTTTTATGCTAAAACTGATTCAATCAAGGCTCTCTCATCTCAACAGGAAAAGGAAGTAAATGAAGTACTCATACATTTAGGGTCAACTGCACTAGATGGCTTGTTGCTGAAAGACAAAAAGTTGATATTTGATAGGGATGAATTTAAGAATCCTGGTCGAATCCAGTTAACATTAAATCAGATTCAGGTTGCATTAGTCTGGTGTTTTTGTGCATGTGTAGGACATGAAGTAGGATTGAGGGTTGGATCCGTAGGATTAGGACTAGCATTGACAATGTTTGGATTTGGCTCAATATTGTTTAGGTTATCTTTAAAAACCAACCATGTAGTTGATGTCATCGGCCATGCACTGAAACTTGGATTACTTACAAAGGTCACACGATTCAGTGTTGTCACTCAGTATTCATTTTATCACAAGACCTTTCAGGAGTTCTGTGCTGCTAAATATTGGGCTAGTCTGGCAGAATCAGACAGAGAGAAATTTGAGTCCTACTTGAGACATATCAATGAGGCAAATGTTGGCAACATGCAGTATCTACTGAGGTTTTGTTGTGGGTTCAGTAGTAGTGAAGCTGCTGCAATCGTCCTGCAGTATATAGTCGACAATTGTGATCATTTAGATTGGAAATTGCCTGTAACCTTGTTATTTGAGGCTGAATCTGATTCACGTATTCAACCTAAATTACATGGTATTCTTAGACCTTTCATCAAAAAACTTGACTTGAAAACTGAGAGATTTTCAGGGGAATTGTGGTCAATATTGAATCACTATTTGTTTTGTGAAGGGGATAACTATGGACAGACATTTCTTTCTCATATTGAGAAATTAGATGTCAACTTCAACGTGTCTGTCAACTTAGACGTGTCTGCTTCCAGTCACTCCGATTTGGATGGGAAAATTGATTTCCTCACAAATGCTACAAATTCAACCTCATTTAGCAAGTTGCTGAATTCAGTTTCATTAGAATGGTATACACCTATTGTCCATGAAACACTGTCAGACACAGTCAGTAATTTCATAGTACAGCAGTTGCAATTGGTTGACTTGCAATTAGAGGATATAGATGAATATGGAATGCCCAGTGGTAAAGCATATATTAATGATGAAATCTTATCATTCTTACTCCATCACAAGCCTATTCACACCAATGTATTGACCTACTTTGATATTGTGATCCCCAATATGACAACCTTGATCCTTAACTTTCCTATCAGCAGACATACATATGAAGGATTACTTAATATTATCATTGAAGCAGGCAAGAGATTGTCCATTTTGCCAATGCGTGAGCTAACCCTTATGCATAGTTTTTCCTTTGTGCAAAGTGAGGATGAAGAAACAGTGCACAAATTTACAAAAGCATTGTCATATATGCCACATTTGACACATCTGCGATTACCAGAGGCCAGTTTAACGAAGCATTCCATGGGTGCAATAGGTCCTTCTATTTCAAAATTATCAAATCTGCAGGTATTACAACTTAATTCTGAAGGCATGTGTATATCCAAAACAACCAACCAATCTGAGGAATTAGTATATGGGTACAGTTTTAGTTCTGATGATAATATGCAGTGTTTTGGAATATCAGATGAAGGAGTGACTCTATTACCACTAAAGGATATCCCAAAGTTACAAGAGCTTAATTTGAGGGGTAATACAGTAGGATCACAAGGTGCAACAGCCCTCAGTGAATCTTTGCATCATGTCCCATCACTCCTGAAGCTTGATTTGAGTGGTAATGACATAGGATTACAACTTGCAACTGCCCTCAATGAATCTTTGCATCATGTCTCATCACTCCTGAAGCTTGATTTGAGTGGTAATGACATAGGATTACAAGATGCAACTGCCCTCAATGAATCTTTGGATCATGTCTCATCACTCCTGAAGCTTCTTTTGATTGGCAATGACATAGGATTACAAAGTGCAACTGCCCTCAGTGAATCTTTGCATCATGTCTCATCACTCCTGAAGCTTCTTTTGAGTGGTAATGACATAGGATTACAAGGTGCAACTTCCCTCAGTGAATATTTGCGTCATGTCCCATTACTCCTGAAGCTTCTTTTGATTGGCAATAACATAAGATTACAAGATGCAACTGCCCTCAGTGAATCTTTGCATCATGTCTCATCACTCCTGAAGCTTCTTTTGATTAGCAATAACATAGGATTACAACGTGCAACTGCCCTCAGTGAATCTTTGCATCATGTCTCATCACTCCTGAAGCTTGATTTGAGTGGTAATGACATAGGATTACAACGTGCAACTGCCCTCAGTGAATCTTTGCATCATGTCTCATCACTCCTGAAGCTTGATTTGAGTGGTAATGACATAGGATTACAACTTGCAACTGCCCTCAGTGAATCTTTGCATCATGTCTCATCACTCCTGAAGCTTGATTTGATTGGCAATGGCATAGGATTACAAGGTGCAACTGCCCTCAGTGAATCTTTGCATCATGTCTCATTAATACTTCTGAAGCTTGTTTTGATTGGCAATGGCATAGGATTACAACTTGCAACTGCCCTCAGTGAATCTTTGCATCATGTCTCATCACTCCTGAAGCTTGATTTGAGTGGTAATGACATAGGATTACAACGTGCAACTGCCCTCAGTGAATCTTTGCATCATGTCTCATCACTCCTGAAGCTTGATTTGAGTGGTAATGACATAGGATTACAACGTGCAACTGCCCTCAGTGAATCTTTGCATCATGTCTCATCACTCCTGAAGCTTATTTTGCGTGGTAATGACATAGGATTACAATGTGCAACTGCCCTCAGTGAATCTTTGCATCATGTCCCATTACTCCTGAAGCTTCTTTTGAGTGGTAATGGCATAGGATTACAAGGTGCAACAGCCCTCAGTGAATCTTTGCGTCATGTCCCATTACTCACACACCTGAAGATTTCTCTCACGAACAATGAGTCTATTATTGCATTGTCTGAGGGGCTCCATCATACTAAGCAGCTCACATTTCTTAGTATTGATTGTGATTTTCCAATCAGTGTAGAGGCCGCAGAGGCTATATTAAACAAACTTACTAGTCTTCCAAGCCTCACATACTTATACATCCCAGAGGTTGATTGCACTTCTGATATCAACTCAAATATAGTCGAGGCATATGTCGAGATAATGGATATTATATGGAGACCTGCAACTACTGCTGATCAATTTGATTATTTACGAGAACTGATAAAGAGATGAACAATTTACCTAAGAATTATACATTTATCCACCCCCATGACCCATTCACTTAACCAATGTACCCACCAAATTCCACCTTTCTCCACCCCATCTGTTCACCCACCAATTCACTAACCCATCAACTCTTTTCTGGATACTAGCACTCTTTAAAATAGCTCTAATGTTAATGCATGGAGGCAATGACCTACTTTGATATTGTGATCCCCAATTTGACAACCTTGAACCTTACTGGTCCTTTTAGTAGAGGTACGTTTGAATGATTATTTATAGTATCATTGAAGCAGGCAAGAGGTTATCCGCACAAAAGCAACATTCCAAATGTCTAGAGAGCACATGATGATAAAACACATTGGTTGTCAATGTGTATGCTAATCCTTATAAATAATATTTCATTTGTGCAAATTGAGGATGACGAGGATGACAGAATAGTGCACAAGCATTGTCTTATGCCAGGTTTGATATATATTCTCAATCTGTGCCCCCTATACCCGGTCACCAGCCCATCAACACTCATATCTTACATCTGACGTTAATGCATGGAGGTATGAACGGAGAAGGTACATGTAGCATAAACTGTGTTGACTTTGGACAAAATGATTACAAGTATCTGAATATGTGCATTGAAATATATAATTCATGAATTATCAATATTCCCTTAATGTTTCAATCTAAGTCTACCCTGCTTGTTCAAAGCAACCCCACTTTAGTAAATGACGGTTTACATTCACCTCTTTGGTAGTTTTTGCCTTGGGTTTGTTTCAAGAGTGAGCTCTGACACTTGGCTTTATGACCAAGTGCTTGAAGGAGCACTCAAATAAATGCTGTAGTGTATGTGTGTGTGACCTCAAAAAATCGTATAAATAAGGAACATTTTTTTGTAATATAAAATGTTGCCCCGTTTTTATTTCCCTGTTGAAGAAGCTGTTTCTGTATTAATGAGGGCGTGTGTCTTCCAAATCTTGGCTCTGAATTAGAAGCTAGTTTTCTGAAATCCATAATTATAAATAGCTGGTCTATTCAAACTACATTAAAAGCACCTGAACAATTATTTTAAGGCAAAATACCTTTGGGAGTAGATTTTTGATTTGGGGTTAAATCCAATACGTTATTTAGGGTGTATTTTGGCTTCAGCAGTTATACTTAAGGTAAAACTTTGGTGACACATATTTACAGTATTATATTTGAGTGGTTTCGGGCCAGCAGGACATACTGCCCGGGGTGCTCAGTGGTCATTACAAGTAGGTTATCAGGCGCATTAAAAAATCACATAATTAGGGTAGTTTTTCAAACCGGAGCATGTTACGTACGTAACATGAATAGGGTATCAACAAAATGCAATTGCCTTACGTATTTAATGTCCTTATCCGTTCAGAATAAATTGCCGCAATAAACGGCAGACATATTTCCCAATTTGTATCCATCGCATAGATCAGCTCATCTGTGTTATAATACTACTAGTATATGAATTATACACCTATCAGTTGTAAGACGCACTATACGACCCCGGGAGAGATGCGTCATGGTTGCGTCGTTTACAGCCTTTGGTCCGTCACGAAATTGACGAAGGGTGCGTCAATGTCCGTCACTTTACATGGGTGCGTCACAGTGTACATCATTTTTACGAACAACAAAATATGAACTTTATAATTTAAATATATGCCATACTAAATACCACCAACCAGGCTTTACCTTACGGCAATAATCACTTTTCCGATATACTGCATGTTCTAAAATGCCTGAAATCACTCGGTCACCATTGCAAGTGTGCAAGAGTTTATGAATTATATTAAGTATCATATAAATATGATATATAATATTATTTCAAATAGTCCTGAGTAATAAACAACTCCGTGTCATACTGATATTCTAGGGGCCAGGGTTGACAACATCGAATAAGGGCAGATCCCCCATGAATCAAAAGTAGTTTCATTTTCAGTAGTCACATGTTTTATCCAGTTCAGTCAACGATATCTGACAACGGGGGTGCGTCATATGGTCCGTCGGAATCAACCAATAGTGCGTCACAAAATTGACTGAGGGTGCGTTTATAGTATGACAAAGGTCCGTCACTTTTTTGACACATGGTGCGTCATGGTACATGAGGAGTTGACGCACCTCGGTAAAGTGACGCACCATTCCCAGGGGTCGTATAGTGCGTCTTACAACTGATAGGTGTATTACTTGCTTTGGGGTATCACACTCCCGATCACACTATTTTGACTACGTTTAGGGGTATAACAATATTTTCTCTACTTGTTTAGGGTAGTGGAAATACTGATATTACTTGCTTAGGGGTGCTTTTTAACATTAATGCAATTTCATATTTAGGGTGTTTTTTTAAAGTCCTTTGGACACGTCTGATACCCCTATTGTAATGATCACTCAGTAGCGTAGCCAGGGGGGTGCAAGGGGGGCAGAGTGCCCCCCCTGAAAAATAATTTGACCGGGAAATCGGGAAGGCAGTGGAAAATCGGGACGGTAAAGGAAGGAAAGAAAGGGAGAAAAGGAAGGAAAGGAAAGGGAAAAAAGGGAAGAAAGGGAAAAGGAAAAGGGAAGGAAAAGGCAGTAGCGTGCGCAAAAGGGGACATTTGGCAGGTCGATTTTTTTTTGCAGCAGTCGGCTAAATAAAGAAAAATGTTATAGAGAAAACTGATTAAAACCCGGTGGATTGGCTAAAACTGTGGTTTTTTTTGTACTGCGCGACTTTTTGACTGTGCGGTTTTGTGTTTTTTTACCGTGCGATTTTGTTTGACCTCAACCCCCCCCCACTTACGTGAAATGAACGAGGTGACTGCCCAAAAATATGTTGGGGCTACCTTTTACGCCACCGGGTCGAACTGGTGCTTACCGGGAAGAAATACCTTTGCCCCCCCCTGACAAGTGACCCTGGCTACGCTACTGTGATCACTGATCGCACCCTGGGACATACCGGTATGTTAATGATGCAAGTATTTTAAACTCAATACATCTATCATGTTTTGTAATTAGTAGGGCTCCTATTGTTTGTTATATGCAAATTTGTCTATAATTAAGAAGAATTGGTGTCTTACAGGAAAATTTATATATTTTTGGGGGCATATTTATCAGAACAGGAAGAGCGCAAGGTCAGTCTAAAATGAGAATGTGTTTACATAGGGGAATCATTTGCTTAAGGCCTTTCAGGGTCAAAGTCAGGGTCGGACGGTCGGATTTTTTTTGTTTGTTTTTTGTTAATGTTTGAAAATTTACTGCACAAAAACACGTTTTAAAGATTTTTTTTAAATTTTTTTATTTTTATTTTTAAACAAGCAGATACTACTCAAAAACACATTTTTTCCATATTTTTTATTGTTATGTGCTTCTTTCATTTTTTCATCTTTTTTTTTCAATCTTTTTTTAATTTTATAATTTTTTGAAGAAAAAAAAAATAATAAAAAAAATAGCAACCCTAGATTTCCGAAAATTCACGTCGGTCGGTCGGAAAGGGCAAGTCAACTCTTTTTTTTGTGCCTAATACTTAATAGTGGCAATAAATTAATATTTGTTCAACTCAACAATTCAATGGTATTTTTTAGGGGGAGGGGAGGTATTAGCAATTCTTCATGTGATTAATCTATTTCACAACTAAACTAAAGTTCAGACTTTTTTTCTGTAGATAACAAGGTATTGACATGAATGATCCATTAGGTGACAACAATTAAACCTCCAACCCTGTTGTACGGTCAAACGGTCCTTTCAGGTAGTAGGGTCGTCCTCCCTTTTTACTTTCAAAAACTTACAAAAACTTATAACATTTTTTAATTTTTTAATTTTAAATTGTTCAAAAAAAATAAATCAAAATTCCTTGAACATCCCCAAAAATATTTTAAAAAAAACAATCGGTCAGGCCTGTACAACAAAGTGTGTGATATTTTTGCCTTACAGCTGGTTCAAAGCGCAAGCCCCAACATATATGTATTAACATAGAGGTCAAGTTCAAATATCACATTTGTATCATTTCGTGAATTTTGTTTATTAACACTAAATAAAAGTTTGTTTTGTTATGTGTGCAAATTGTAGTTTGCATCGTTATAGGATAATCGAGAAAAAGTGTATTTTAGTTCCCAGATTCTAGACTGTAATAGCTATCAGACGATATTGTAACACCCAGTATCGTTCGATACTCGTACAAGGTCAACTGGGACATATAGAATGGTCCAGCATCGCCCGATACTGGAACACAATTATATACACTGGGACAAATCACACTGGTAGCATGTGTACACCCGATACTGGAACATGAAAACTTTAGGTCCCAGATACTGATATTCCAGTATCATACAATACTGGAACATAAGATAAAGTTGTCAGTATCGCTAGATATTGATGGAACACAATGTGGTGTTTCCGTATCGACTGAATTGTATGATCCAGGGGGATCTAAAGTACATTTTTCTTCTGATACTTGGATTAGAATAGAGCCATAATGACAATACTGTTTTGTTATTATATAAAAATGATTATGTATAACATTAAAATTATGAATGTCTGTGGATTCAATGAAGAAGGAAATCCATACATCTTTAAATTTATTTATATATCGTAGATGCA
Source organism: Ophiura sarsii (assembly GCA_035610835.1). Taxonomy (NCBI): domain Eukaryota; kingdom Metazoa; phylum Echinodermata; class Ophiuroidea; order Amphilepidida; family Ophiuridae; genus Ophiura; species Ophiura sarsii. Next base: position 65,689,351 of record CM069453.1, read on the forward strand.
CAATCACTATTGTTCAGTTTGTCTTATTAGGCCGAACAAAAAAACCAAGTTTGTTTTCCAGTCGTGCGTCCATTTCACTGAGACGCTTGATTCTTGCGCATTTAATTTTTGTAATAGAAAAAACGGCACAATTATTGTTAGGGCGCACCAAAAAATGCATGAATTTAACTAAAGTATACCATTTTAAATGAATCTCCACTATGAATTTGAGCAAATAAACCCTGCATTTCGCATTTGACTTTTCAGGCTTGCTATAACTGGAAACAAACTTGTTTTTTTGTTTGGCCTTATATGTGTAACTTGTAGTTTGTATCATTCAAGGATAAGGCTATATTAAAAAAATCTTTTGTCTCAAAGCTCTTCAGTTTTTTAAACCTAATGCGGAATCCTTTTTTTTTAATGTTTAAAAAAAGAAAATATATATATAAAATATTGAAATCCTTGTAAAAGTTACCTTTTGTATTTAAAATGATGTGATCAATGAAAATCTGAAAAATCGGTGACACTTTAGGATTTTTTTAAAAAATAAAATAGAAAATAGAAAAATAAAATAAAAATATTTTTTTCTTCTAACGCGCAACGCACGCAGGAGCTTTGAGGCAAAATATTAATATTGCCTAATCATGTAACAATTGGAGCTCTATTGACAATACTGTTTTGTTTTTGATATCTTCATATGGCGAGCTGGCCTTTTATGCTTGTGCACCTAAACTTTGGAACTTACTTCCTTCAGATCTGCGATTTTGCGATTCAATCGATGTTTTCAATTATTATCGCTGCACTATGGACTTTGTTTAGAACAAATTATATATTTGGACTCATAAGCATTTGCTTAGTACTATAATGCATTTCCACTCATTTATAAATTATATTTATATTTATTTTACGTTATATTATGTGTGTTTAGTAATAGGCCACAGTCACCTGAAGATTGCAAGGCATGAAACACAGTGTTGTGACCAGTGCATAAAAATATACTATATGTTATTTTTATTTTTTATACATTTTAGTTTATTCAAGTCTTTTTATGTTATTTTTTATGTTTGCGGCGGAAACCGGTGCTTTATAAATGACCATTAGTAATACTATCATTTGTAAAATGTTATTGTAAGCGAACAATTCTTTTTTACATTGTATGCCAAATGGCTATTGTGCAATTTATATATTATATCTGTATGTTAAACAGAACTGTATACTATGAAATGTTTCTGTAAGACAGGACAGTTGTGTTAATAAATAAATGTGAACAATCCTTTGTTTAAGTATTTCTTGTATTAGCTTTCTACTAAATCAAAATAGTGAGTGACAAAATTAGATTGACTCGAGCGAATTACCGTAAAGGTGGGTGAGCCGGATTTTGGCCCAATAAAAAATAGGTAGAGCCTACTTTTTGGAAGTAATTCACAATTTGTTCACTCATAGCCTCTAAAAGTAACATCTGTCAGGCCTGAAATCTCAATTTTGGTGGTGGTGGGGGATGAATTTGATTGAGTCGCCCACCTGTAACATTTTGTATCTCAACAACATGAATGAATCGCTCAATGACTCGACTCGAGACTGGACAGTCAAATGACTTAAACTGGAACCTAATGACTTGTATCATTACCAATGACTGGAACCTTACGACTTGAGGTGAGGTGCACAGCTGAGACTAGAATGTTGTATACTAGTCTCAGGTGCTCTGCCAGCTTTCCCGGTCATGATTGTTAAAATACATTATAGTCTTCCGTTTCTAAAAAACATGTGCATGAGTGAATGAGGAAATAATATAGGCTCATCTGTATAAGGTCAAGTTTTTGCTAAGTTGAAGTTCAATTGGAACCAGACTTGGGTAATGTAACGTTGGAACCTTTGTTAATGAGGTCAAATGTCACGTACCAAGGTCAATGTCATTTCAAGTCAAGTTGAAAAAATTTGGCCCAATTATAAAACAAAACAGGCGACACAGTGACCACAAAAAACAGGTGGAAATGTTCACACTTTTTGATTAAAAGAATCCTCATAGTAAAATCCTCATTGTAAAATGTTCACAGGTTATATGTCTGTCATTCTTGGGAATGGAGATTCAGGGACGATGTAGAGTCTAGGGGGAATGAAGAGTCTGGGAAGTGATGAGTCTGGGTATGAAGACTGGGGAATGGAGAATCTGGGAGAATGGATAGTCTGGGGGAATGGATACTATGGGGAATGAAGAGTCTGGGGAATTGAGACTCTGGGGGAATGGGGATTGAGTGGGAGAATGAAGAGTCTGGGTAATGGAGCGTCTGGGGGAATGGAGGGTCTAGGGGAATGGAGAGTCCAGGGGAATGGAGAGTCTGGGTAATGGAGAGTCTGGGGGAATGGAGAGTCAGGGGGAATAGAGAGTGTAGGGGAATGAAGAGTCTGGGTAATGGAGAGTATGGGGGAATAGAGAGTCTGATCCTCCACTTACAAAAATCCTGGTATACTGCCACTATGCAATAGAAGGGGGTGTTATAAACTTTCTGACTCTTATCAGTCTGTCGAAATCAATCTGGTTTTAGTCTAGATATGGTATGCTCGCATTCAACACGCAGTTTAACAGCATGCAAAATAGAATGCTAGTCATAATGCAAAAGGGAACTCTGAATGATCCATAGATATAATTATCTATCATTTTAAACATGAACCTTGGTATATTTGTATAATGATATTGGTATATAAAGTCACAATGATATATCGTTAGTTGCTAGCGTGTCAATCTAGGTGTGGCTAGTGCTATGGTATCATTCCATTAATTACCCAATGAGATGTCATAGAAACTACGTCATTCCTATTTTAGCTATCTTACGTTATCGCATTTTAATTTGTGTTTTTTCCAACAGTCTCATCCAGCCCGGCATTATTTACAGTGTAACATTTCGGACAAAACCATAGCGCTGTAGGCATCAGAGAAAAGTCTCTTCTGTGATGAGGAGACCATCACAATATTTTCTGTACGGTGATTTCATTTGGAATACTGTGGCTGAAAGGAATTGTTGGCAGTAAGGTAAGCAACATTCAATAGTAATCCTTTGAGACGGTGTTCCACACGGTGTAAAACGCTATATAAAAACCGACTATTATTATTGTTATTATTCTATAAAATTAAAATAATTTTGTTGTTTGTATAGTCCTTGCTATATCTGAAATTCTGGTTGTAGTCCCTTTTGTTGCAGTGTTCTGATGATATGGCATTTGACATGGTGCTTAAAATAGTGTTTCAATTTAAAATACTCAAGAAATGTGTAACCTAATTCTTCTTAATAATTCATTTAGCAGAGGTTCTGCCTATTTAAAACAAACCATTTGAAATCAACCATTGACAAACAACACCCAGGATGTGTGTTTCACTAAAACCTTGATAGCTTATCAATTTGTGCCTTCCTCATAATTATCACCACGCAAATGGTGCACTCTGCTTTTATAGTTCAAAACAAAATCTTGAAATTATAAGTCTTTTGGTATATTACTCTGAATGTTTCAAAGAATGGGAGGAATTCATTCGTTTTTGCTCACAGTCTAGACCGTATGCCTGTATGCACGGATTCAAAATTTATTTTTCAACAATGGGATATTCAAATTATCGATGACGTTTTTTTGTTGACACAAAAAGATAAAGCAACAGTTTTAATTTGTTGCAACGATGACATACCGAGCGCTTAGTTGACTTCTGTTTTGTGTTAGAGTCTGTAATATTAAGATGAGTAAGACCACTTTCTGCATGTCACTGTTTATTTTAATGAAGGGGGAGGGGAATTATTGAAGTTTGAGTGACTCGATCAGAGTACTGTGTTTTTTGTGACATTTTCGCGGGCATTTTCTACTTTTGTTTGTAGAGTTAATCTAAGATTTAAAAGCGGCTGGGGATTATAGATTTTTGGTTATATATTATTCCGGCATTTCATTTTGAATCAAACCTCCCTTATAAACTTAATGGCTTTGTCAAGCTGCCACATACATTGATATCAAGGTGAAACGCTTGCTTATGTTGGGTATAAATAAGACTTTTAAAAATATAGATTTCCTTCTCCAAATCTCGGTTTCGCTCTCAGTGTTTTTATAATTTTATTTTCTTGAAATTCTAATGTAGTTTTAAAAAGTCGCGAAACCAGTAGAAAAGAATAATGTGCTTATTTATCGCAATCCTTTAACAAAATGGAGTATACCTTGTGAATTATAAGTGGGAATGATCACTCAAAATAACAAAATAAAAAGGGCTTCTCCTTTTTGCAGACACCATTTTGTAATGCTAAATATGGGCTAAAACGCTGTTAAATAGGTGGATTTAGGTCTGTTTTCACTAGTGATCACTACTTGATTTGCCTGACTTTGTTGAGGGGCTCTTAGTTTTTCTTACTCCACGGTTTTGCTGCACGATGTTCAGAAATTTAAACCTATCCTAAAGCATCTCAAATGATAACCGGAGCATTTGTGGAGAGTTCTGTGATCACTAGAGAGGTCTAGCTCTCAAAATAACAAAATAAAAAGGGCTTCTCCATTTTGCCGACACCATTTTGTTATGCTAAATATGGGCTAAAATGCTGTTAAATAGGTGGATTTAGGTCTGTTTTCCAATAATTTTTTTTTAAAAACATCCTCCTATTTGTCAAAATCCCGGACGGAGACATATTTTTATTTTACTTTGCCTTATCAGGCTGTGTTTATTCATGGAAAATCTCTTCTCACTATTCCCATGGTTTATTATAAATAATGTTCAAAACATTAGCCGAAGTATTTCATTGAATCTGAATTCTTTTATGCTTTAACTTTATACAATTTCAAACTCTTGCATGATGACAATTATTCGTGTAGGGAAAATAAGTGGAAAGAAGAGAAAAATGAAACTGTTTAGGGGTCAAAATTTGCAAGGAAAGCGAGCTAAAAACTTGTTTAGGGGGTAATTTTGCTTGCAGGGTAAAACTTGATTAGGGGGTGTCTGGAAAAGGTTTGGTCACGCATGTGTACACCATTATGTTTGACTGCCCCCCCCCCTCGGGTACGCCTGTAACTTCAGTGACTTTCACTAAGGTTATAGGACATTGTTACCATGGTAACCACTTGTGAATTCCGACAATGCATTGTAAAGATTTTGAAAGTGAAGAACTTACAATTGTTAATAATATCGCAAAAAACTAGGTTCATATCAAAAGTCCTTTTCATATGGCAAGCTATTCTGTGTGATATAACAATGTAGTTTTATTATTATTAGAGCATTTACAAGATTTTGTGTACACCTTTGAATTGTCAGTTTCAATTTTTAGTGTTGCGTTTAAACTTTCCGACTTTAAAATACTATAACTGTAGTTCTAGATGGAATTTCTGAAAAATTTAAACAGTCCTATACTCAGTAGAGTATGCAGCTCTCTGCCAAAGAAAAAAACCAAGTTGCTAGAAAATGACCATATTTTCCTATGCCACCACACATTTGTCCAGGAATATCATTACCCATTTGAAACAAAAATGTACCTTAATGATGTCTAGATTTGTGTAAATATGTTTTAAAAATTAGCGCGCTAAGTGTGCATCAAGTTTAGAATGTGACATAATTCGGTGGAATAGATAGATCCCATGCAGCCGCACAATTTTTGTTTGCAACCTTAGGGTCGAACTGGTGTTCACCGGGAAAAATACCCTTTGTGGCACGTAACATAGAAGTAGAGTTTTGAAGAATTTTGGTAGCTACACTTTGATACCACATTTACTTCAAAAGACTATTATTGTTCAATATTGATAATGATTTATGAAAAATGATGCAGTTCCAAAGGTCGCAAATGTCAAGATTACACAAGATTTAATATAATACATTCAGAACTTTTATATTGATTGAAACAATCAAAAATGTTGAATTTGAATGTCAATATTAGCTTTTCTGAAATGTCTGATTTAGAACAAATTAATCTAATTTCAGGCAATTTTTACAAAAAGCCAAATCTTCAAGCAATTTGCATACATTTTCCCCCACATTTGTTGTCTTGCTCCTCAGATTCTTTCGTGGCACCCGTTTTCCCCCCTAAAATGTTGATGCTGGTGCCGCCACTGCTTATGAGTGTGGATATTTTTTCGCAGTGTTTATATTATTGAAACACATGCTTTTTGATTGTGATAAATATAATAAAATAGATAGATAGAAATACATTTGTAACTTATAAAGATATCAAAGATCACTGGCAGATATACATCAGCAAGGCAAATAAAGCTATATGCAAACAGTGACCATATTTAATCATAATAGTCATATTAAAATAGGAAGTTGAAGAGTGTTGACAAACTTATCTCATTTGCTTTCAAAATCAATTCAAACATAACCCTAACTCCCATGGTCTAGTGCATTGGTGATGGATCACCAAACTGGAACCGGGAAGGGGGGGGGGGGGGGGGGGGGTCACACAGACGCTGCTGGCTGTATGATTTTGTAAGACGTAGTGCTGTTATGGTTATTGAATAGAAAAAAAGAGACTGAATAACCGAACTAGGCCAGGGGTAGAAAAAAACCCGGATGGGGCAGGAATAGAAAAAAAACTGGGATAGGAATAGAAAAAAATAACCTTAATAACCGACCTGGGACAGGGAGGAATAATTGTTTTGGTCTGATGCGGACTAAATGTTTGAGAATTGAACTCGGGTCGCCAGACTGGCAGGCGAGTTATTACACCACGGGCGCTGGCCTGGCCAGGCTGAATGTTCGATGACTCTATACCCGAGGAGGGGGAGGGCAGTTGCGGCACCGGCCTCATAATTTTGGAGAGGCAAAAGGGGGTTAAGAATTTTTTTTAGGGGGGCATGAAAAAAATTGATGGGAGCGAAGTGTGTACTATTTTGTCGGCCATTTTCCCCTTAAATTGTCAAATTTGGTCTAATACTAACTATTTTTGTATGAAAATGCGCTCTTGCGCTCAAAATTTACCTGTTTTATGCTAAAATTGTCAACATTTGGTCTAATTTAAAGTAATTTAGTAAGAAAATGTGCGCACAGCATGGAAAATATTGCCTTTTTATGCTAAAATTGTCTTTTTTTCTTCTGATTTTAACAAAAACAACAACAACAAATTGGGGGGGGGGGGGAATTCCCCCTGTAGTGGTGCCACTGGGGAAAGGGGGATCATTATAGACCTACCAAGAATGCTAACATTTTACTTTACCCATTGTTTTATAATGCACAATACTCAAATGTGGATAATTGGAAATGACAGTCATCATTAAAGGTCAGAAGATAAAATATTTATTACACTTGATATGTATACATTGTAGACAATTGTCCACATACCTTTGACTGCTCATCTGATAAGGGTTTAGTTAACTGTTGATATTACATTATCTGTATTAGAATAATCATTAAGAAGACTTAAAGGCATATTATGTGATCTTTTCAAGAGAGCGCCCTCTATTCATGATTTTTTTTAGAAAGTAGATTTTCTTGCAGATTTACATTTACGATCATAAATCATACATACATTCCAAGTTACAGAGCGATACGATTCCTAATTACCTCAAAATCATGGTTTTAGAGTGAATTTAGAGTGAAAAATATAAACTGTCGGGATTGCGACAGTTTATTTGTTTATTTTCACTCTAAAACCATGATTTTGAAGTAATTAAGAATCGTATCGCCCTGTAACTTGGAATGTATGCAGGATTTATGATCAGAAATGTAAATCTGCAAGAAAATCTGTTTTCAATTTTTTTTTCGATGTTGAGGGCGTTCCGTGGAAAGATCACATAATATACCTTTAATAAAGCTAATTGGGATTTAATGCTTATTTGGCCCCATTCTCTTTATTAGTGTCGAAATTACTATCAAGTAATCTTTTTATAATGCATGCAATGTTGTATGTACTGCATAGGGGTGTTGTGCATGATTTCCATGGAAACCATTGAAATGTTGTCTTTTTTAAAAATAAAAATGGCTCCCGTTGCCATGGAAACGGTCAAATTTTCCGGGTGGCACATTAAATCAGAGTACTGTAATCATTAATCTGTGTGCGAAATATCAGTGCAATACCTCAATTTGTTTTTGAGATATTGCATCGGGAGTATTTTCCCATTGTTTTCAATGGGGAGATAATATTCAGATAGTATCTCAAAGCTGAGATAAGCTGAAACAGCTATTTCCACGGTAACAAAAATCCAGCACATATTTTTTTCCCGAGAGCGGAGTCGAGACGCATGTCGATAAAACAAAACTGTGTGCCGATTCTGGTTCGAATAGGTCAATCAGTTTTCGAGCTATTCGAAAATGATACTCGCCCCGCCAAAAACAAAAACAATATACAATAGTGGAGTATAATAATGAAATAAATAAGTTAAAAAATAAAATAAAAATACAATAACAGAAAAGTAAGGAAATTAGATGCGTGTCCAGACTGTGCATGTCAGTATTTTTTGAGATGCCAAGGTCCTCTTTTTCATCCACATTCAGCCTCGGAGAGGTATTTAAAAATCACAAACATATATATTTAGTCGACCAGCAAGTGCGCTGGCACTTTTATAAAAAGTGACTCTGTGGTTTGTATAGTAATAATTATACATATCTGGGCGCTAAAGTTCCAGGGCAAGGATTCCCTTCAAATAAAGATATGGTACATTCGTAAATAAATTGCTGTTTTACATGCAGGTTATTATTAGGCAACCCAATAATTGTATGATGTTTGGTTGTTTTCTCTCAATTTCCTTTGTCAAATTTAATTTGGGTAAAGATGCGGGGCACCGGATATTTGCAACTGCATGGCAACTGACAGATCAATGCGCAATGAAATATATAACGTAGACTCAAGGTGCGTTCATACTCGCGTCGTTGCGTATCGGTCGACGTCGACGGACAAAAGTTGGCATTGCTTCAACTCGCGCACCGATATGAACGCACCTTCAGTATTGTAGCGGGTATGGGTACTGCAGTGTTTGGCTTGATTTTATTTGAAATTTAAATTAACTTTAAATTTGTATGATTTATTTAATAAAATTATCAGATATAACACACTGCCTGTATCAAAAGTGCTCAATTCCTACAGTGCAATAGAGCATAAATTACCAAAAGTGCATGTTATTGAAATTAAGCTCTAATTCAAAAAGAAACATATGTAAGACAAGGAGACATCATATTATACAATACAGTTTGGTGATTCAATGTCATAGAGAAAAAAATAGTTGACCTTATTTGCATATAATTCGCATATTATAAAGAAAAAAACATTAACAATTTGCTTTTTGGAGGCGGGGCAAAGGCCTTCGCCTCCTTTATGGGTAGGTTTTGACATATGGGAAAACGACATCTTACCTACGGTTTACATGCTACAATAAATCCCTTATGTTTTACGTATGTCACACTACACAAAAACAGATCCTCTCTGTTGTAGCGCATTACTATCACCAATGAGTGCTACTGACCTTTTTCAACTAAACCTTGTTTAACTGTGGTTTAACGTGTGCTTCAACAGGTTTTGTATGTATTGGGCTACCTTTTGGCATTGACTTGAGATATTTTAGGCGACATTTGTGATGTTGTCTGGCAACACTGCATATCTGATCAAATAAAAGTTGTTTACACCAGGGAGGTGTCTGTTTACACAGCTGCGGGCAATTCATGGACTGTATAGGACCAGCAATAATTACATCTTGATTGAGTGCCTAAGATAAAGTGCTTTAACAAAATCAATGTTTTTTATTGTTTTAGGAAAGTTTAAAGACAAAATATGAAAGTAACGTGTCTTTATTGATATAGTTTCTCGTTTGAACGGTGGAAATCGGTTGGGGATTAATAAAGTTACCGAATTCTATGTTAAAAGATATTGAATCAATTACATGCAAAGGGTATATTTTGCGACGTTATTTGTTCACGATGTTGTCCCAAGTAAATATTGTTGTACAAATTCACTGTGTATCAAATATTCATTGGACTGTATTCAAATATTCATTTGAATTGAAAAAGTGATGGCTTTTTTTGTTAATTAAAAAAAATAAAATGAAGTTATATGAACATCTGTAATACAGTCATCAAAAAAAGTAACTATACAGGTAATAAATGTGCTTTTAACTCTAAAAATATATATCCTACCTAGAAATATTAAATCATAAAGTTGTTGAGAAATTTATCTTTTTTAATATGAGATATTGCACGCTAGGATCGGTTGAATATTTAAGAAGCGACAATCCAAGATGTAAGGTAAAGTCACAATTTCAAATTCACATTTTACATTTCAACACGGGGGAGAGAATTACATGTAGCGTGTGTGTGGCGTATTGATCCATCGGAACAATACGGCAGACTGTCCAACCTGCGCATGCATCCCCCAATTGCACTACCGGTAATCGATAAGGTACCCGTAGATTGGTCCGCGTGTAGAAAATAAAAATGTGAAAATGAAAATCGGACTTCTCCTTACATTTTTGAGTGCCACTCCCTCAATAATCACCCGATCCTAGCGTGCAATATCTCTCATATTAAAGAAGACAAATTTCTCAACAACTTTATTATTTAATATGTTTAGGTAGGATATATATTTTAAGAGTTAGAAGCCCATTTATTACCTGTATAGTTACTTAATTGATGACTGTATGTACTTATTGTTACTGTTAAAATAATGCTTAAGAATGTATAAACAATAACATTTTTATATACAGAACTAAATAGAAATACACAATTTTATTGGTTGTAGACAATCTTTAACAAAGCCACTTCACTTGACGTTCCGAGTTACAGATTGAAACAATCATAATCAAAATCATATTTGTTAGACAACATTTCAACTGTTGTGCAACCAATCTGGTTTCAACCCTTAAAAACCATAACAATACATATTTTCAAGTATAATGCTCATATAGATTCATAAAACTTGTCTATAATAATTATATTCACGCTTTATGATCAGAAATGTAAATCTGCAAGAAAATCTACTTTCTTTAAAAACAAAATATGCTTATAAGATCAATATACTATACCTTTAAGCATTCAGAAATAAAGTACCTTTTAAAGGCAAGCTACCACTTTGGGTTTCTAGCCATACCCAGTTCTCTTGGGGAATTGACAAAGTTACAATTTCTCCATTAGACTGTCAGTCACTAGGTATAGGTTATGACCAATTTATCTGTGGTAAAATGCCAACGTGATAAACCAGCTCTAAGATGTAACATACTTGATTCCAAAAGCCTTAATGTTTTTACTCGTCAACATTGTCCTGACCAGGCTTCTCGTTAGGTACAAATATTATGGGGTCCACTGGACCCCATAATTTCCCAATTCTCAAAATTATGGGGTCCGAGAAGAAATTATGGGGTCCAAGTCAAAAATGTAATTTGCGAAAACATGTGTAGATGGGACGAAAACACTGGACGATGGTCGAGAGTGGTACAAGGAAGACCGAGAATATTAGGCCTAATATATTATTAATAAGTATAATACTTTGATTCGGATTGTCACGAAAACTGATATTTGTAAGCTTACACGTGTAAAATTACCTTGACACACGATTACAAATTATTGCGTCTAGATGGACGCAATAAAGAGTCCAGTTTAAAATTTACTGCGTTTTTATCAAAAATATTGCGTCCCCAGACGTGAAAACGCAATGTAACGAGAAGCCTGGTCCTGACTTTTTATAGTATTATTAACATTAGTTAGTGATTTCCATTCATGTTATATTGATAAATAAAACGGTTATGTTTCCTATATCACATTCTGCTGCTGTCTGTTCCTTTAAATTTATATGACTGCTTCTTTTCCTTTTTAAAGGAATTTTTATTGTAATTTCCAGCAAAAACTATACATTCCATTAACACCAAATTCACAGGATATGAAGTTACCATCATTGTCAACAATTCTGTATAGTAGAGTCATTTCCTTGAGATCCGTGACCAGTTTTAGGATACCTTCTTTTCTTGATGGATTTGTCAAGATGGACTAATTTTAAGAATAATTAGCTCCTATATACCTCCCAGAAGTGACGGCAATAGTTTTTATAGCGCAAAATCCAAAATGGCCGCCATACAGGGGCGTTAAAATTCGAATGGCTTTAATTTAGGGCAAACTATATTTTTTCGGAATCCTTGTGGTCAGCCGAACAATTTGGTATGCTTTTTAGCTTAATTGAAGATTTGGTTTCGTCGGGGGTGTGCCGCTGGAGATTCAAAACCCCTACCCATTTCTAAGGGTGATTTTGGAAAACCTGGTACCCATTTTTAGGGGTTTTGCTTCATTTTAGACCAAATTTTCGCAAATTATCGGGAAAAAAGACCTAATTTTTGCACATTTTCGCGAAAATAGACCCATGTCTAAGGATTTTTCAGTTGAAAAGCCTACCCATGGCTAAGGATGTCTCATGAAAAAACGACCCACTGGAGCGGCACGTCCCTGTATGCCTTACATACGTGAGTACCCCCCCCCTCCCTCGGGCCTGTATGGCAGCCATTTTGGATTGTTTACGCACATTTAGCACGCCCCCAAAATACGCAGTGCGTACTGCGTTTCCCGCTACATTTTTGGCGCACTGACGGCTTGGTAATACGAACCGTCATTTTGCCTGGGTGTGCTGGGGGGGGGGGGGGGGGGGGGGGGCAAATAATAGGCATTTCTCTGAGAAGATGAGATTTAACAAAGCTTTGGGCAAGTCAAGGTGTTTAGAAAGAGAAAATGAGACTCTAGGCATCTTCTCGGAAAAGATAAAGGGCAGGTTGGCTTCATCATTTTATTCGTTTCGGTTGAGATGGCAGGATCTTTCAAGCTAGATATTTCACGCCATGTTGAACCAAGCCTTGCCCTATCTGCGGCAATTTTCAAAGCTTAGCCCATACAAAATGTTGTCAGTTTATTTTAGTTCCCCCCCCCCCCCCCCCCTGCCCCCCCTGCCCCCGCCGCTCATGAAAATGCATAACTGTTTTAAAATAAAAAATCAAATTAAGCCACAATCTTGAGGGCACCGGGCAATATATACGAGGGGCATTCAATAAATACCTGCAACCATTGAAAATCTCTGAACTGTGACATGTGTCAGTAAAATAAACTTATGATACTTAAACTGCGCCAAACCGAGTAGATAGCTAAGGCCTATTTCAGTTTTCTTGGTATAACGACGGTCAAGTTTTGTGCTGGTTTTGGTCATTTGGCAATGATAAATTAATTATTCACATGACTTGTGTACATCAAAACCTTACCTGATTTAGAAAGTCTTTAATCTGGAGTATGAAGGAGAGACGGGACATCAAACAGCTTCACCCAAATAACCAGACAACGCTGGACACGGGCGTATTCACGAATATTCAGGTTAAAATATGCGAACGAGGTTACGTGATCAAGTGAATGGGATGAACGCTTAACAACGGTTTAAATTCAAAAAAATAATACTGACACTGTGGATGGTTAGCCATCCACAGTGGTTTTAGGCTGGAATAATTTGGTTCCAACGTGTGATGAATTTTATGGGGTCATATAATCAAAATCCATTGTAACATTGAAACCAACGAAAATTCAAAATTAACGGCCGTTCGTGTCCACCGTCGTCTGAAAATAACCAACGGGTCATCAATCGCCTCACACCCTTTTTCGCTCTCCTTTCCCTCTAACTGGTTCCTTATTTCATCTCATTCAAGTACTTCATGATACGCACACCCGAGCGTCTATTAATCAACGTCAACTGGTTCAACATGCACACATCTGCATTTTTAGGGCAACGCAAGATTCCACGCGCGTTCGCGTTTATTATTGATTAACGCACGCACTTCCCTGCGTTACGCCTCTCGGAAATTGCAGGTGCATTTTTGAATGCACATGAAAGGGCATGGCTTCTTTTTCTTCACACCAGATATCACGAAAAAGGGTGCCTATAATTGACACATATTTCAGTGGGTTTGGGCACTAAGAAAAGATCAGTTTGTAATCAGATATCGCATGAAGATAGGAAATGATATGCTTCTTAGGATATATAAAGAACGGAATTTAAAATGCATTTGCATTTTTGTAAATCATGATAAAATGGCGGTATTGTCACTTTTCACCTTCATCGGTTGATTTCTTTATGATCATTTTAAAGTAGAAAGTACGATTTACAGACACAAAACTCAATAAAAACTGCATCTGATGGACAGCAAGTAAGTTTAACGCAACAAGCACATGATCGTCGCCAGTTCCATTTTGTTTGTTTTTTCGATTTTTCTGATCATTTTGTGGAAATTTACGTTTGTTGTATTTGAAAATCCCATTTTGTTGCTTTATTTGGTCAATAAATAAAAAATATTTCAGATATCCAAAAACAAACAAAAAATGGAACCCGGGTAATTTTCTTAAGATTATAAACATCGTAAAAGGACACATTTTCATTTTGTTTTTGATTTTATGTTACCTTGTCCGAATTGAAGACTGCATGGTCAAAATTCTCGTTTTTTTATGTTCATGGTTAGATTAATTGAACGCTTACGGCAGTTTTCCGGAGGCTATACCTGAGAGTCCACACCCCCTTAAGGGACCAATGTTTTGAAATCCGCGCTACAAGAAATGCCATTCAGCAGTGTGTAGTGTGCAGTCAAGGGTTTTAAGCATGGTGTATGTTACTTTAGGTGGGGGTGTGCTGACATGCAAGCCTGTGTATTATACAGGTGCCACCATAAGGTCTGCAGTAAGTATAAATAGTCAAGGCCATAAAAGCAAGTAAGCCAGTAGCCTTGATCAGGGAGGTGTCAAATTTGACACCTCCCTGCTTTGATAAACCCCGGTGGCCCAGGGGGACGGGGGGCAGTCAGGTATAATGTTGTAATCATCTGCGTGACGGATTGAGTGCTTTTTTACCACAACACAGGCCCGTGCTAAGGGTGTCTTTTTCAACCTGAATTCACGCTAAGGGTTTCTTGGGCAAATCGTTAAGTGTCAACAGTGTCATCATTGTAAAAATAGCCCAAAATGATTAGACCTGGACAAATTTACTAACAAAACCGTATGACACAATGACTTCATACGTTTATTTTTCAGAACTCCATCTTGAGGACATGGCCTTGGTTATTATGATTTGTCTAGCTATAACCCTTAAAGGTCACTTTTACCTTCTTTAAGAATTCGTGTTAAGGGTAGTTTTTGAGAGTGGATTCACAATCACATGGATGATTACAACATTTATACATCAGTGCCCCCCCCCCCCCCCCCTCCCCTTGGTGTGGTGGTTGACTCTTCTGCCAGCTGTAACCCCGGTGACCCGGGTTCACTCCCTGAGGCTGTACATAATTTTACCCCTCTCCTTTACCCCTCCCCTGTTCTTCAGTCTATCACCACTGAAACACCGCAGGAGATAATTAGGGTTAATAACGATTCAATAGATAATAAATTATGTTGGATTTATTTTTGTTGCTTTATCAGATATCCTACTACAGAGATTGAATGGATCAAAGATAGCAGATTAGGGCTAGGAAACAGCATTTTAAAGGTTGGTAAATCTTTTACATCTCAAAAATCATAAAATACTAATTAATCAACATTGTTTGTACAACTATTGGTTAGCTGGCAAGTCATTTGCAAAATAACAGCAAAAGTGGGTTAAATGACTGCAATAATTTATATTGTAGCTGTTTAAATGTCAAAACGTTGCAATGTATACTATAATCTGTCCCTTAAGCATAAGAAAAACTGCCCATACAGTCTAGTCCGTTATTGCTTGCTCTTTTTGAGCCTTTGACAGCCAACCCACATTTCCATTTGACGGCCAACCCGCATGCCATGTTTTGATGTTGTTAATTACGATCAGGCGACCCACCCCTCCCCTCTCCGTTCTACAAGCCCGATCAACCCATTTTTTAGTCTTCAATTTTTTTCAATTTTGTTAAAACATTTTTGGAAAATGTTTCCAATTTTTACACATTTTTGAATTTTTCGAAAAGGTTGGATTTTGTTTAGGTCTGTTTGCCCGAAGAACAGATTTGTTGTTGTTGTTGTTGCCTAACCATACATTTGTATTATTACATACATTTTTATTATTACAGCACACAGCCATGGCTACTTCTCAATCAACCCAGGATGCACCGCATCAAAATACCGCAGAGGTTCCTGGGGATGTACAAAACTTTATAAAATTGCGGAAAGCGACACAAGAGGTATTATATAAAGCGTCCTCATGTGTTGAAGAGTCGATCAGAAAATGGCATACAAGGACTTCTTGTAGACAATGTACCACGCCAGACATTTGCTCTAAAATTTTAGCAGGATCATGTGACAATTGTCTTGGCTGGGAAAAAGCGATAAAAAAAGCAATCAGAGTCGGAAGGGACATAGTTTGGTCAAATTTAGACCCGAGCAAATTTTATGAAGATCCTCTGGAGGTTGCAAAAGCATTTGTTTTTAAAGTACCAAAAGACAAATTAGATAAAGTCAAATGCTTTAGCCTGTTTGATGAAGGCAGCTTACTGTTGATCATGAAGAACTTTCGTCCATTCTTGGAGACTGTGGACCAGGAGAGACCGAACAACCAAAGCCAGAACGGGAATGCAGTTGATGATCCCTCCGATTCAGATGAGTTTGTGGTATTTGACGATACAGATGATACTAGGGAGGATAAAAACAGGGACCTTGAAGGCAAAGAGGTAAAACAGAAAAATTTATGTGTGCAATTCTAGGGTGCCAGTACATTTTCTGAGATTTTGACTGACTACATTATATGAAAGCCTTATTTAGTATTGGAAAACTCATATGTGACCCATCACATCAAAACATACCTTTTGTTGGATTTTCTAGTTTCTAGATATGAAGTAAAATGTCTTGAAAATTATAAAGAAATTTGAATAGGAAATGCTAAGCTTCTATTCATCATATTTTCTGATTCTTAAGGCTAAATTTCAATTACGAGGTTTCAATTAAAGCTTGATTTGTGCATATTTTGATGATGATAAAATCAGGCATTGAATAAAAGACCCCAAGAGGTATGTTTTGATATGACTTGATGTGACGGGTCACATGCCAAATACACTTCAAGGAGGAAATGACATAGCCCTGTAATGGCTTCTAAAAGATAATTGATGTCATTGGCATAGCTATAGTCACCCATGGTCACTTTTGCTGAAACCCTAACAACAAATGTCTCCAGTCATTCTTTGAAATAGTGTTGTTTCCTGGAGGGGCAAATTTGCTCCTTTATATTTCAGGTTTGGGTATAAAACAAATCAAGCAGATTTTTTTGAAAGTGATATCACAATAGACAGGGGTTTTGGTGCAATTGCGATAAGGAATGGCATAGCTAGGTTTTTTGTCGTCTGTAGGACAATAGGATTGACTTTATTCCTGCATCCTTCGTGTGTAGGGGTGTGTGTCTGTCAAACATTTAGTATACACCATTTAGTGTTCAACAGTGACCTTACTAGGTACAAAGATGCATCTCGCCCAACTCATATCTCTACCAATACACATATGGGCTCAATCGATCCAATTTTATACCAAACTTGGATCATACATGCCACATGGCAACTTCCATATATGAGGTCAAGCAAGGGTCACATATCAAGGTCAAAGGTCATCTGAGGTAAAGTTGGACCTAGAGCGAAAAACAGTGTTATCGATAAACTCAGTTTATCAATAAACTCTCGATAAACTCTGTTTATCGATAAACCCTGTTTTTTGATCGAAAAACAGTTTGATAAACTGAGTTTATCGAGCGAAAAATCTGTTTATCGATAAACTCTGTTTATAGATAAACTCTGTTTATAGATATAAACTATGTTTATAGATATAAGCTATGTTTTTCGCTCGATAAACATGGTTTATCGCCGATATTGTTTTAAACTGTGTTTATCAAATTATTTTAAAAGTTGTACCTCGAGCGAAAAACAGTGTTATCAATCAACTCAGTTTATCGATAAACTCTCGATAAACAGAGTTTATCGATAAACCCTGTTTTTCGATCGAAAAACGGTTGGATAAACAGAGTTTATCGAGCGAAAAATACTGTTTATCGATAAACTCTTTTAACCCTAACTCTATTTCACCACACGGCAACAGAATTTTTTTCCGACACCCAAAATTCACCAGAAAGGTCACCCCGATCCCCCCGGGATTTGAACCACGGACCTCCAGCATCAGGGCCCAGATCCTAGCCACTACACCACGGCTCCCAGTCGACACTCGGCGAGTATATTCGCCTCGTTATATAGCATGGGTCCGTTTTGTAGCCAAAAAACCTGCACGCCAGGTTATAGAAACACTTTTTCCGCACAGTTGCCGTATGGTGTAGTAGAGTTAGGGTTATACCATGTTTATCAAATTATTTTACATTCAGTTTACCATAGACGTATGCACAGCTCAACTAAAGACATCAAAAAAAGTAACTCGGCTGTTGTAAAATTGTTACTCATATTTTAAAAATGAAAATACCAGGAGACCAGGAAATTCCCGCTATTATCTTCACGCTGAATCAGAGATATCAATAGGAGTTACGGCAACAATGGAAATGGGCACTTTTCATCTGTAAGGACATACCGCGACAACAATACTTTATCGATTTTAACAAACAAGGTGTCAAAATCACCGGAATTAAATTTTCCGTCTCCTGGTGTTTTCATTTTTAGGATATGAGTAACAATTTTAAAATTATAGGTGCTTTTACAACAGCCGAGTTACTTTTTTTGATGTCTTTATTATCTGTGCTGCGCATACGTCACAGTTCTTGCGATCCAAAGTACCCTTGCAAAAAGTCTTCTGCTACTTCTGATAATTAGTTCATAAATTGATTCTTATTTCATTTCTCGATTGATATGAAATTGAAATATGGTGGATAACATGAATGAATTGATAACCACTTTCACATGATTAAAACTCTTTTCATCTGGAATAATGTCCTATCTGAATTTGTCATACACACCAAATGTGAATAAAATGTGTTTTGTCATATGTGATGCAATCTGTGAAAACCCGTCGGATGTCGCAAAATGTGAACTAGTGATTATGGGTAAAATAAAAATAATAAAAAATAAAAAATAAAAAAACTTTTTTCTTTTTTTAGATTTTTTAATAGAAAATTAGTTTCCAATACTTTGTGTCATCATCTTTCATTTAATTTCACCTTCAAAAACTTACTTTAGTCACTTTTATTATTAACCTTATAATGTTATTATATTGAATTATTTATCTTTTTTGGTCTGTTTTAATGATTTCTTGTTTTGTAGCTTTTGATGACATCAAAATCATCATTCACTCATAACTTTTTTTGTAGTGATCGTAGAAAAATGATCGAAACAGTAATCAGAACAGTTTTAGCTTTCTTTTGATATAAATATTTCCAATATGAAAAATGCCACCATGTGGCGGATTTTCACAGATCGCATCACATATATCTTTAACTTGCAGTTTGATTTTGGTTCTGGTCATGTTGATCAGGATGGAGACAATGATTTTGATTCGCAAAATTACAGTGGAGATGCCGATTCGGATTCTGACAGTGGAGATTCCGACCGGGATTCTGATAGTGGAGATTCCGATTCTGATTCTCATTCTGATAATGGCGCTCCTCCTATTATGTGCAATTATGCCACAGTGTAAAACAGGCTGTGGGGTGTTTTTTTTATGAAAAAGACCAATCATAATAAGTTTTGGTGATATTTGAACCCCTTTAACTGAATTTGTCATACACACAAAATATGAATAAAATGTGTATTGTCATATTACTTTTAACTTTCAGATAAATCTTGATGATTTTGATCATGCTGATGAGGATTTTGAAAATGGAGATAATGGTTTTGATTCGTATTGTGACAGTGGAGATGCCGTTCCGGATTCTGACAGTGGAGATTCCGATCCGGATTCTCATTCTGATAATGGCGCGCCTGTTGATGATACTACTGGTGCTAGTTCTGCAAATGCTGCCGACAGGATACTGAGGATAAAAAAGTACTTGGATATCATTACCAAGGTAAATATGGACCATTTCATCACCCCATTACAGGAATGGATGCATGTCACATGAGCTGATTGTACAGTAGTGCAGCAGCTGCTGATGAGTTGTACACTGACCAGGATATGTGCCTCAGGACAATACTAGTACCCGTGCCCGTCTGAGGTGGGCACATTTTGCGTTGGGTCAGTAACATTTTAAAAACATTCGCCCGGCTGGCCGGTAACAATTTTGCTGTATGCTTGGCTTTCATGCCACTCAAATGGTCCAAAATCTTGAATAACAGCTGGTTTTCAGTTACAGTGTAGATCTCTTTTTCGGGGTGTTTCAGGGTAATTCTATCTCATAGTGACTAGTGAGTAGACTGTATAAGTTAATATAATGACAATATTCACTATATGGGAAAAAACAAGGCCATCATCATGGGTGTAGCCAGAAGCCCTGTTTCTCGGGGGCACAAAATTGGTGTGGGGTCCAAGAGCAAAGCCCTGGCGGGGGTTAAGAGGGCTATCCCCCTTGGTGCTGTAGGTTTTCTGCCGTTTTGAAAGTATGTATATTATGTTGGGGTTGGGCAAGAGATATGGTTGACAAAATATCTGGATCAATGGTTCCAGGTATTATTTTGGTGATTTCCAGTATCATTGTGATGGTTCCCAGTGTTTTGGGTTCTGAGATGTTTAAGCTTAATTATTCCTCATCTACATTTTAAATAGCATTTTTTTATGTTTACTAAATGATAAATTCATTATTCACTGTTTGTTTTCACACAATACTGAAAATATCTATGATTTATTGTCTTCAATATCACATGAGGCGATTGGAAACATATTTTTCCATATTTTTCCATATTGCGTGAACAAACAGGGGATAACTAATAATGTTGCATGAACTATGTCACATATACATTTATGTCTCATAGACATTTATTATCACATCCGTGTCACATGGAGGATACTATTATAGGTGCGGTTGGGTCGGATACGGATTATATCTAGCCGAGGATTCTGTATCGTGCGCCCTTGTCCCGATACGGACTCAGGGATTAGATATAATCCGTATCCGTCCCAACCTCACCTTAAACACTATTAAAACAAAACAAGAAGAAATGATTTACCACAGGGACCAGCTTTGGCGCTTACACTGAGAAACGCCATATTCAGCGTTCATGATAACCGGTGTCGCATCGCGAAATGCTCCACACTTTTGAAGTATTGCTATTCAATTGCACAAATGTGTAGCTAAAAATGCGATGCAAGAAGATTCCCTACTTGATATTTGATCACGTTCCATCAAAGCCAAACCTATTACTAGAAAAAAAAGTGCTATACAAAATTTGTGAATTGCTACACAAAACTAATAGTGCATCGCACTTTTTGCTACACAAAAAAAATGCTGGAAATTGAACGCTGGCCATATTGTTGATAAACAATCCAAGGGCGTAGCAACCCTAGTACAACGCATGCACAGTTCCTTACTGACTGGATACAAGGTTCGGATACGGAATATCTAGTCACTAAATTCAGGGGCTTATCCAATAGGAACACAAGAATCGTCTCGATTGTAGGATAAATAGGGCTATCACATGTTCTATGAATGAGAATGTAATACAGTTCATTTATCACACCATACAGGTATTTGAGAATGTACGATGTGATCTGGCACATTTGGGTGTTTATCGAAACCTCTACATCACTGATGAAGAACTGAGCAAGGGTGTTGAGGATGTCACAAATCTTGTGGTATTACTTGAAGAATTGCAGCATTTTACAAAGCAGCAGTCAGATGAGCTTAAAGAAAGGCTTTGTAAGGTGAGTAATGTGTACATGCATGTTATTAGTTGTTCAACAACTCCCCCATACCTGAAGTACCAGTAGCAAAGCATTGTCAATTTTGAGTTAAACAACGCTGCTATGGGCAATCAGCACGCCGATCGAACTGCACCACGCAGATGAGTGTGTTTACGCACTACATGCAATGGCGCAGCTGCAGTGTGTGTTTTTTTTGGAATGGTAGTGTCAACTGTTTACATCGACCTTTGAAACTTAAAGGAACAGGATTATTATTTTAATTTGGTCATTTTAGTTTTAAAATTGAATGACATTGTTAATAATGAAGTACAATTAAACTATGTTCTTATTTGCATTGTCTATTTATGGAATGGCGTTCAACACCCTGGTCGTTGTTGAAAGGGATTAAATCATGTTTCAGCATACATGTATGTGTATCGCCAATCGACAACTTGCGTTCTGCGCGTGCTGCGTGTTTATTTCACTCGGGTGTTACCCTTGGTGAAATAAGCCACGCAGAAGCGCAAACACCGTTGTCGATTGGCGATACATTGGAACATTATTTAATCTCTAATTAACAGTTAGATGTACTCTGACAACTATTACAGTGTAACCTGGATAACACAATACAAATCAGTATTTTTGATAACCTGGCTAAAGTGTTTTCCAAGTCCCAATATAAAGGGTTCAAAAAAGTATGTCCCCCCCACCCTTATATTCGAACATGTTTTTTTGCATAACTCCAGATAAGAGGAGCTGTTTTGGGAAATTTAAACAGTTATGAAAAGGTGAAACCCTTGGCTACCTGCAAACTTTGTCTAATTCGCGTACACAAAAAAATCATGAGAAAGAGTTTTTAAAGTGCCACTTTTTCTGAAAACATCATTTTGGGGAAATGTGACTGTTTTGGGAAAAGTAAACATGATATTGAAAAAAGAAAACCTTCCATTGTTAGCCAAGTGTTTTCTCTTTTCATAATTGTTTCAATTTTTCAAAACGTCTAATTGTGTGTGAAGTTATGTACACAAAAGTTATCTAATTTCAGGGAGGGGACTTCCTTTTTTAAACCCTTTATTATAACATAACCTGATAACACAAATTCCTGATTACAAGCTAAAATGACAGGCTCAAGCAGATTTGTGTTAATGAGGTTCCACTGTAAAAGCCATTCTAACTGATTTTCAGGTATTTTTTCAAATATTTGAGTTCTCCAATAACTCATAATCATGCAGGCATATAAAAAACAAAAACAGACAGAAACTTTGATAAATATATAGGTATTTATGAGTCATGGATGCCTTTGCTGAATACATGTAGAACTTCATTCATTTTCATCTCAAGCTTTCCCTTATGAAAATCACGACCTTTATCGCAATCAATTCTGCAAGCTTGCGCAAGGTTCAATTTGGAAAAATATGAGGTTGCAGCAAAACCTTGCGCAAACTTGGAATGTCAGTTTGCGGTGTAACCTTAAACTTGCAGGAACACCTATACATGTAGCTTGCGCAACAAGGTTGCACAAGCACAAGGTTAAATTTGGAAAAATACGAGCTTGCGTAACCTTGCAATGTATGTTTGCGGTATAACCACAAGCTTGCAGAAACATCTAAAGCTTGCACAACATGTTCGCAACAGGTTATGATTGTTGGCACATAGGATCTTAAATTTTCAAAATTATCATAAATGTGTGTGGGTGTGGGTGTTCATGTATGTGCTAAATGTTAATCTAGTTAATACCTGTATGGCCCCTTTACCACAGTAACCCCCCCCCCCCCCCCCCCCCCCCAAGTCCCTCGGACTAAGACAAATAGCAAGTTCCCATACTCAGTTCTTTGATGATCTATTTACATAGAAGTAACTATAATTGCTTTGCTTAATCTCTGTGATTTCTTAAAACATATTTGTATTATATTTATCTTGATAGCTCCACTATCTACCCATAACTTGGACGATGGTAAAGGGACAACTTCCTCAAGCGTTGTATGAACAACTCAAACTTCAGAACGATCAAATTCAAAATTTGACCCAAAGTGTGGACTCTATCAATGAGACTTTGTCGAAGCCGTATTCTTCTCCAGGTATGGGTTTATTTTTTATGTTTCAGTTAATAATGATTTATTTTAATGATTACAAAATTAAAGATGCTACTTCATACACTGTAAATTACGTGTTGAATGAAACTTTTTGGCACAATGTGGTACCAAATTTGCCATATTAACACCATTTAATGGAAATCTGTGAATTTTCCAAATTCGCATTTTCAACACACTTCACAGGGAATGTGGCCGGCATTGCATGGCCTGGATGACAGCTGGGAACATGGATCACACAATGCAACCGTGCTACACTGCATTGGGTCATCATGAGTGATCTGGCTATTTGATTCTGAACATTCATATCCTTCACTCATGCATGACAGTTTGAATTTGAATTAGCCTGATGAGCTTTGAGGGGAGATCTATGCATTGATCAAAATGGGACAAATACAGTAGATGTGCTTGGTAACCTTCGGTTTGTCTCCAGCGTAGTGTGTTAAGATTGCAAATTTGGAAACGTTATGTTACAGATTTTCATTAAATGATGCTAATCATGGCTTATCTTTGTTGTTTGATGGCAATTTTGGTTCCAAATTGTGCCAAACAGATTCATCCAATGTAAATTGCAGTCTGTTTGGTCACAACATAATCAGATTTCACTCTATAGGGCCAAAATAAATTGTATGGCTTTCTTTTGCTGAAGTCTTTACCTCGAAACCACCTACTGGAGTGTGTTACAATTTAAGTTTTTGCAATGTCAAAAATGCTTACTTTACTCATACAGGGCTACAAAATCCATGTCACAATCCTTACATCTCCTTCCCCACCTCCTCCCCAATTAATTTCCTCCATTCATCTCAAGCCTAACCTCTGTTTTGTCTCCAAAACAAATAAAAATTTTGGTCGGTATGCACAAAACAACTAACTTTTGACCAGGTCTAAATAATAAATAGTCCTCCTGGAAGGACTATTTTATTATTTAATATTCTTTGTATGTGCCCCCCCCCCCTAACACATCCAAAAGTAAGATTTGAGTCACCTAATTTAGCTAATGTAACAATGGCATTTATTGCCCCTGATAAGTTTCATTAATAACGTAGAACAAGCTCATCAAAACATAAAATGATCCTTTCTGTAAGGACTATTCTCTATTAATACCAGGTTTAAGTTGTTCGAACCTTTTAACTTTTCTCTGTGTAACTACCTAAAATTAGCTTTAAAATTGGTATGTCTTTATTTTCAAGCAATTTGAATAATATTGTGAGGCAACATTTTTGCACACTTCTCAGTTTGCGTATTTGCCTGTAGCATTCTATTTATTGGCCCCTTGTCCCCCCCCCCCATGTGCCCTTCCACCAAAATGTTCATGCTAGGGCTGACACTGTCCAAATCTCACCACCCTCTAGGGTTTCACCACTGGACCTCCCAGCAGAGAATTTTTCAATAGGTATAATGAAAAATCAGCCCCAGGAATCATCACATGGCAAGCTGCAAATTTAATCATCAACAGAAATTCAGGTTATATCACTTATCATGAAAAAAAGTTCTCAGGAAGACTTTTTCCCTCTACCCTGCCTTGATTATTACCAGATACATTGCCACATCTATGCACCCATATTTGACTCTCAATTTAGTCAATTTCACCTTGACTTAACTTACTGCAAGAATGTAGATCTCAGTTCTTGGTGGTTTTAAAAATTGGGAGTATAAATTTGAAGGAGGTGTTTTAAAACATGAACTTAATAATAATCAATCAATCAATCAAATTTATTTCCATAAAAACAACACTACATCAAAAATGTAAAAACTTAAAAACAACAAAAGCGTATGGAGGAGTTGGCTGAAAAGCCAATAAAAGGCCTGTATAGCCTACCCCTTTAATACAATACAATACAGTACATGTTACATATTTAATACATGAATAAAACAAAATCTGACAGCGACTTAAACAAGACATTTTTTTGGATGATGTTTTTCTTAAGTTTGTTTCAAAAATGGTTCACAGATGCTGATTCTTTTATTAATTTTGAAAGTGAATTCCAAAGAACGGGACCACACGTTCGAATAGCATGGTCGGAAAATGATTTCTTATTGTTTGTCAAATTAAAATCATTAACGTGTCTTGTTGGATAGTCGTGAACATCAGAGCGTTTTTTGAAGTAATTTTTAAATGACGTGGGGAGTTCATTTATTGAAAATTTGTACATAAAGACCCCAAGTTCAAGTGTGTGCATATCAGTTATAGTGAGAAAATTATTTTTGGCAAATAAAGGTCCGGTATGACTTCGGTAATGACTCTTAGAAACAGTTCTTACTGCCCATTTTTGTAATTTAACTAATTTGTCTAAATAAGATTTACACATGTTTCCCCATATGAGTATTCCATAGCTAAGGAAGAAAAAAAAATTGTTATGTTGTCCTCGACCGCCCGCTCCGGATTTAGGGCCGCTCCCGATTTTTTTCTGATTTTTTTTTCTCCAGATTTTTTTCAGATTTCTTTTTCAGATTTTTTTTTAAAAACAGTTTAAATGACATTGAATATTAAATTAAGTGTTTATAACATAACTCTCAGAGCGATTTCAACTTCTTGTTGGCTGAACTTTGAGCTTCCGCCCGCCCCTCCTCTCTGAAAGCTGTGGAGGACAACATAACAATTTTTTTTTTTGGGCCTAAGGTAGGGTAAGATTAAAGAACAATACAGAGTATGTAGTATACAGTCTGATATGCAGAATTTAAGTTTGTTCATAACACCAATATTGCCTGATACTGTTTTCGCCATACAATCAATGTGATTTTTCCATGTTAGGCATTCATCAATTAGTACACCAAGAAATTTGGTACACTTTACTCTTTCTAGAAAGGTATCATTTAATACAACATTTAAATCCCGTGTTTTTGCAGATGTCATATGACGTGTACCTAATATCATATAGTTAGTTTTGCTTGCATTTACTGATAATTTGTTGGCCTTTAGTATAAGCATGATTCTAGCAGAACCAATGACTAGCGAATCTCAATTGAATCCACACGAGGATTGAGCAAAAGATACAAGCCCAGTAAGAGAAATCAATCAATAAGTATAATTGGTGTGAATTAAATTAACAATGAATTGAATTAAAATAACATTATTGTGCTTATGTTACTTAAATTGTATACAATGTTATTGCTAAGCTGTTTGGAAATAGACTGAAGTGAACATTTTTATTTCAAACATAATTTTATAATTTTTGAGACTGATCACCTTTTCAGACATTTTAACCAAAGTTCAAGGTATCTATCAATTTTTGTTTAAATGCAAACCTAACCATAAGCATTTCTTGTCCATGACCTTGCCAGATTTGTATGAACTAATATGGTATATTGTAGCCTCCCAACCTATTATATCATACCAGTAATACATTGGCTGTGCCAAAATGTAAATCCAATTCAGGCTTGCACACATTTCACGTTAGGGCAGCATATGCCTGGAATAGCCTACCATCAGCAGTCAGAATTGAACTGGAGAACACCATCACGGTGTTGAAACGACTGTGTCATGACTGTGCATCAATTTAAGTCTAAGATTAAGGAACTTTAATTATGTGCAAAGTACTTCTTAATTATATTATTTTGCTATTTATGTTTGATTCATGTATGTAATGTGCAAAAGCATTTACCTTGTTTTCTGACATTTGGCAATTGAACGGGTCGGTTGAGACCTTCCATAATACACTTTAGCGAGACGCAATAACGTAAACGGCTTGATACGATTGTTCTATGTTTCTTTCTTTAACGTTTAATAACCTACGTTATGATACATTCAGCTTCTTTCATCGATTTATCGTTGATTTAGTTTGTAAACCGTAAAGACGATATCACATGTGTTCCTGGAATGGGCCATTTTCTCAACAACAACAAACAGCTTTCTAGAAACACTTCCCGATTTGTCTAAATTACTAACGTGAAACACTTGAGGATATAGAGGGCGTAATCAGACATTACAATGTATTATATATACTGTAATATTTTCTGTATGATGAGGGCCTGCTTGGAAAGCAGTGATTGACAATGAAGCTGTTTATCCTCAATAAAGAAAGATTAAATAAATAAATAAATAAATAAATAAATATAATATATTCAATAATTTCACATTTTAATTAACATGTTGGCTTAATATTATTGTAAAATTATTTTTACAGATCTGCCTGAAAAACCGTCAGAAGATTCCATACTAGAAGAGTGCCAGGATTATCTACGTAAATACTACATCAATTCCCTCTGTAAAATTCCACTGGTCCCTGGTGATATTGAGACTCTCATTAACCTGAAGGATATATACACCAACCTATCCATCAACTTGTCTCTACCAAAGCCTTGTAAACCTTTAAAGATTCCACTGGCTTCATACGAAGAGATGTTCACACGAAAATCTGACGAAGACGTGCCCTTCACTAGACTGTTGGTATCAGCACCAGCAGGATCAGGCAAATCTATAATCGCAGCCAAGATCGCTTATGACTGGGCAACTAAGAAAGAAGGATCTCCTATCAAAGATGTCCCCCTTTTATTTGTGCTGAATATGAGAGGGTTAGGCCATACAAGCAATCTTGAAGAGGCCATTCTGTCATCCGGCATGATTCCTGAAGACTCCGACATAACAGCAAGGCAGCTTCAAAATATTATCCGTGATCTTGGCAAGAAGGTTATTATTATACTGGATGCAGTAGATGAATCAGATAGAGAGTTGTATAACACTATCTCTGGAAAAAGTGGCAGAATTGTGAAATTACTCACCGGCAAGATTTTGGTAAACTGTAGGTTAGTGGTGATGACCCGCCCGTGGCGCATAACAGAAATAACTACAAAATGTAAATCATTTATGCATTTTGAAATCCAAGGATTTAAGAAGAAAGATGTTGAAAACTACATCAAAAGATTTTTCAAGGAAAGTGATGAGAGTTTAGGTGTTTCTTTGCTAGACTACATGAATCAGAATAAAATGATAGCCAACATGACAAGTGTGCCACTCATCACCCAATTAGTTTGTGTTTACTGGAGGGAGATCCAGGGAAAAGGAGATTTACCGAACAGAATCGGCCATCTCTATGATGCAATAATCAACATCATGTATCAAAACAAACTGGGAAAGAGGTCACCTGAAGACGATGACACTATTCAGATCTTAAAATGTAAGCTTGGCATGATGGCGCTGAAAGGAATGTGGCCTCCTCAGAACCGGATTGTTTTTTCTCTAGATGAAGCATCAGATAGCGAAATGGTTGCCAAATCATGCCAGATAGGGTATTTGTCAAAACAGGAACCCCCTCCCTCCGTTTTGAGCACCCGCGAGCAAGCATCACTGACCTTCTTCCACAAAACCTGTGGTGAGAAATGTGCAGGAGAATATCTAGCAAGTCTCACTGATAAGAATCTTGAAGAGTTATTATCTCAACTTAATTCTGTCCAAGATGCACTTAGTGTTCAACTTATATTACAGTTTGCAAGTGGCGCCAATATGAAAGCAGCTGAGCTAGTCCTACAAAAGCTCATGGAGATATTCAACCAAACATTACAGAAAGACATATCAAAATACTATTCACAAGACCTCGACCTAGATGGTGCATTTCAGATACAGTATTTCATAGAATTATGTCTTTCATGCAACTATGAAGTAGATAGAAAGAATGAGCTCAGCAAACTAATTACAGACCTGTTTCCAGAAGGGAAGGTGTATTTTTTTGGTATGTCTGCACTCACCTCTGAAGCATTGGGATACTACATGTTACACTCACAAGTTGGTCAAATCAAGTCACTCAACTTTGGATCAACTTCAGACTTATTAGGAACTACCTCTACTTTACAGAGACCATTGAGAAAGCGATTCAATGAATTACAGCAATCAGTAAAAGATATTCCATTTAGTAAAGTGAGAGATTGTTTCACCGAGCTGTCTCACCATGTGCCATCTTCAATTTCATCACCTCATTTAGCACTGGTTTACCTAGAACTAATGCAGGATTGTGTGGGTTTACCAAGTGCTGGAGAGTCTAATATTGGCCCTTTAATTAGTAGCCTACAGAATCTGCAACTTGAAAAGCTGGACATATCAGGATTTGAATTAGGGGACAAAGCAGATGTACTGATAGAGGTGATTAACAATCATCATATGAGACACTTATCTCAGCTGAGTTTGGGTTTCAGTGGCATGAATGGGAATCAAATGGAGAGATTGGCGAGATCAGTTAGCAAAATGCCAAATTTGAGACGGATTGAGACATCCGGTAATACAGCAGGGAATAGTCTGCCAATCATGGCTGATTCGCTGTCATCCCTGAAATCAGTGCAAATACTCAGGATAGACCAAATGCAAGCAACAGTTCAATCAATGAGGGAGTTTGCACAGAAATTACCAGGGTTTGCATCAAACTTGACAGAGTTTAGTATACATGAAAATTACATGGATGACACTGTTGCAAAGCACCTGGTATCCAATATGAATATTGCAAGTAAGTTGAAGCACCTGAACATCAGTGTGGATGGTCTTAGCCAAAGTTTACACAACCAGTTGTTATCAGTTATGCAGTACCTGTGTCGTTTAAAGGTACTAAGGATCTGTGACAGCCAATATCCAGACGAAATGATGGTGAATGTTGCCAATGCGATGAGATCACTACCACACCTGAAAAACCTTACTTTGATAGCTCATAGTGACACACCACCACAAGTGAAAAGCACCACCTGGCAGCACTTCAAGATAGGGTTACAGTCTGCACTGAATATGAACAATATGAAACTATTGCAAATCTCACTTGAGACAGATGACATCCACGATCTTGTAGAGCTGTGTCGGAAGAAAGGATACAAAAAATTACTGTAAGTCGAGATGCACAATGTCCCTAAGAAATGTCATTGCTCTCATTTGATATTCAGTATTTAGCATAAATCTATTATAAGATATCAATCTCAACCATACTTGGTAACAATAATCTTTGGGTAAAGGCATAGATTGTAAAGGGGACTTTTATCCTCCTGGCTTGAAAAGCCAGAGGGATATTGTGATGTCATGTGTGTCTCTATGTATGTTCCCTTTTGACTAGGTTCGACCTGTTCAGTGCTCTCATGAAAAGTCTGATTTCAATCTCAACCATACTTGGTAACAACAATCTTTGGGTGAAGGGGACTTCAGATGCTCATGGGATGTAGACAGCTGACCTCTAATGACCCCTACATGACCTTTGACCCAATGTTGCCAACACTTTAAACTACACTTATTGCTGCTGTTTGGGCACTCATGTAAAGTGAGACTTCAATCTCAGCCAAATGTGTTAACAATATTCTTCGGGTTAAGGGGCTTGAGGTGCTTATTGGGTATAAATGGATTGACCTCTAATGACCCTACATGACCTTTGACCAAAGTTTTCTCAACACTGTATACTGCACTTATTACTTTGTAGGGATTTCATGTAAAGTCGGACTTCAATCTTGGCCAAATTTGGTGACAATCATCTTTAGGTAAGGGGACTTGAGATATGGGGGGGGGGGGGGGGGGGGGGGGGGGGGTGTACACTGATTGTCACACTTTAAACTGCACTTATTGCTCTTTAGGGCTCTATGAAATGTCAAACTTCAATCTCAATCAAACTTGGAATGATAAATGTACATGGTCCCACACCACCAAATCAGTTCC
Organism: Ophiura sarsii; assembly: GCA_035610835.1. NCBI lineage: Eukaryota > Metazoa > Echinodermata > Ophiuroidea > Amphilepidida > Ophiuridae > Ophiura > Ophiura sarsii. Next base: position 65,720,681 of record CM069453.1, read on the forward strand.
CTATTGCTTTGTGTGGTTAAGAGGTCAAGTTTGTGTTAATTTTTTTCACCTTTAGAGCAAACTGGTTCATTCAAATCATTGTTTTTATTGAAGATCTAGATGTCTTCTGCTTCAAAACAATCATTTTTATGGGGGGTGACCAGCATTTTTCCCGCTACGAGCCAATGATATCTATCTTAGGTACGACAGACTGCCTTTATCCTAAGATCAGAGATTCTAGTTCTAAATTGGTGGAAACAGTGAAATCGTGTAAAATGATACCATTCAAGAAAAAGCTAGAGATTTTGGGGCCTGATGTGGAGGAAATAACCTACAAATACAAAATTATGAAACATTTAGGTACATTTACAGCATTTATTACCTTTTCTAGGAAGTTAAATTTAGACTTATGGTGGGATCAATCTTAATTTCAAACACTGCCGTGTAATGTCAGAATGCAAAATATGATTTGGTGGTGTGTACTCACATGCGGTGTACCCAGATTTACTTGAAATGATCCCTACATGACCCTTGACCGATTTTGTCAAAACTTTAGGGCCCCTCTCTCATAATGACAAGTCAGAATTCAATCTCAACTATTGGTGACAATAATATTTGAGTAAGGGGATTTGAGTTGACTCATGGAGTGTACCCATATTGACCTCTAATGACCCCTATGTGACATTTGACCCCATTTAGGTGAATCTGCCAGCCAGGGGGAATTCAGAAATCAGGATATCCAGTATTTTTGTATTTGATATTTAAATAAGCTTCATGAAAACTAAATAACCTTTCAGACACAGTCTGTTTTGTCAAATTTGCTTAAGCCTATCCAAAGATATGATCAAATATATTTTGGGATAAGATGACAATTAAGTGGCATTTAAAAGCTAATTTAATTATCTTCGAGCTCATATAGGAATTAGTAAAAACTGAATATTAAATGAGCAAAATGACTCTTTAGAAGCATTAATTTTTTTCTTGTTTAAAGTACACATGGTCGATAGAGTATATCGTTGGATTGGATCAAATAAACCTGATTTGAAAATCAACTATCCCTGTACATGGATTGGCCTGATTTAATGATATGTTATAATCGAAATATGGTAGAATGAGTTATTTATTTTATTCAAACATTTAAATTGATTTGATTACAACATTATAATCTAATGTACTTAACTGACATCTTGTTTTTTGTATTGAGAAATAATTTTGCACAACCTACAGTTATTCCAAATGTTCACGGTATGATCCATTCACTCCAATTTGTCATTAATTCTCTCAGTTTTAAGACACGAATGGGCCCAAATGATTTTACTACTAGTTTAGTCTAGTTTTACAATTGGTCACATCTATGCCATTAGGCCAAAAATAAAAAGTTGTTTGTTTGTCCACGTCCGACCGACCGTGTACCTTGGTGCCGACCGTATTATTTTTTATTTTCTATTATTTTTTTAAAACAACCTTTTGAGCAAATTAAATGGCCAAACGGACCGTTTTATTCCTGATTTCGTACGCTATAATGAATCTGGTCTTTATAAACACCATCCCCAATGCGCAGAACCTGCTTAATTGGAGTATAATGATCCAGATCCAGATCCAGAAGTATCAAAATAATTCATACTGAATAACAATGCCATCGGGAATGCCAGTCGTATATTGGTATTTATAAAAAAACATGCTTTTCAGAGAGCGCAGTTGGTCAATCAGAGGCTTAATCCACATCTGTGGAACTATAGGGAACTGTGCCTTTCGAGATGAGTTGCGAGCACATGTTATTGGCATTACATCACTCGTACCGTTCCGGAAAATTGAAGTAAAATTTGTGATTGGACAAATTGTCACACGCATGCGTAAGGATAATTTTCGTAGCAATACGTCATTCGTATCAGGTTTCGGAAAAGGCCGAAGGGGAAATCGAATAAAGCCGAAGCACGATGTGTCACACGCATGCGTAAAGGACGATTTTCATCAATTAAAAGATGGCGACCGTGTCGGCCAGCTACTTTGGAATTTGTTCAATTTAGTCTTCATTTAACGTTTTTAAATGACTTTTTCGGCCAATTTTCCAAGTTATTTATTGGTGGGGTACATCATTGATATGAATATTTCCCCCGTTCCCGATCTGATCAGGTTTTATCTGACGTTTTTGATTGGCGACGATAGTTGCAGAATTCGGAAACCAATTATATTTTATCGATAATATATCGACATGTCGAAGTTTCCTTTTACGACATATCGATACAAAATTTTGTATCTATAACAGCACTACTTTCACGTATATATTTCTAACATAACTTAAACACTACGTTGTTTCACTTTCTGCAAATTTTCAATCATAATAAATGGCGGCGACCGACATGACAACATGTTCATTTGGTAATAGTTGAACAGTTGTAGGCCTAAGTATTAAGACTGTGTATTTTTAAAACCCAGTCTCATCTCGGGGATGAAGGTTGGAGAAATCATTTCATACTTGGTCCACACATCAGTTATGATGAACCATCTCATATTATGGTGATAAATCTTTTATCGCGAGTCCCAGTGTTTCTAGATCAAAACACCCTACATTTGTCAATTTAGACCATTTTAGCCTATATTCAGAAACGGGTAGTTTTAGTTTAAACCCTCCAACTGCAAAACGATTTTGCACAAGACACTTACACTGCAGTATCATCTTAAGATACCTATAGAGTATATAACATGTGCATTACATTTAGTTAAACTTCTGTAACTTTTGTTTTATAATGGGATCAAACTTGTGTTTTTCATGAAAAATAGCTCAAATTATGTGTCAAACTAAAAACGGGAATTATTTTACGTCAAGCAACCAATTTTAAAAATTCACATATGAATGCAATCTATACATATTAATCTTCAACATATAAAAAATCACCGTTGGCTTTTTATTCCTACAAGTCGCTGTGTGACGTCAAAGTTACGTGCGTATATCACTCTATATAAAATGTTGGAAAATGAATGACGCATAGTATATCAACCATCTTGGTCATATGAGGGATGAAATGTTGTGTTTACGACGTGCATCTAAATATTAAATATATCCCATCTTGATAACAATCTTCAAATCCAAGATGGCCTCCAAAATGGCCGCCATAATTGCCAAAATACATATAGAATGCTCATATTGAATTCCATACACTAAATTATGCAGTTTCAATGCCTATGATCGAAATGCCTGAAAGGAGACACTAATTTAAGACGTTCTTGAGGATTCTTTACCTTCCATGATGGCCGCCGATCATGTCAAAATTGACATTAAATGGATGGAACAATGATTCTTTATTTGTTGTAACTATCTTCTTTAAGACTAGGGTTTAACAAAACGTAAACGATATCGTTATTATGGATCAAATTAAAAACGGGAATTAGTTTACGTCAATTAAAGGTAGATGACCCGATCACATTTTCGTAACACAGAATTATTTCAAACATACAGAGATTTTCATATCATATGAAAGCTCGTATTTTTCTCATCATCATACTGAAATTTGACGGCCTAAATCGGTATAATTACGGAGAAATCGATGAAATAACGTCGAATTACCGCGAATGGTGGTATACCACCGATATAGTTTGTGTACTACTCAATGGGTACAGTTCACAGCATCTTGTGCGTGTAAAATAAGAACCATTAGAGCTATGCAACTCAAACTTTGGAACACGACTTTTTTAAGGATGACCTTTCATGTAGAATAGAAAACTTCAAGTTGAAAATCGAAATGTGATCGGGTCATCTACCTTTAACCAATTTTAATAATCTATAAATCAATGCTGTCTATACATATTAAACTTTAAAATAAACATAATCATTATTAGCTTTTTATTCCTACATGTCGTTGTATGTAAGTCCTAAAAAATCATGGTACCATACAGACACATGTGACTGAATTGGAATCACCGATTGATATACTTAATTTTCATTTCTCAATTTTTTTGCTAGACATATTTAATTTGTCAATGTATCTTTATAGCATGCAATATACTTACTGTTGTTCGTATGCCATGCAGAAATTCGTTTTGGGGGTACCGTTCACTATTTGGACATTTAACCAGTTGCTGGTCACATTTTAAATGGTGAATATGTGCCTTCAATGATCCTTACCATACACACATTAAGTAACTAGTAGCAATGTAATGGCCATTTTGTTTTGTTTGTTTGTTTGTTATACACGGTGAGTCTGCACGGACACACGCTTGGGTCCTGATTTTAATGCCCGTTTTTAATGGCAAGCAGAAACGTTTAACTATTCTGTGGTCATTAATCACTTGTCATGCTTGAATCACAATATCTCTCCCAATTCATATCATAAACCAATATTTTGTTTTCCAATGGACAATGGACAGCTTACACTAAAAGCAATGGATACTACCGGTATGTCATTAACGTGTCACCGAAGACATTTCAAGCATTCCATGGCCACATTCAGCATTTGGTGGTCAACATAGTTATTTCAAGATACCCATGATTAGTTATATGGTGCCTAAATATTATACTGTAATAACGATATTATATAATCTTTTTGTTTAAATCCTCGTCAGATAGGTATGACAAATAAAGAAGCTTTGTTTCAGCCATTTAATGTCCAATTTGACATATCGGCGGCCATTATGGAAGCTAAAGAATCCTCAAGAATGTCTCAAATGTGTGTCTTCTTTCAGGCATTTCGAGCATAGGCATTGAAACTGCATAATTTAGTGTATGGAATTTAATACACGCGTTCTTTATGTATTTTGGTGATTATGGCGGCCATTTTGGAGGCCATCTTGGATTTGAAGATTGTTATCAAGATGGGATATATTATTTATTTAGATGCATGTCGTAAACACGACATTTCATCCCTCATATGACGGAGATGGTTGATACACTATGCGTCATTCATTTTCCAACATTTCATGTAGAGTGATATACACGCGTAACTTTGACGTCACACAGCGACTTGTAGGAATAAAAAGCCAACGGTGATTTTTTATATGTTGAAGACTAATATGTATAGATTGCATTAATATATGAATTTTTAAAATTGGTTACTTGACGTAAAATAATTCCCGTTTTTAATTTGACACATAATTTGAGCTATTTTTCATGAAAAACACAAGTTTGATCCCGTTATAAAACAAAAGTTACAGAAGCTAAACAAAATGTAATGCACATGTTATATACTCTATAGGTATCTTAAGATGATACTGCAGTGTAAGTGTCTGGTGCAAAATCGTTTTGCAGTTGGAGGGTTTAAACTAAAACTACCTATTTCTGAATATAGGCTAAAATGGTCGAAATTAGCAAATTTAGGGTGTTTTGATCTAGAAACACTGGGACTCGCGATGAAAGATTTATCACCATAATATGAGATGGTTCATCATAACTGATGTGTGGACCAAGTATGAAATGATTTCTCCAACCTTCATCCCCGAGATGCTACTGGGTTTTAAAAATACACAGTCTTAAAGTACAATTCTAACAAACTCGTGAAAAAGAGTTCAATACTATCAAAGTAATGTGTTTTGTGTTTGGATGACTTCAATTCACAGTATTCATACCGAATTTATATTACCAAACACAATTTAAAAAAAAAAAAAAAAAAAATCCGACCTACCGACCCTACCTTTTTCGGACCCTCTATGGACAAACAAACAAAAAAAATTTTTTGGCCTTATAGCGCCACTCTGATTAGCTGAGGAATTTGCCTTTTCAAACTAAAAAACTTTAAAACCGATACTAGTAGTAACATTAGGAATATGTCTATTGATGTTTTTTTAGATTTAAATCGGTGTGTGTGTTATTTTCTGAATTATACTACATGATTTTAATATAGTCCACTTATCTCACTCAATTCCACTAGTTAAAGTATCGCCTGCCTGCCAAAAGGGGTTGCTGTACCGGAGGAGGATTTCTTATTGCTGGTGTGATTTACTACACACCAATGACTGGTAAGGAATCATGTAGTAAGGTGACAAAAAAATCCTGTTCAAACAGGCCTATCAGGTACGTAGGGTTGGTCAGTCAGACATTTCCCTGCCAAATGTTATGTGCATTTTTGGTGAATTTTTAACAATTATCTAAAGTTTCAAAACATATCACTCATTTTTGTCTCGCCTGATGTAATCAGGAAGAGACTATGTTATCACTATTTCTGTCCGGCGTCCGCCGTGTGCTAAGAAATACCTTTGTGATGCGATATCTGGAGATCCGTAAGGCCTATCTTGATGGGTCTTAGTGGAGGGAAGGGGGGGGGGGGGGGGGGGGGGGGGGGGGGGGGGGGGGGGGGTGCGTTCTTTTGCTGATTGAATTTTCAAGGTCATTGGAGGTCATTCAAGGTCATCAGAGTCAAATATGCTTAAAACTGTTGTGACGCGTTGTAACGCGATATCTAGAGATCCGTAAGGCCTATCTTGATGGGACTTGATGTCAGGAAAGGGGGTGGTGTGTTCTTTTGCTGATTAGATTTTCAAGGTCATTGGAGGTCATTCAAGGTCATAGGGGTCAAATATGGGGTCAAATAAGATCCGTAAGGCCTATCTTGATGGGATTTAGTGGAGGGAAGGGGGTGGTGTGTTCTTTTTGCTGATTAAATTTTTAAGGTCATCGGAGGTCATTCAAGGTCATCGGGGGTCAAATATGGGGTCAAATAGATCAGTAAGGCCTATCTTGATGGGATTTGGTGGAGGGAAGAGGGGTGGTGTGTTCTTTTTGCTGATTAAATTTTCAAGGTCACCGGAGGTCATTCAAGGTCATCGGGGTCAAATATGGGGTCAAATAGATCAGTAAGGCCTATATTTATGAGATTTGGTGGAGGGAATGGGTGGTGTGTTCTTTTTGCTGAATACATTTTCAAGGTCATCAGAGGTCATTCAAGGTCATCGGGGGTCAAATAAGATCCGTAAGGCCTATCTTGATTGAATTTGGTGGAGAAAAGGGGGTGTGGTGTCTTCTTTTTGCTGATTAATTTTTCAAGGTCGTTCAAGGTCATCTGTGGTCAAATAAGATCCGTAAGGCCTATCTTGATTGAATTTGGTGGAGAAAAGGGGGTGTGGTGTGTTCTTTTTGCTGATTAATTTTTCGAGGTCATTCAAGGTCATCTGGGGTCAAATAAGATCCGTAAGGCCTATCTTGATTATATTTGGTGGAGAGAAGGGGTTTGGTGTGTTCTTTTTGCTGATTAATTTTTCATGGTCATTCAAGATCATCTAGGGTCAAATAAGATCCGTAAGGCCTATCTTGATGGGATTTGGTGGAGGGAAGGGGGATGGTGTGTTCTTTTTGCTGATTACATTGTCCAAGGTCATCAGAGGTCATTCAAGGTCAAATATGGGGTCAAATAGATCAGTAGGGCCTATCTTGATGGGACTTGGTGGAGGGAAGGGGGGGTATTCTTTTTGTTGATTAAATTTTCAAGGTCATTGGAGGTCATTCAAGATCGTCTGGGGTCCCCCAAAATGTTTTGCCTCCTTTTGCCCCCCCACCCCCCAATTATAGTACTATAGTAATTATAGTAACATTTGAGCATCCATCCCTTAAGGTATTACATCCCTTGCATTAACTACAATGCATACCTCTGTGATTGTATCATATGTTTCATCATCATTTCTTTCAAGTCACTTTTGATGAACAGGCGAGACGCGCCGTTCGAGAACCGCCTTGTTTTAAAATGGTCAAAAAAATGTTCCCAATATTTTTCTAAATAGCTTATTCTTTTTTGAAAATTTGAAATTTGCTCAGTGCCTGTAGAACAGTTTTTTTAAAGCTTATTGCCTAATATAAATGTGGAATCTAGTACATTGAAACCTATATAGTCAAATTAATAATTCACTGAACAATTTCGGAATAGTGTACTGCATAAACAAGTCCATGCAACGTGTGATGCGTATGCTGCATTTATGCGTAAACTTGAATATACAGGGTGAGTCAAAAAGACTGCAATAGTGGAAAGAAGCCATTTTGTTTTCAAAACCAAAATGAATTAAAATTTTTTTTAAACGTTGCAAGAATGATGTATTTAATCCTAACTTTGTGTGAAAAAATGAAGTCAATATCATTTTCTGTTTGCCTTTGGTGAACCTTTTGACCAGTGCACCCATTTCACACGTTTGTCCACGAGATACCCAAAATATGCATCAGATCGCAAAATGGGTCTCTCATTCAAATTTGGAAACTTGAGTTTATTGGAATTGGAATTGGAATTGGAATTTGATGCATCCTTTCGTGTTTACATGTGAGTTAGCATAATCAATTATAATCATACCCATGCTATGAAAGCGTATAATGTTCTAAATGTTAATAAAAAAACTGACATTTTCCATTTTTTTGTTGGCGGGATATTCAAATATGAAAATGCAATGTGTGCCATTTCAAATGAAAATCACTGTGCTCGTGGACAAACAGGTAAATTTGGTTGTGCAGCAAAGAGGGTCACCAAAGACAAACGAAAAATGCGATCGACTTCATTTTTTCACACAAAGTTAGGATTAAATACATCATTCTTGCAACGTTTAAAAAGTTTCAAAATTCATTTTGGTTTTGAAAACAAAATGGCTTCTTTCCACTATTGCAGTCTTTTTGACTCACCCTGTATGCACAAATCCTTGTGCTAACGCTACATCAATCCTGTGTCTCATGGCTGCGTCTACGCAGGTGGGAACTTGTTCATTCAATAATTAATCAGACTATAGCTTATACGATGATGCTAAAAAAAACACATCCTTGTATACAACCAGAAAGACACATATATATCCCTTTTAATACCTGTTCGTATGTCAAGTAGTGCCAGAGCTAGATCATTTACTTCTTTATATTTAAGAAATACAAACATCGCTGGCTTTTTGTTAATCACCCACCAGCTGAAACAAACAATAGTATGTGTTATTCCCATCATGTGTATTGGTGCTTGTAGCCAAATTAAATGACTACAATAAAAATAAAATTAAGACTAATTCTTATACTCCATTGTCAATTTAAGACCATCATTACATCAGTTCATAATTGGAGAGAAATAGTTATTCTATATGATGTGCACACAATTTTGACATGCTCATATAATGCAGTAGTCTGCATGTTTGCGACTCCAACAATTTCCATATGTTTGAATTTGAAGCTGACTTAAGTATGGTATCTATAAGGGCCAAAAATATGCAAAAATAATGCCACACATCAATCATTTTATGTTAGGCCAAATTAAATTAATTGTTTGTCTCAAAGCTCCTCTCCTGTTGTAAAACTAATGCGGAATGCGGGTTTTTTTCAAGTTTTTTTTTTTTTTTTTTTAAATATAAAATATTGAAATCCTTGTAAAAGTGAACTTTTGTATTTAAGATGATCTGATCGATGAAAATCTGAAAAATCTGTGAAATTTTAGATTTTTTTAGATTTTTTTTTGAAAAAAAGAAAAAAGAAAAAAAAAGGTTTTTTCAGATTTTTGTTTTTCTAATGCGCACCAATAAACGAACGCGCGCGGGAGCTTTGAGACAAACAATTATTTTAATTTGGCCTTATTATAGTTTATTTATCCAAGACCGATCCACCAATGACGGCACCCAGTCGTTTCATTGGTTGGCAGGAGGCTATTTTCAGACAAAAATATCAATGGAATCTATGGAATCAGTTCGAGTGAAAAATAACTGTAATAGAAAATAATTATATTAACACATACACTTGTTATCAAAATTCAGGTCGTAACCATGAGATTATGTTTAATCATAATTTTTTAGCGCAAGTGTATATAAATTTCAACTTTGCCCCCTGTGGGTGAGCTGTTATTCATATGCGTTTTTGCAGTGAGCCCATTGTTCACTCAACCAATTGGCAGTGCATTAGCGTGTTTACCCACACTCGTCCGTTGAAGGGTTGCAGCTTTTCGCAATCTCCGTGACTCTGAGAGGCATGCCCACTTTTGCAACTCCCTTGGAAATGTTAAATTCCCACACTCCCTCTCCTAAGGTGGTTTAAACATTTTAATTTTTAATACATTTCCTATGCGCCTGCTACAAACCCAATTGTGGTTTGGGGCTCATTCCTAATGTAAAGATTTGCCTAATAGCAGTTTAGGCTTATTTCCAAGTAGGGACCGTTCATTATTTATGGTGGAGGGGGGGGGGGGGGGGGGGGGGGGGGGGGGAACTATAGGGGGGGGGGGGGGGGGGGTCATGTAACTTTCATATGTTAAAATAGGGGGTTATGTAACTTTTTATTCTTAAACAGGGGGGTTGTGTAACTTTACTAAATTATAAAGATGGTGGTGTATAAAGATGGTGGTGATTGGAGTGACTTTAGAGGCTATTTTGGAGTGTAAATGCCATTTTTTTCTGCGCTTCGCGCATATTTTTGTCAAACCGATCAACTTCAAAATCTTTTACTGTGAGACGACTTCTGGGTAGCAAATATTTTCTATGCCTTGGGCGATATGGTGGAAAAACATCTATATAATCATCAACGGTCGAGACATTAGAGCCACCGAGGAGGTATATTAAATGTTACCAAATCAAATTTCATGATTTCAAAAATGTGATTTATTGCATGTTTTTCACCTCGTCTCAGCTTTGCACCAATACTCACAAAAGTAGAACGTTTCACTGGATAATACGTTTCTGCTCAGAATGTTCTAAATTGTTCGGGTTATAAAGACTTGCAAAAGCACCCAAAATGTGTAAATATGAAGAAAAAAATTCCACCTCGCTACGCTCGCCATGACTAATTTCACACAATAAAAAGGGGCATCATAACATTATTGGCCGTTCAGATAATGCACAAACAGAATTTGCCAACGTATCCATGAACAAAATTCCAAAGATAATAGACAGCCCCCTTAAGTGTGTGACAAGTTGATTTTTTTGGGGGGAGGGGGGCGGTGTGTGTAAAAAGCTACTGGTTAGCAGGGGGGTCATGTAATTTTCAGTTTCAGCTGTAGGGTGGGGTTAGGTAATGTTAACATACAAATTTGTCCCAACCCGCCCTCCACCATAAATAATGAATGGTCCCTACTTTGAATGAATCGTACATTCTTAATCGTTACATTTTCAATTTAAGTAATAAGTAATTTAAAATTACTTATTACTTATTTGAAAATGTAACGATTAAGAATGTACGATTCATTCAAAGTGTATTTGTACACAAAGTTAAATGTAAAAGTACTTGTATTTATGTAAAGTTGGCAGTACATTCTAGTGTACATGTAAACAAATTGTCTAAACAGAAAAGTTAAAATAAAGTCTAACCATGCTTCATTTCGCTCGTTCTGCCCACAAGGGCTGGTCTTTACTATTTCAAATCATCTCGTTATATTTAATTTTTCTCAGGGCTCTATTTCAGGTAAAGTAGAGTATTCAAGATTTACCCTCATCCTGCCGCTTTCATGTGAACATTTATCTTTGGAGTTTGTTTAGCGTTTATATATTGAATTTATTCTTCTGACCTCATCCTCTTCTGGAAATTCAAGTTGAAGTGGGAGGTTTAAATTTTCGTTCCTCCTTTGTATTATGTCAGAATCGTTATCCATTATGCGAAATTAGCGTTTATTCTGTTTGTCAATTGTTGTTTATGAAATTTGAAAAAAATTGTTGCTATAAACAAATAGCTATCTTGCCTCTTTTGTCATGAGGCATTTTTGCCTTTAAACTACTTGATCTTTGTATTTTTTTGCTTTCAATACTAAATGCCCATTATGATCAATGAGTTTTCAGGAATGTTTGGAAAGATTTTTTTACTTTTTACTGTTAATACAAATTAAACAATAGCATATAAAAAATAATTGTGGCCTTCTGCGTTAAGATAAATGTTCAAAGTCCATCACTTTCGATCATTTCAGCTTTGCGAATCATTGGTGACGATTTCAAAAACTTTTTGATTTCAAATAATGTACAAATGGTTTTTGGCAATTTTTCTCTTTTTGAGTGGTACACAAAACATTGATATGGCATGTGTGTGATGAGAATAATATGCAGTCAAAACAGTGTTGTAGATGTTAAGGCAGATTCCTTTTTGTCTCGCCTGATGTAATCAGAAAGAGACTATGTTATCACTATTTCTGTCCGGCGTCCGCCGTATGCCGTCCGCCGTCAGCCGTCAGCCGTGTGCTAAGAAATACCTTTGTGACGCGATATCTGGAGATCCGTAAGGCCTATCGTAATGGGACTTGGTGGAGGGAAGGGGGGTGATGCGTTCTGTTGCTGATTGATTTTTCAAGGTCATCGGGGGTCATACAAGTTCATCGGGGTCAAATATGCTTAAAACGTTTGAGACGCGTTGTGACGCGATATCTAGAGATCCGTAAGGCCTATCTTGATGGGACTTGATGTCAGGGAAGGGGGTGGGGTGTTCTTTTGCTGATTAGATTTTCAAGGTCATTCAAGGTCATCGGGGTCAAATATGGGGTCAAATAAGATCCGTAAGGCCGATCTTGATGGGATTTGGTGGAGGGAAGGGGGTGGTGTGTTCTTTTTGCTGATTAAATTTTCAAGGTCATCAGAGGTCATTCAAGGTCATCGGGGGTCAAATATGGGGTCAAATAGATCAGTAAGGCCTATCTTGATGGGATTTGGTGGAGGGAAGGGGGGTGGTGTGTTCTTTTTGCTGATTAAGGTCACCAGAGGTCATCGGGGTCAATATGGGGTCAAATAGATCTGTAAGGCCTATATTGATGAGATTTGTTGGCAGGAAGGGGAGTGGTGTGTTCTTTTTGCTGAATAAATTTTCAAAGTCATCAGAGGTCATTCAAGGTCATCGGGGGTCAAATAAGATCCATAAGGCCTATCTTGATTGGATTTGGTGGAGGGAAGGGGGATGGTGTGTTCTTTTTGTTCTTAATTTTTCGGGGTCATCAGGGGTCAAATATGGGGTCAAATAGATCAGTAAGGCCTATCTTGATGGGATTTGGTGGAGGGAAGGGGGGGGGTGTTCTTTTTGTTGATTAATTTTTCGGGGTCATCGGGGGTCAAATATGGGGTCAAATAGATCAGTAAGGCCTATCTTGATGGGATTTGGTGGACGGAAGAGGGATGGTGTGTTCTTTTTGTTGATTAATTTTTCGGGGTCATTGGGGGTCAAATATGGGGTCAAATAGATCAGTAAGGCCTATCTTGATGGGATTTGGTGGAGGGAAGGGGGGTGGTGTGTTCTTTTTGTTGATTAATTTTTCGGGGTCATTGGGGGTCAAATATGGGGTCAAATAGATCAGTAAGGCCTATCTTGATGGGATTTGGTGGAGGGAAGGGGGGTGGTGTGTTCTTTTTGTTGATTAATTTTTCGGGGTCATCGGGGGTCAAATATGGGGTCAAATAGATCAGTAAGGCCTATCTTGATCATGGGATTTGGTGGAGGGAAGGGGGTGGTGTGTTCTTTTTGTTGATTAATTTTTCGGGGTCATCGGGGGTCAAATATGGGGTCAAATAGATCAGTAAGGCCTATCTTGATGGGATTTGGTGGACGGAAGAGGGATGGTGTTCTTTTTGTTGATTAATTTTTCGGGGTCATCGGGGGTCAAATATGGGGTCAAATAGATCAGTAAGGCCTATCTTGATGGGATTTGGTGGAGGGAAGGGGGTGGTGTGTTCTTTTTGTTGATTAATTTTTCGGGGTCATCGGGGGTCAAATATGGGGTCAAATAGATCAGTAAGGCCTATCTTGATGGGATTTGGTGGAGGGAAGGGGGTGGTGTGTTCTTTTTGTTGATTAATTTTTCGGGGTCATCGGGGGTCAAATATGGGGTCAAATAGATCAGTAAGGCCTATCTTGATGGGATTTGGTGGACAGAAGAGGGATGGTGTGTTCTTTTTGTTGATTAATTTTTCGGGGTCATCGGGGGTCAAATAGATCAGTAAGGCCTATCTTGATGGGATTTGGTGGATGGAAGAGGGATGGGGTGTTCTTTTTGTTGATTATTTTTTCGGGGTCATCGGGGGTCAAATATGGGGTCAAATAGATCAGTAAGGCCCATCTTGATGGGATTTGGTGGACGGAAGAGGGATGGTGTGTTCTTTTTGTTGATTAATTTTTCGGGGTCATCGGGGGTCAAATATGGGGTCAAATAGATCAGTATGGCCTATCTTGATGGGATTTGGTGGAGGGAAGGGGGGTGGTGTGTTCTTTTTGTTGATTAATTTTTCGGGGTCATCGGGGGTCAAATATGGGGTCAAATAAGATCAGTAAGGCCTATCTTGATGGGATTTGGTGGACGGAAGAGGGATGGTGTGTTCTTTTTGTTGATTAATTTTTCGGGGTCATTGGGGGTCAAATGTGGGGTCAAATAGATCAGTAAGGCCTATCTTGATGGGATTTGGTGGAGGGAAGGGGGTGGTGTGTTCTTTTTGTTGATTAATTTTTCGGGGTCATCGGGGGTCAAATATGGGGTCAAATAGATCAGTAAGGCCTATCTTGATGGGATTTGGTGGACGGAAGAGGGATGGTGTGTTCTTTTTGTTGATTAATTTTTCGGGGTCATCGGGGGTCAAATATGGGGTCAAATAGATCAGTAAGGCCTATCTTGATGGGATTTGGTGGAGGGAAGGGGGTGGTGTGTTCTTTTTGTTGATTAATTTTTCGGGGTCATCGGGGGTCAAATAGATCAGTAAGGCCTATCGTGATGGGATTTGGTGGACGGAAGAGGGATGGTGTGTTCTTTTTGTTGATTAATTTTTCGGGGTAATCGGGGGTCAAATATGGGGTCAAATAGATCAGTAAGGCCTATCTTGATGGGATTTGGTGGAGGGAAGGGGGGTGGTGTGTTCTTTTTGTTGATTAATTTTTCGGGGTCATCGGGGGTCAAATATGGGGTCAAATAGATCAGTAAGGCCTATCTTGATGGGATTTGGTGGACGGAAGAGGGATGGTGTGTTCTTTTTGTTGATTAATTTTTCGGGGTCAAATATGGGGTCAAATAGATCAGTAAGGCCTATCTTGATGGGATTTGGTGGAGGGAAGGGGGTGGTGTGTTCTTTTTGTTGATTAATTTTTCGGGGTCATCGGGGGTCAAATAGATCAGTAAGGCCTATCTTGATGGGATTTGGTGGACGGAAGAGGGATGGTGTGTTCTTTTTGTTGATTAATTTTTCAGGGTCATCGGGGTCAAATATGGGGTCAAATAGATCAGTAAGGCCTATCTTGATGGGATTTGGTGGAGGGAAGGGGGGGTGGTGTGTTCTTTTTGTTGATTAATTTTTCAGGGTTCATTGGGGGTCAAATATGGGGTCAAATAGATCAGTAAGGCCTATCTTGATGGGATTTGGTGGACGGAAGAGGGATGGTGTGTTCTTTTTGTTGATTAATTTTTCGGGGTCATCGGGGGTCAAATATGGGGTCAAATAGATCAGTTAGGCCTATCTTGATGGGATTTGGTGGACGGAAGAGGGATGGTGTGTTCTTTTTGTTGATTAATTTTTCGGGGTCATTGGGGGTCAAATGTGGGGTCAAATAGATCAGTAAGGCCTATCTTGATGGGATTTGGTGGACGGAAGAGGGATGGTGTGTTCTTTTTGTTGATTAATTTTTCGGGGTCATTGGGGGTCAAATGTGGGGTCAAATAGATCAGTAAGGCCTATCTTGATGGGATTTGGTGGAGGGAAGGGGGGTGGTGTGTTCTTTTTGTTGATTAATTTTTCGGGGTCATCGGGGGTCAAATATGGGGTCAAATAGATCAGTAAGGCCTATCTTGATGGGATTTGGTGGAGGGAAGGGGGTGGTGTGTTCTTTTTGTTGATTAATTTTTCGGGGTCATCGGGGGTCAAATATGGGGTCAAATAGATCAGTAAGGCCTATCTTGATGGGATTTGGTGGAGGGAAGGGGGTGGTGTGTTCTTTTTGTTGATTAATTTTTCGGGGTCATCGGGGGTCAAATAGATCAGTAAGGCCTATCTTGATGGGATTTGGTGGAAGGAAGAGGGATGGTGTGTTCTTTTTGTTGATTAATTTTTCGGGGTCATCGGGGTCAAATATGGGGTCAAATAGATCAGTAAGGCCTATCTTGATGGGATTTGGTGGAGGGAAGGGGGGTGGTGTGTTCTTTTTGTTGATTAATTTTTCAGGGTCATCGGGGGTCAAATATGGGGTCAAATAGATCAGTAAGGCCTATCTTGATGGGATTTGGTGGACGGAAGAGGGATGGTGTGTTCTTTTTGTTGATTAATTTTTCGGGGTCATCGGGGGTCAAATATGGGGTCAAATAGATCAGTAAGGCCTATCTTGATGGGATTTGGTGGAGGGAAGGGGGTGGTGTGTTCTTTTTGTTGATTAATTTTTCGGGGTCATCGGGGGTCTAATAGATCAGTAAGGCCTATCGTGATGGGATTTGGTGGACGGAAGAGGGATGGTGTGTTCTTTTTGTTGATTAATTTTTCGGGGTAATCGGGGTCAAATATGGGGTCAAATAGATCAGTAAGGCCTATCTTGATGGGATTTGGTGGAGGGAAGGGGGGTGGTGTGTTCTTTTTGTTGATTAATTTTTCGGGGTCATCGGGGGTCAAATATGGGGTCAAATAGATCAGTAAGGCCTATCTTGATGGGATGGTGTGTTCTTTTTGTTGATTAATTTTTCGGGGTCAAATATGGGGTCAAATAGATCAGTAAGGCCTATCTTGATGGGATTTGGTGGAGGGAAGGGGGTGGTGTGTTCTTTTTGTTGATTAATTTTTCGGGGTCATCGGGGGTCAAATAGATCAGTAAGGCCTATCTTGATGGGATTTGGTGGACGGAAGTTTTTCATGAAGTTTTCATCATTGATTGAGACTCTCGCTGTGTACCCTGGTCGGTTTGTCATCGCAGGAGATTTTAATTTCCATATGGATAACAATGATGACCGCGATGCATCGAAGATGCGCAAGCTCTTAACATCTGCCGGACTGAAACAACATATATCAGGAAGTACGCACAAACACGGCCATACGCTAGATTTGATCATTTCACGGGACTCTGATGAAAACTTTGTTGCAAACCCGCTTGTGATTCGCAGCACAAGATCTGATCACTTTGCTGTGAAATGCGTCTTGGATATCTCACGCCCAAATCTGACAAAGCAGTGCGTTCGTTATAGACCTCTTCGTAACATCAACTATCAAGATCTTCGTAGAGACATTCTTTCATCTGATCTATCAGACCTGGTCAATGAAGGATCTAGCGATGTTACGCTACTTGTTGACAAATACAACACTGTCCTTCGTGAACTGTTAGATAAACATGCTCCAGTGGTAGAGCGAATCATCTCACTCCGCCCTCACGCACCCTGGTATAATGATAGTCTGCGTGAAGCAAAGAGGAAAAGGAGGCAACTAGAAAGAAAATGGGTTCAATCAGGACTTCACGTTGACAAGGAAGCTTTCCGAGCAAACTGCAACGAGTACCAAATGTCTCTTGAGAAAGCAAAGACTGAACATTACAGAGAAAAATTTGCTGAAGCTAACCAACGACAGCTATTTAATATGGTAGATAAGCTGTCTACTGTTAAATCATCTGGTGCTCTACCCTCTCACGATTCATTGGAGTCCTTGACTTGCCGTTTTCATGACTATTTTGACACAAAGGTAGAGAAGATTCGCGAGGAATTAGACGAAGCTGATCCATCTCCAATGTCTGTCAATGTCAATGACTCATGCACAACTAACTTTCATGAGTTCAAGCCGATCTCAAACGATACTGTGCGTATGATCATAATGGAATCTTCAAAATCTTCGTGCGCTCTAGATCCCATTCCAACGCGGACGTTAGTTCACCCAGAGCTTCTGGATGCAATTGTGCCAATCATCACAAGAATCATCAATGCATCTCTCTCTAAAGGTGACATTCCACCTGCCCTAAAGGAAGCGTTAGTTAAGCCATTGCTGAAAAAGTCTACTCTCGACCCGAATGAACTGAAAAACTTCCGGCCCATTTCAAACTTACCGTTCTTATTCAAGACTCTTGAACGAGCTGCCGTCCAACAACTCCAGCAGTATTTGTCTGAAAACGAACTTAATGCATATCACCAATCAGCGTATCGGAAACATCACAGTGTGGAAACTGCCCTTGTCCGTGTTACAAACGACATTCTGCAGGCAATTGACTCCCACAAACATGTTGTCGTCGTCCTCTTAGACTTATCTGCGGCGTTCGATACGCTTGATCATGCTGTACTTCTGACTCGTCTCAAGAAACGTTACGGTATCAACGGCATTGCTTATCGCTGGCTGTCGTCCTACTTTACCGGGCGTCGACAATGCATCGTCATAAACGGAGTGCGTTCTCAGCAACGAACTGTTCCATATGGTGTACCTCAAGGCTCAGTCATCGGGCCAATGGGGTTTTCCCTTTATTCCTCGCCGATTGAAGACATCACATCATTGAAGCTCACGATCTTGAATCTATGATATATGCTGATGACTCTCAAGTCTACTTTACATTCAGGCCACACGAGTCCAATTCCAGTGTCGACCGCATTGAACGTTGCATTAGCGATATCAAAAGCTGGATGATCACAAATAAACTTATGCTCAATGACAGCAAAACAGAGCTCCTCCATCTCACCTCTCGGTTCATTAATGAATCGATCAATGTTACTGTTAACGTTGGTGATGCAACCGTTTCCCCCTCTTCCTCTGCACGCAACTTGGGCGTTATCTTTGATGAAAAAATGACTCTATCCCAACATGTCAGCAACGTCTGCAAGAGTGCTTCGTTCGCTCTCTATAACATCGGCAAGTTCAGAAAATATCTAGACCGGGCTTCTACAGAGAAACTTGTTCATTCATTTGTTACCTCACGCCTAGATAACTGTAATAGCTTGTTATTTGGACTCCCTAGCGCAGATCTTGACAGACTTCAACGAGTGCAGAATTCTGCCGCTCGGTTAGTTACCCGTGTTGGTGGTCGTGTACATATGCAACCTGTTCTGCGTCAACTTCATTGGCTGCCGGTCCGCAAACGGATTATCTTTAAGATGATCCTACTGACATTTAAGATCATCCACGGATTAGCACCTCGATATCTGGTTGAACTGCTGACTATCTACAAACCAAGTCGCCCACTGCGCTCCTCGGCGGAAGTACTCTTGAAACCACCATCACATAAAGCCATTCGAACATCAACCTATGGGTACCGCGCATTCGCAGCCGCTGCTCCAATACTATGGAATCGCTTGCCCGCAAAAATCCGTGCAATAGACTCTCTCACACGTTTCAAATCAGCTCTAAAGACATTCTTGTTTAACTCCTCTGACGATGAGTAATTTTTTCATACTGTATAGCGGATCTTAGAACATTGTACTCTTGGTTTTATTTTCCCTGCATCTGTATATTATCCTTGCAGGTTTTACATGCTGTGTGATTTTTACCTTACTGTATCATGGTTTTTTAGTATTATGTCTGTGTAATATGTATCTTTTTATGATGTATTGGCGTATAACTTGTTGTAGTTTAAGACTTTTTGCCATTGTACAGCGCCTTGAGGTGTATTCGTAAGGCGCTTTAAAATGCGTTTTTATTATTATTATTATTATTATTATGGTGTGTTCTTTTTGTTGATTAATTTTTCAGGGTCATCGGGGTCAAATATGGGGTCAAATAGATCAGTAAGGCCTATCTTGATGGGATTTGGTGGAGGGAAGGGGGGTGGTGTGTTCTTTTTGTTGATTAATTTTTCAGGGTTCATTGGGGGTCAAATATGGGGTCAAATAGATCAGTAAGGCCTATCTTGATGGGATTTGGTGGACGGAAGAGGGATGGTGTGTTCTTTTTGTTGATTAATTTTTCGGGGTCATCGGGGGTCAAATATGGGGTCAAATAGATCAGTAAGGCCTATCTTGATGGGATTTGGTGGACGGAAGAGGGATGGTGTGTTCTTTTTGTTGATTAATTTTTCGGGGTCATTGGGGGTCAAATGTGGGGTCAAATAGATCAGTAAGGCCTATCTTGATGGGATTTGGTGGAGGGAAGGGGGGTGGTGTGTTCTTTTTGTTGATTAATTTTTCGGGGTCATTGGGGGTCAAATATGGGGTCAAATAGATCAGTAAGGCCTATCTTGATGGGATTTGGTGGAGGGAAGGGGGTGGTGTGTTCTTTTTGTTGATTAATTTTTCGGGGTCATCGGGGGTCAAATATGGGGTCAAATAGATCAGTAAGGCCTATCTTGATGGGATTTGGTGGAGGGAAGGGGGTGGTGTGTTCTTTTTGTTGATTAATTTTTCGGGGTCATCGGGGGTCAAATATGGGGTCAAATAGATCAGTAAGGCCTATCTTGATGGGATTTGGTGGACAGAAGAGGGATGGTGTGTTCTTTTTGTTGATTAATTTTTCGGGGTCATCGGGGGTCAAATAGATCAGTAAGGCCTATCTTGATGGGATTTGGTGGACGGAAGAGGGATGGGGTGTTCTTTTTGTTGATTATTTTTTCGGGGTCATCGGGGGTCAAATATGGGGTCAAATAGATCAGTAAGGCCCATCTTGATGGGATTTGGTGGACGGAAGAGGGATGGTGTGTTCTTTTTGTTGATTAATTTTTCGGGGTCATCGGGGGTCAAATATGGGGTCAAATAGATCAGTATGGCCTATCTTGATGGGATTTGGTGGAGGGAAGGGGGGTGGTGTGTTCTTTTTGTTGATTAATTTTTCGGGGTCATCGGGGGTCAAATATGGGGTCAAATAAGATCAGTAAGGCCTATCTTGATGGGATTTGGTGGACGGAAGAGGGATGGTGTGTTCTTTTTGTTGATTAATTTTTCGGGGTCATTGGGGGTCAAATGTGGGGTCAAATAGATCAGTAAGGCCTATCTTGATGGGATTTGGTGGAGGGAAGGGGGTGGTGTGTTCTTTTTGTTGATTAATTTTTCGGGGTCATCGGGGGTCAAATATGGGGTCAAATAGATCAGTAAGGCCTATCTTGATGGGATTTGGTGGACGGAAGAGGGATGGTGTGTTCTTTTTGTTGATTAATTTTTCGGGGTCATCGGGGGTCAAATATGGGGTCAAATAGATCAGTAAGGCCTATCTTGATGGGATTTGGTGGAGGGAAGGGGGTGGTGTGTTCTTTTTGTTGATTAATTTTTCGGGGTCATCGGGGGTCAAATAGATCAGTAAGGCCTATCGTGATGGGATTTGGTGGACGGAAGAGGGATGGTGTGTTCTTTTTGTTGATTAATTTTTCGGGGTCATCGGGGGTCAAATATGGGGTCAAATAGATCAGTAAGGCCTATCTTGATGGGATTTGGTGGAGGGAAGGGGGGTGGTGTGTTCTTTTTGTTGATTAATTTTTCGGGGTCATTGGGGGTCAAATATGGGGTCAAATAGATCAGTAAGGCCTATCTTGATGGGATTTGGTGGACGGAAGAGGGATGGTGTGTTCTTTTTGTTGATTAATTTTTCGGGGTCATCGGGGGTCAAATATGGGGTCAAATAGATCAGTAAGGCCTATCTTGATGGGATTTGGTGGACGGAAGAGGGATGGTGTGTTCTTTTTGTTGATTAATTTTTCGGGGTCATTGGGGGTCAAATGTGGGGTCAAATAGATCAGTAAGGCCTATCTTGATGGGATTTGGTGGAGGGAAGGGGGGTGGTGTGTTCTTTTTGTTGATTAATTTTTCGGGGTCATCGGGGGTCAAATATGGGGTCAAATAGATCAGTAAGGCCTATCTTGCTGGGATTTGGTGGAGGGAAGGGGGTGGTGTGTTCTTTTTGTTGATTAATTTTTCGGGGTCATCGGGGGTCAAATAGATCAGTAAGGCCTATCTTGATGGGATTTGGTGGACGGAAGAGGGATGGTGTGTTCTTTTTGTTGATTAATTTTTCGGGGTCATCGGGGTCAAATATGGGGTCAAATAGATCAGTAAGGCCTATCTTGATGGGATTTGGTGGAGGGAAGGGGGGTGGTGTGTTCTTTTTGTTGATTAATTTTTCAGGGTCATCGGGGGTCAAATATGGGGTCAAATAGATCAGTAAGGCCTATCTTGATGGGATTTGGTGGACGGAAGAGGGATGGTGTGTTCTTTTTGTTGATTAATTTTTCGGGGTCATCGGGGGTCAAATAGATCAGTAAGGCCTATCTTGATGGGATTTGGTGGAGGGAAGGGGGGTGGTGTGTTCTTTTGGTTGATTAATTTTTCGGGGTCTTCGGGGGTGAAATATGGGGTCAAATAGATCAGTAAGGCCTATCCTGATGGGATTTGGTGGAGGGAAGGGGGGTGGTGTGTTCTTTTTGTTGATTAATTTTTCGGGGTCATCGGGGGTCAAATATGGGGTCAAATAGATCAGTAAGGCCTATCTTGATTGGATTTGGTGGAGGGAAGGGGGGTGGTGTATTCTTTTTGCTGATTAAATTTTCAAGGTCATCGGAGGTCATTCAAGGTCATCTGGGGTCAAATAAGATCCGTAAGGCCTATCTTGATGGGATTTGGTGGATGGAAGAGGGATGGTGTGTTCTTTTTGTTGATTAATTTGTCGAGGTCATCAGAGGTCATCTGGGGTCAAATAAGATCCGTAAGGCCTATCTTGATGTAATTTGGTGTAGGGAAGGGGTTGGTGTGTTCTTTTTGTTGATTAAATTTTTCAAGGTATTACATCCCTTGCATTAACTACAATGCATACCTCTGTGACAGTGCTACATTGTATCATATGTTTCATCATCATTTCTTTCAAGTCACTTTTGATGAACAGGCGAGACGCGCCGTTCGAGAACCGCCTTGTTTCAATTGACAGTGTACTATTGAATACTTGTTTGATAAAATGAGATCCTTCGACTGAAAATTGTGTAGAAGCACTATTTGAAAGGCTTCAGGGATTGCACAATACTAAAAGTCCGGCTAGATGTGTATTAACAAGTCATTAATTGGCAAAATGGCTTAACATTGAGTTGTTCCCTTCTGGCTGAATAACTACCAACAAATAGGATAGCGTTAGAAAATGCAAAATGCCAGCTTCTTAGAAACAAATATGAGGGAGATGCAGGTGTAAGGCTGGCACAGAAATTGGATTGCATTGTACACTCCTAAAACCACCCACACCCGATAGGAGACACAAAATTGCTGCAAAAGATGTAATACCCACTCCAACAACCCTGTATTTAAACATCAATGGGCACAGCTCTTTCTCTTTTATTAACTCTCAAGTATTATTGTTATTATTATGACTTCACAGATGGATGTGAGACAAGATATCTGAAGGCACATATTCAAAGAGGACTAGGGCTGTAGGTGTGGGCAATCTGATGCATTGACGAGGGAAGATGGACTTGGCTGTAGGTGTGGGCGCACTGATGCATCTTTGGGGGAAGATGGACTAGGCTATATGTGTGGACTAGTGCTATAAGTGATAGGTGTGAGCGCACCGATGCCCAGATAGGTGCAAGTGCACTGATGCCCAGATAAGTACAAGCACACCGATGGCCAGATAGGTGCAAGCGCACTGATGCCTAGATATGTGCGAGTACACTAGTGTCCTGCGGCAGATAAGTGGACTATAGACTATAGTTGTGAGCGCACTGATTCAGGCTTGTACAACTCATAGCTTGCCAGTATTGGTGGACATTCTTGGCAAGCATATTGTACAGTATAATTTTCAGTTGTTCCTACAACTTTTGTCAGCTGACATTCGTGACCTTTAGGGAATGTGACGTCAGAATTGGGTCAGATACTCAGTGATGGTTGGTTGGCTTAGCTGAAAAATGGTTTCCTTGATGCCTCTCTCTTAAAACCTTCTTAACCGCCTTGACTCCTCTCTCTCAAACCAATGAGCATGCCTATCCAGTACCTTGACTTTGTCTAAGTCCACATCATGTTCCGGTGACGAAAGTTGTAGCATCAACTAAACATTACACATATTCATTTCTTCCATGTGTTGAGACCAAAAGGTGAACTTTCAATGCTAATACAGTGTGTGTAAAAAAAGAAGTTGTACTGGGCTAAATATTTGTTTTTCAACAAATTTAACAAACCAATGAAGCATATATTCAAAGAGCATATTGTTCCGCTCATATAAAAAGTATTACTGAAATTGATAATTGCTATCAAGAACGCCTGTTTTTTTTATTATAAAAGAACCCTTTTTGGGAGCTGTCCCCGAAATGTGAAAATTCTATTTAAATGAACATTATTGGTTTGTCAAACTTGTTTGATTTTTTTCCATTCCTGTACAACTTCTCTTTGATTCAATTCAAACTGTATGTAAGGGTTTGTTTGTGTATGACTAAGCTATCACGGAAGTATGTAAGTATTAGTGCTACCATAAGTGGCCATTAAATGATCCCTTGTGGTCATAAGATGATCCCTTGTGGTCATTAGATGATCCCTTGTGGTCATTAGATGATTCCTTGTGGTCATTAGATGATCCCTTGTAGTCATTAGATGATCCCTTGTGGTCATTAGATGATCCCTTGTGGTCATTAGATGATCACTTGTGGTCATTAGATGATCCCTTGTGGTCATTAGATGATCCCTTGTGGTCATTAGA
The DNA here is from genome assembly GCA_035610835.1 of Ophiura sarsii. Taxonomy (NCBI): domain Eukaryota; kingdom Metazoa; phylum Echinodermata; class Ophiuroidea; order Amphilepidida; family Ophiuridae; genus Ophiura; species Ophiura sarsii. The sequence goes on from CM069453.1 coordinate 65,745,065, forward strand.
TGATCACTTGTGGTCATTAGATGATCACTTGTGGTCATTAGATGATCACTTGTGGTCATTAGATGATCACATGTGGTCATTATATGAGCACTTGTGGTCATTATATGAGCACTTGTGGTCATTAGATGATCACTTGTGGTCATTAGATGATTACATGTGGTCATTATATGAGCACTTGTGGTAAAGTGGAAGACTTCAAATACCTTGGAGCCTGGATGAACAACACTGAAAAGGACATCAAAACACGCAAAGCAGCTGCATGGAGAGCTTGTGGCAAACTTAGTCAGCTATGGAAGGCTAAATCATTATCCAGAAAGCTCAAAGAAAGACTGTTCATAGCTACAGTAGAATCCGTCCTCCTTTATGGATGTGAGGCATGGACAGTCACCCCAAAGCTTGGTAAACAACTGGATGGATGCTACACTAGGATGCTAAGATCTGTGTTCAACATCAACTGGAGTCAGCATGTGACAAATAAGGACCTGTATGGGGACATGCCAAAAGTCTCGGACAAGATCAGAGAACGCAGAGCAAGATTTGCTGGACACTGCTTCAGAGGGTCCAAGGAGCTTGTACACAAACTTATACATTGGATCCCAAAGCACGGAGCAAGAAAGCGTGGTAGACCAGCCCTGACCTACATTGACATACTCAAACGTGATACAGGACTGCAGGTGGAAGAAATCAAGACAGCTATGTTGGATAGGAAGATCTGGAGAGGCATTGTGGTTCGGAAAAATCATCCGCCCTAAGTCAAGTAAGTAAGTCAAAGTGTGGTCATTATATGAGCACTTGTGGTCATTATATAAGCACTTGTGGTCATTATATGAGCACTTTAATATAGTTCACATGTTAATGCATGGAGGCAATGACTTATGTTAGTGATATTGTGATCCCAAATATGACAACCTTGTACTGCATGGTCCTAACAGTAGAGATACAAGCGATTAATTGACAGTTTCATTGAAGCAGGCAAGCGGTGTTCACCCACAAATTCACAAACCCATCAACCCTTTGCTGGATACTAGCACCCTTATAGTTCTAATGTTAATGCATGGAGGCAAATGACCTACGTTTAGTGATATTGTGATTCCAAATATGACAACCTCGAACCGACCAAAACCCAACATCGGACCGACGTATCTGTGTTAACAGGAATAGGAGTGCATTGGCTATACTGAGCTTGATTAATATTATTCATGAACTATTTCTAATGGGAAAGAAGCGCACCGTTTTCTTCAATTTCATGGAATGGAATGAACGGATGTTGTAGGAAACATGAATTTATTAATAAGAGATTCAGCAACACATTTGTTCAACTCGTAGTGAAATATTGCAGCCCAAATGTTACATCTGAGATGATTTTGACACCATAACCAAGTGTCCCAAGACTTTTGGTTGCTAGTGTATTATCATTAAAGCAGGCAAGATGTTATCCGCACAAAAACAACATTTCAAATGTCTATAGGGAGCACGTAAGATAAAACACATTGTTTACCAATTCGTGAACTGACCCGCATGCATAGTTTTTCCATTGTGAAAATTGAGGATGACCAGGATGACAGAATAGTGTTGTGCAAGCATTGTCTTATATGCCAGGTTTGACATCATCCATCTATTCTCCAATCTGTGCCTCTACCCCAGGCTTTCTCAACTAGATTTACTGATGCTTCACATTTTAGTAACCAACTTGTTGAAGTTTCACTTGGGGTCCAAGGTTGAAGCCCCTGCATTTGGTCCAGGGGCAGCGCCCCCTGAAACTCCTGTGTGTTTTTTTGGTTTTAACTAACTTAAATCGCGTCTCATTGGTCATATTTCTTTAAAGTTTACAATTCAAGCTATTTTCAGAGGAAAACAGGGCTCCGGTGTGGTGAAGTTTTTTTCTCGCGGACGGTCAGTGGTTGATTTTTTAGGCCTATGAAATCTTGCTATATCATGATATGATTTATATTTTATTTATTTATTTATTTTTTAACCACTCTCGTGCCACTTAGGATGCCTTGATGCGCCAATAGTTGCGCGCGCCGCCAGTTGAGAAAACCTGCTCTACCCCGTCACCAACTCATCAACCCTCATATCTTTGCTGGGGCACTATAGCACTCTTACGTCTGATGTTATTGCATGGAGGTATGAACGAAGAATGTAGCATAAACTGTGTTGACTTTGGACAAAATGATTTCAAGTATCTGGAATATTTGCATTATAATTCATGAATTATCAATCCTCCCTTGAATATTTATCCTAAGTCTCCCCTGTTTGTCCAAAGCAACCCCGCTTTGAAGGTTTACATTCACCTTTTTGGTAGTTTTTGCTGTGGGTTTGCAAGTTTATCTTTTGACCGGTCGTTGAACAAAACATTTTTTAGCGCAATTAATCATATTTATCAGAACAGGATGGAGGAGCTCGAGGTCAGTCCAAAATGAGAAATTGGTTCCGTATAGGGGATCCTTTGTTTAATAAAACAGTGGCAATATATTAATATTTGTACAACTCAACAATTCAATGGTAGTTTTTAAGGGGAGTGAGGGTATTAGGAAATCTTCAAGTGATTAATCTATTTCACAACTAAACTAAAGTTCAGACTTTTTTTCTGTAGATAACAAGGTATTGACATGAATTATCTATTAGGTGACAACAATTAAACCTCCAATCCTGTTGTACGGGCAAACGGTCCTTTCAGGTAGTAGGGTCGGTCGGGCATTTTACTTCTTTTATACTTTCAAAAACTTACAAAAATTATAACATTTTTTAATTTTTTAATTTTAAATTGTTCAAAAAAAATAAATCAGAATTCCTTGAACATCCTCAAAAATATTTTTACAAAAACAATCGGTCAGGCCTGTACAACAAGGTGTGTGATATTTTTGCCTTACAGCTGGTTAGAAACGCAAGCCCCAACATATATGTATTAACATAGAGGTCAAGTTCAAATATCACATTTGTATCATTTCATGAATTTTGTTTATTAACACTAAATAAAGGTTTGTTTTGTTATGTGTGCAAATTGTAGTTTGCATCATTATAGGATGATCGAGAAAAAGTGTACTTTAGTTCCCAGATTCTAGACTGTAATAGCTATCAGACAATATTGTAACACCCAGTATCGTTTGATACTCGTACAAGGTCATCTGGGACATATAGAATGGTCCAGCATCGCCCGATATTGGAACACAATTATATACACTGGGACAAATCACACTGGTAGCATGTGTACACCCGATACTGGAACATGAAAACTTTAGGTCCCAGATACTGATATTCCAGTATTATGCAATACTGGAACATAAGATAAAATTGTCAGTATCGCTAGATACTGGAACACAATGTGGTGTTCCCGTATCGACCGAATTGTATGAAACTGGTATTCCAGGGGGATCTAAAGTACACTTTTTTTCTGATAATTGGATTGAAATAGAGCCCTAATGACAAAACTGTTTAGTTATTATATAAAAATAATTATGTATAACATTAAAATTATGAATGTCTGTGGATTCAATGAAGAAGGAAATCCATACATCTTTAAATTTATTTATATATCGTAGATGCACAATCACTATTGTTCAGTTTGTCTTATTAGGCCAAACAAAAAACCCAAGTTTGTTTCCAGTCGTGCGCCCATTTCACTGAGACGCTTGATTCTTGCGCACAATTATTGTTAGGGCGCACCAAAAAATGCACACATTTAACTAAAGTATACCATTTTAAATGAATCTCCACTATGAATTTGAGCAAATAAACCCTGCATTTCGCATTTGGCTTTTCAGGCTTACTACTGGAAACAAACTTTTTTTGTTTTTGTTTGGCCTTATATGTGTAACTTGTAGTTTGTATAATTCAAGGATAAGGCTATATTAAAAAAATCTTTTGTCTCAAAGCTCTTCAGTTTTTTAAAACCTAATGCGGAATGCGTTTTTTTTTAATGTTTAAAAAAAATATATATATAAATATAAAATATTGAAATCCTTGTAAAAGTTACCTTTTGTATTTAAAATGATGTGATCAATGAAAATCTGAAAATCGGTGACACTTTGGGATCTTTTTTTAAAAAATAAAATAGAAAATAAAATTAAAATAAAAGATTTTTTTTCTTCTAACGCGCAACGCACGCAGGAGCTTTGAGACAAAATATTAATATTGACAATACTGTTTTGTTTTTGATATCTTCATATGGCGAGCTGGCCTTTAATGCTTGTGCACCTAAACTTTGGAACTTACTTCCTTCAGATCTGCGATTTTGCGATTCAATCGATGTTTTCAATTATTATCGCTGCACTATGGACTTTGTTTAGAACAAATTATATATTTGGACTCATAAGCATTTGCTTAGTACTATAATGCATTTCCACTCATTTATAAATTATATTTATATTTATTTTATGTTATATTATGTGTGTATAGTAATAGGCCTCAGTCACCTGAAGATTGCAAGGCATGAAACACAGTGTTGTGACCAGTGCATAAAAATATACTATATGAAGAGGTATTTTGCAAAAGGGCCTACATCCACTTTGGCTCTTATTGAGAAAAAGTCAAAAAACTGTTTCTAAATATTCAAGTTGAGCAATTGAAAAACTGAATGGATTATGAAAGAGGTACACTACATACTAATTGAAATTGATATAAATTTTAAATGTGCTAGTTTTTTTTATTTTTTAAATCATGTTTACATTTTTTGAAAATTTGGATGTAGGCCCTTTTGCAACAAAACTCCATCTGTTTGTACATAAAGAAAAAATACCACACACAAAAAATCATTTATTTTAATCATTGAAAATAAATAAGTTTGATATTGAAATGTATAGGTCACAATCATATGTTTCAAGGAAATAAAGTCATTTTTTTCAAAAATACCTACATCTCATTGTAAACAGCCATTGAAGTTGTTGTTTTGTTGCAAAAGGGCCTGTATCCCGATATAATACAAAAATACAAAATGCAAAATACCTCTTCATATGTTATTTTTATTTTTTATACATTTTAGTTTATTCAAGTCTTTTTATGTTATTTTTTATGTTTGCGGCGGAAACCGGTGCTTTATAAATGACCATTAATACTATCATTTGTAAAATGTTATTGTAAGCGAACAATTCTTTTTACATTGTATGCCAAATGGCTATTGTGCAATTTATATATTATATCTGTATGTTAAACAGAACTGTATACTATGAAATGTTTCTGTAAGACAGGACAGTTGTGTTAATAAATAAATGTGAACAATCCTTTGTTTAAGTATTTCTTGTATTAGCTTTCTACTAAATCAAAATAGTGAGTGACAAAATTAGATTGACTCAAGAGAATTACCGTAAAGGTGGGTGAGCCGGATTTTGGCCCAATAAAAAATAGGTAGAGCCTACTTTTTGGAAGTAATTCACAATTTGTTCACTCATAGCCTCTAAAAGTAACATCTCTCAGGCCTGAAATCTCAATTTTGGTGGTGGTGGGGGATGAATTTGATTGAGTCGCCCACCTGTAACATTTTGTATCTCAACAACATGAATGAATCGCTCAATGACTCGACTCGAGACTGGACAGTCAAATGACTTGAACTGGAACCTAATGACTTGTATCATTACCAATGACTGGAACCTTACGACTTGAGGTGAGGTGCACAGCTGAGACTAGAATGTTGTATACTAGTCTCGGGTGCTCTGCCAGCTTTCCTGGTCATGATTGTTAAAATACATTATAGTCTTCCGTTTCTAAAACACATTGCATGAGTGAATGAGGAAATAATAAAGGCTCATCTGTATAAGGTCAAGTTTTTGCTAAGTTGAAGTTCAATTGGTACCATGCAGACTTGGGTAATGTAACGTGGGAACCTTTGTTAATGGGGTCAAATGTCACGTACCAAGGTCAATGTCATTTCAAGTCAAGTTGGAAAATTGGACCTTATATTACGCCTTCCTTCGGTCTAATCAATTGGCGTTAGCCTCCGCTGGGGGCGCACTACCAGAGTTAAAAGTGTAAACATACTCCTCATTACCCATCATGCAATATACTTCCTACTTAGTTTTCTGCGTACGGGGTGCCTACCGCAAAAAAAGTTATAGTGTAAAAAGGTAAAGGTAAAACAGGTATATCATAACCGTAGTTTAAGCTTTATTTTTCAGTATTGACTAATAACATGTCGAACATTAATAGGAACTTGGTAAGTCCAAATAGTCCTTCTCAGGACTCGGTAAGAGCAGTTATAACGACCGATAAACCACTCGCGACACACGCGGTTGGAATTGAAAATGAAGGGAGTGGAATTCCACAACCTGTCCTCATAACTCCGGATACGGTTCAACCTGAGCTGATGGTAGGTAGTAATGAGATTGTACAATCATCACACCATCCGATAGGGAGTCACGATGGAGATCATGACCACGACAAGACCTCTCGTATGCCTCTTGAAACGTCACGCCTGTCCGAAAGGAGCCGTGATTGTTATGATATCAGAGATGAGCCATGCCTTCCTAATAAAAGGAGCCATGACAGTTACAGACACAGTGAGGTAGATTCTGCACGCCTTTCCGAAAGGAGCCGTGAGGACAGTAGACATAGGGAATCGCGTTCCCGCAAACCTCACACTTTATCTCATTATTATCGCGAACAAGATCATGAGGATGCACGCCTCCCACCTCGGGGCCGTGAATACGATCATCACAATCGTAAATCTCAAGATAGATACCATCATGAATCGGATAATGATCCGCGGGATTACGGGTATGATAACCGATCCGGTAGATCGCGTCATCGATCCCCTCCACCAGTGAGATACAGGAATCACAGTCCCAAACCTGATCACGGTTTTTCTGAACACCAGATGCATACTCTGGAAGACATGCAAAACCGACAAGCAAGCATGATACAGCAGTCCTTCAACGACATGCTACAACAGATACAGACAACGGGAAAGCGTCCCCGTCCCCCAAGTGAGTCCGACAGTGACTCAGGGTCTGAGGTTGCGTCTAACCCTTCACCTGCGAGAAAAAAGACTCACAATGAAGAATCTGAACATTCTAAGGATGACGCTATGTCAGTTCACGCAGGCGACATGCATGATCTGGATGACACGGCAGAAAAAGCCAAAGAAATGAGCACGCCACAAACAGAAGACGTGCCACAACCAGATGAAACTGGTAACGATACCGCGATCAAACCGGCGTTGATAAATCCACACCAGGTGCCCAAAGGGGCATTGTTTGACGAGACGGTATTGACATGGTGGGGAGATCAGCGTACCCACGTTCTTGTAGAACAAAAAAAGGAAGAACTTCTGGGTGACTTGAAACCAGATCCATCGGTAGCGAAGTATTTCAAAGCACCTAACCTTCCACAATCAGTGAGAGAAAATATGAAAAAAGGCAGGATGTCTGCCTGGAAGGACGATAATTCCATATGGTCGATACAGGAGGATTTCCTGAAAGCTTCAATCCCGCTTATTAAAGCCATAGAAAAGAATCAAGAGACTGGTAAACAGGATGACCTCTTGACCACCACGGGTAGCCTATTAGGCTCTGCCATTCAACGTTTATCCGTCTTCCGACAACGTCACTCAGAAACGTTCATCAAGGATGGATACTTGCGTAGTGTGACGCCATCTTTGTCATGCCTATACGGCGACGAATGGACTCAGAAAGTGGAGGAAGAAGAGAAGATCAATAAGGTGACCCAAAAGGTAGTGAAGACCTACAATAAGGACTATTCCTACAAGAAATACGACAACCAGGGTCAGAAAAAAGGCAAGACCTTTAATAATTCTTTTCGCTCCAACAAATATCAGAAAAATAGGACGCAACGAAAGAATAAGTCATCCTACCAACCAGAGCCTTATAATGCCTCTGGACATGCCTCGGGATATGCCTCAACAAACAAGGGATTCAACATCCCCAAACCATACCCTAACTCCAATGACAAGTTTCAACATAAGAACACAAAGCCATATGCTCCAAAAAACTAGGCAAAGTCTTACCGACCCCGATATCGGAACGCATCGATCCGATACACAGTTACGAGGAACAGTATGCTGGTCGCATAAGGTTTTTTCTCCCAGCATGGACAGAGCTTACGTCGGATCCATGGATCCTTCAAAACGTAACTGGGTATCGGATCGAATTTCTAAAGATACCAAATCAAATGGTGATCCCAAAACAAATATCAATGTCTCAAATTCAACATACAGCATGCACACAGGAAGTGCAGAAGATGATAACAAAAGGTGCAGTAAAAAAAGTCAGATCATGTCCGGGACAATTCGTCTCGACCATCTTTATTGTCAGAAAGAAATCCGGGGGTTACCGCCCAGTGATAAATTTAAAGATACTGAACAAATTTATCCACACTCGCCATTTCAAGATGGAATCCATACAAAGCGTAAAAGACCTACTTCAGGTCCAAGATTACATGACATCCATAGATCTAAAAGACGCCTACTTCATGATCCCGATCCACCCAGCAGACAGGAAATATCTAAGATTCCAATGGGACGGGGAACTGCTAGAATTCCAGGTACTCCCCTTCGGCCTAACCACAGCTCCCCGATTATTCACAAAAATGTTGAAGCCTGTGGTAGCCCATTTACGGCAGAAAGCCATGCGGGTGGTGATATACTTGGACGACCTAATACTTCTTGCAGTCTCCCACAAAGAGGGACTGAGTCAAACAAACTACATTCTAGAATTGTTTGCAAAATTAGGCCTAGTAGTGAACTGGGAAAAATCTCAGATAGTGCCCACGCAACAGATAACATTTCTGGGACACATAGTCGACACTCAAAAAATGACTCTGTCTCTTCCACAAGAGAAGGTGAGTGGTATAAAACAGTCATGTCACCAGTTAGTAAAACAAGGGGCAGTGATAGCCAAGAAACTGGCCAGCGTAATCGGAAAAATGACGGCTTCAGCGGAGGATGTCGTCCCAGCGCCAATTTTTTTCCGCGCCCTTCAGACCGACCTGATAAAATCGGTACACAAGGATCAAACATACGCGTCGACAGTCCAGCTATCAACATCCAGTCTAGAAGAACTGACATGGTGGATAGAGTGTCTCGAACACTGGAATGGGAAGCCAATTTCAAACCCACCCCCCAAACTGACTATAATCTCAGATGCATCCATGATGGGATGGGGTGCTCACTGTCTCGGGAAGAGAGCAGGGGGACGTTGGTCGATAACAGAACAGCTTCAACATATCAACTACCTGGAGCTTCTGGCAGCTTATCTGGCACTGAAAAGCTTCGCCAAACACGAACATCATTGTCATATACTCCTGAAGTTAGACAACACCACAGCGTTGGCATATATAAGGCACAAAGGCGGTACACACACGGAGAGCCTGTCAAAATTAGCAATTCAACTGTGGCAGTGGTGCCTGAAAAGATCCATCACAATAACTGCTTACCATATACCAGGAGTAGACAATCAGATAGCGGATTACCAATCACGCGTGTTCAACGACAGGATCGAGTGGACACTCGACCCCCAGGTCTTCACTCATATATGCAGGCGGATGAATGTACACCCGACCATAGACCTGTTCGCAACCCGGGCAAACAACCAGGTCCGGAGATACGTATCCTGGAAACCAGATCCGGGAGCAGAAGCAGTGGATGCATTCTCCATAACATGGATGAACGAACTCGGGTATGCGTTTCCGCCCTTCTGTCTCTTGGGCCAGACCCTGAAAAAGATACAGGCGGAGAAAGCCGAAGCATTGGTGATAGCGCCAACCTGGCCTACACAAGCATGGTATCCACTACTTCTGCATTTAGCCATAGCTTCTCCGGTACTTCTACCGCCCAATCACAATCTCCTTATCCAGACACACTCGGGCGAAGTACACCCTCTGATTCCAACGTTACATCTAGCGGCATGGAGTGTCTCAGGGGCCGATTCAGAGCAAAGGGTCTATCGGAACAAGTTACTCAGGTCATGCTCGATAGCTGCAGATCTTCCACACACAAGCAGTATGAATCTGCCTGGAAGGCCTGGAGTGGCTGGTGTTATATTAGATCGCGTAATCCCATTTCAGCGCCTGTAGAACAAATCTTGGAATTCCTGGTACATTCTGAAGCCAGAGGACTAGCTTACCGAACGCTAGGTGTCTACCGATCTGCTATTTCGCAATATCACGCATACATAGGAGGTAGGCCTATTGGTGAGCAAGCTGATATCATCAGACTGATGAAAGGATTTTTCAATAGAAACCCTCCTAGACCCAGATACACATGGACCTGGGACGTTGAACCAGTTTTAAAATTTCTCATCTCCTTACCTACATGGGAAGGCCTGCCCTTAAAAATGATGACCCTAAAACTTGTGTTAATTCTAGCATTAGTCACAGCAGGGAGGACATCCTCACTGGTCCACATAGACTTGAATCAGTTGTCCTATTCTGGAAGTGTGATTCGTTTCGTACCATCAAAAATGCAAAAACAGACCAGACCTAATTTTGCTTTGAAATGCGTTGAGATCGAAGCCTTTGAGGATACTCGCATATGCCCGGTTAAGGCAGTCTCTGAGTATGTGAAAAAGACAAAATTACTCAGAGGAACGGAATCGCAGTTGCTTATTAGCTACATGAAACCTCATAAAAAAGTAGTTTCATCAACGGTGAGCCGATGGATTCTGGCCATATTGAAACTGGCCGGCATAGACACAGAGCGATTCAAAGCTCATTCAACTCGCGGAGCAGCAACGTCTGCTTCAGCAAAGGTAGGGGTGGCCACAAGTGACATATTAGCCACTGCAGGTTGGTCATCCGACTCTACCTTCTCAAAATTCTACCATAGAACTTCTGCCAATTCGAAGTTGGCAAAAGCTCTTCTTTCTACAGCTTCAAAATCGCCAATTGATTAGACCGAAGGAAGGCGTAATATAATTTAAGATTATGCAAAGGTACTTACCTGCAGTATAATCTGGATTATATTAGCCTTCCGTAGGGAGAATCAATTTCCCACCCAGGCATTCAGTCCTGGTAGGACTATTACCCTATGCCCATGATTCTCCCTACAAAAAATGGGGTCGGTAGACGCCCATAAAATTTTCTTGGCCCTACTATGATGGTGGGCCTACATGTATATATGTTACAATTCATAGTTGTGTTCACAGTTCAGTAGAATTTGTTAGACACAACAACCTTGCTTACAATTTATTGTTGTTGTTTGTTTGTTTTTTAAAAATAAAAAATTAATCATTACCCACTAGTTATTTCTTTTAAAGAGGAAGTATATTGCATGATGGGTAATGAGGAGTATGTTTACACTTTTAACTCTGGTAGTGCGCCCCCAGCGGAGGCTAACGCCAATTGATTCTCCCTACGGAAGGCTAATATAATCCAGATTATACTGCAGGTAAGTACCTTTGCATAATCTTAAAATTTGGCCCAATTATAAAACAAAACAGGCGACACAGTGACCACAAAAAACAGGTGGAAATGTTCACACTTTTTGATTAAAAGTATCCTTATAGTAAAATCCTCATTGTAAAATGTTCACAGGTTATATGTCTGTCATTCTTGGGAATGGAGATTCAGGGACGATGTAGAGTCTAGGGGGAATGAAGAGTCTGGGAAATGATGAATCTGGGTATGGAGACTGGGGAATGGAGAATCTGGGAGAATGGATAGTCTGGGGGAATGGATACTCTGGGGAATGAAGAGTCTGGGGAATTGAGACTCTGGGGGAATGGGGATTGAGTGGGAGAATGAAGAGTCTGGGTAATGGAGCGTCTGGGGGAATGGAGGGTCTAGGGGAATGGAGAGTCCAGGGGAATGGAGAGTCTGGGGGAATGGAGAGTCAGGGGGAATGGAGAGTGTAGGGGAATGAAGAGTCTGGGTAATGGAGAGTATGGGGGAATAGAGAGTCTGATCCTCCACTTACAAAATCCTGGTATACTGCCACTATGCAATAGAAGGGGGTGTTATAAACTTTCTGACTCTTATCAGTCTGTCGAAATCAATCAGGTTTTAGTCTAGATATGGTATGCTAGCATTCAACACGCAGTTTAACAGCATGCAAAAAGGACTGCTAGTCATAATGCAAAAGGGAACTCTGAATGATCCATAGATATAATTATCTATCATTTTAAACATGAACCTTGGTATATTTGTATAATGATATTGGTATATAAAGTCACAATGATATATCGTTAGTTGCTAGCGTGTCAATCTAGGTGTGGCTAGTGCTATGGTATCATTCCATTAATTACCCAATGAGATTTCATAGAAGCTACGTCATTCCTATTTTAGCTATCATACATTATTGCATTTTAATTTCTGTTTCATTCAGCAGTCTCATCCAGCCCGGCATTATTTACCGTGTAACATTTCGGACCAAACCATAGCGCTGTAGACATCAGAGAAAAGTCTGTTCTGTGATGAGGAGACCATGACAATATTTTCTGTGTGATTTCATTTGGAATACTGTGGCTGAAAGGAATTGTTAGCAGTAAGGTAAGGAACATTTCAATAGTAATCCTTTTAATTATACTATAAAATTAAATAATGGTTTGTTGTTGTATATAGTCAGTCCTTGCTGTATCTGAAATTCTGTTTGTAAGTCTGAGTATATGTAGTCCCTTTTGTTCCAGTGTTCTGATGATATGGCATTTTACATGGTGCTTAAAATAGCGATTCAATTTAAAATACTCTAGAAATGTGTAAACCTAATTCCTCCAAATTCATGTAGCAGAAATTCTGCCTATTTAAAACAAACCATTTAAAATTAACCATTGACAAACAACAACCAGGATGTGTGTTTCACTGAAACCTTGATAGCCTATCAATTTGTGCCTTCCTCATATCACCACGCAAATGGTGCACTCTGCTTTTATAGTTCAAAACAAAATCTTGAAATTAAGTGTTTTGGTATATATTATTACTCTGAATGTTTCAAAGAATGGGAGGAATTCATTCGTTTTCGCTCACGGTCTAGACCTAGCTCTGTTTGTAGCTCTCATACGTCGTGATACGACTCGGTATGAGTCTAGACCGTAAGCCTGTATACATGGATTCAAAATTTATTTTTCAACAATGGGATATTCAAATTATCGATGACGTTTTTTGTTGACACAAAAAGATAAAGCAACAGTTTTAATTTGTTGTAACGATGACATACCGAGCGCTTGGTTGACTTCTGTTTTGTTGTAGAGTCTGTAATATTAAGATGAGTAAGACCACTTTCTGCACGTCACTGTTTATTTTAATGAAGGGGGAGGGGAATGATTGAAGCCATATTTTGAGTGACTCAGAGAACTGTGTTTTTTGTGACATTTTCGCGGGCATTGTCCACTTTTGTTTGCAGAGATAATCTAAGATTTAAAAGCGGCCGGGGATTATAGATTTTTGGTTATATATTATTCCGGCATTTCATTTTGAATCAAACCTCCCTTATAAACTTAATGGCTTTGTCAAGCTGCCACATACATTGATATCAAGGGTGAAACGCTTGCTTATGTTGGGTAAATAAGGCTTTTTAAAAAAAATCGATTTCCTTCTCCAGATCTCGCTGTCAGTGTTTTTAAGTGGGAAGTGATCACTATTTAATTTGCCTGACTTTGTTGAGGGGCTCTTAGTTTTTCTTACGCCATGGTTTTGCTGCACGCTGTTCGGAAATTTAAACCTATCCTAAAGCTTCGCAAATGGCTCATTCCATGAAGTTGGGGTATATTATGTGACATCCAAGTGAAATTTTCAAAATGGATATTTTCCAACTCTTTCTTCTTTTTTAGGTTCTACATTTACCAAAGTCCAATGTAGAACCTTTTTTTTTAATGTAACATTTGGTGTAAAATAACCGCACATGTTCAACAGTTGGATGACATTTCCAAAAATCCTGATGCTACATGGACACCATTTCCCATTTCCATATCATTTTCTAATAAATTAGCTTAAGATGTGGGCCAAGTTTCTATACCTCAATTAACTACTTGGAACCACAAATACATGAAAAGAAACCAGATTTGTCTAGGTTGAACATAACTTAACGAACAAGACATCGTAGATTAACTGTTTTATGTAAAAACTCATTGAAAAGTGACTCTTTATTTTGCAATTTGTATAATGAATTTAAATAAAGTACATATCAATATTTGTTTGATGTAAAGTACTCTATAAACCATGCACATTGATTACATTATAGTCATAAAGTAAGTATATGAAGTATTATTGACCTGTATAATGTTATAAAATGCACTACCGATGCTACATGGACACCGCGTTTTGTAACATTGTTAATAATAAGACTATTCATACTGTTACAATTATTTGAGTGTGAATGGTTTGTCTACTTGTTCATCATATCAAGTAGATACACAGAGTGAATTGCTTGAAATTTATCTAAACACTGTTCATGTAAAATTTACCTTTTCTGTGTACTTAAGTATTACGATGCTACATGGACACCGTGCCCTAAAATATTTGGAACAGCTTGAACAGGTGCATCTTTTTCAGATCAATAGAGAGGATGTACTATGATGTTAACTTTTTATGTTTTAAGCACACGATAAAATTAATAACATGGATTGTAAAACTACAAATTACACAAAAAGATAACCTGCCATGAAGCATAAAACATAATTACCTATGATACACATACACCAATGCACACCATTTGTCCATTTCTTACAATTACACAATAACAATACACCATTGATCAAAGAAACTTAAGATGTCCACTGAAACTAACTTCATGCAGTGTTGTTCTTAAAGTACCCTAGTCTCTTTGCTCGTTTCTGATTGAATCATCCTCTATTATTGATAAAGATGATTGAAAAGTTTGATCACTTAAAAAGTCAGTTTGCAAAAAAATAATTTAATTGCCATGATGGATTTCTTTGGAAAGGTACTAGTTTTTGAAAAAGATGGGTTCCTTGTCTTCATCTCCATAAATTCCAGGACGATAGAACTGTCTTCTGAATTAATGTCAAGAACCTGCAAAGCAAAACAAAATAAACCCTATGGCTTAGTATCTTCATGGAACATTGTGTATTGATATTGGAGTAGATTATTTATTCATGTTGCACTTTTTGTGTTGCAGGAAAATATTTATATTAAAATCATGCTGGAGTATTTTATTTATTATTCATTTAACATGAAAAAGAATAGCAAAGGATAGAGAACTTAAATGATTTACAATTATTTGTTTTATTTATAGTAAATAAAACTAAAATAAGGGAATGTTTATTGTGAATTCAGTGAAATGCTAATGGAAATTGTGTCCATGTAGCATTGTGAATTAATATATTTCATTAGATATACATCTCTCATAATATGCCTTTTTTCTGTAAAGTGTAGTAAAATGTAGGCAATGTTTTGAATGTTTTGGGTGATGGATAATTTCGAATGGGGTAATTGTTTTAGTCTAATTAGGCAAATTTTATGAAATGCTACATGGACATGGTGTCCATGTAGCATCGTATTGGTAAGCTATATTATTAGCATTAAAAGGGCAAAAACTAATTCATTATTAACTTCAAAGTTTATTAATGATGTGATTCTACAAAAAAATTACAATTTCAACGAACTATAATGATACCCAATGCAAAATATTGCCCATGCTATGCCCGATGCTACATGGACGCCAAATTATTATGGCGTCCGTGACTCAAAATTAATATCATAACATGAAAAGAAATTCTGATTCAGTGTTTCCCTTTCAATAAAAATGCATTAATAAATACAGACATGAGGTGTTTTGGTCAGTAAACTATGAATACATGTATCTTTTATTAATCAAATCGATTTCCAAGCAATTCTATGATAGTTTTGCTTACATAAAACTCATATTAATTGTTGTGTTTTCCATGTCACGTTTTTTAGCAAAAATGGTCTTGGACACCACCTCATTTTTTATTTATTTTTTCTTCAAGGAAGGGTCGATTTTTTTTTTTTTTCATGGCTCAATACTATAACCTAGTACTGTTTTTGGACACTAATTTTTTTTGATATACACATAGAGTAAAACAGTTTATAAGCTGCCTAAAGTACCAAATTCTGCTATTTTAACAAATGCCCCAACTTCATGGAATGAGCCAAATGCATGATAACCGGAGCATTTGTGGAGAGTTCTGTGATCACTAGAGAGGTCTAGCTCTCAAAATAACAAAATAAAAAGGGCTTCTCCTTTTTGCCGACCCATTCTGTAATGCTAAATATGGGCTAAAACGCTGTTAAATAGGTGGATTTAGGTCCGTTTTCCAATAAAAAATAAAAAGCCCTTTCCTCCTCCTATTTGTCAAAATCCCGGACGTGAGACATATTTTTTATTTTACTTTGCCTTACATGCCTTATCAGGCTGTGTTTATTCATGGAAACATCTCTTCTCACTATTCCCATGGTTTATTATAAATAATGTTCAAAACATTAGCCGAAGTATTTCATTGAATCTGAATTCTTTTATGCTTTAACTTTATACAACTTCAAACTCTTGCATGATGACAATTATTTGTGTAGGGAAAATAAGTGGAAAGAAGCGAAAAATGAAACTGTTTAGGGGTCAAAATTTGCAAGGAAAGCGCGCTAAAAACTTGTTTAGGGGGTAATTTTGCTTGCAGGGTAAAACTTGATTAGGGGGTGTCTGGAAAAGGTTTGGTCACGCATGTGTACACCATTATGTTTGACTGGCCCCCCGGGTACGCCTGTAACTTCAGTGACTTTCACTAAGGTTATAGGACATTGTTACCATGGTAACCACTTGTGAATTCCGACAATGCATTGTAAAGATTTTGAAAGTGAAGAACTTACAATTGTTAATAATATCGCAAAAAACTTGGTTCATATCAAAAGTCCTTTTCATATGGCAAGCTATTCTGTGTGATATAACAATGTAGTTTTATTATTATTAGAGCATTTACAAGATTTTGTGTACACCTTTGAATTGTCAGTTTCAATTTTTAGTGTTGCGTTTAAACTTGCCGACTTTAAAATACTATAACTGTAGTTCTAGATGGAATTTCTGAAAAATTTAAACAGTCCTATACTCAGTAGAGTATGCAGCTCTCTGCCAAAGAAAAAACCAAGTTGTTAGAAAATGACCATTATGTGAAGGGTTTTCCTATGCCACCACACATTTGTCCAGGAATATCATTACCCATTTGAAACAAAAACATACCTTAATGATGTCTAGATTTGTATAAATATGTTTAAAAATTAGCGCGCTAAGTGTGCATCAAGTTTAGAATACAACATCATTGGGTGGAATAGATAGAGCCCAGCCGCACAATTTTTGTTTGCAACCTTAGGGTCGAACTGGTGTTCACCGGGAAAAATACCCTTTGTGGCATACAGTAACGTATAGATGTAGAGCTTTGAAGAATTTTGCTTTGTGGCATAGTAACATAGAAGTAGAGCTTTGAAGAATTTTGCTTTGTGGCATAGTAACATAGAAGTAGAGTTTTGAAGAATTTTGGTAGCTACACTTTGATACCACATTTACTTCAAAAGACTAATATTGTTCAATATTGATAATGATTTATGAAAAATTATGCAGTTCCAAAGGCCGCAAATGTCAAGATTACACAAGATTCAATATATACAAACAAAACTTCTATATTGATTGGAACGGTAGTGATACATGTGTCAGTTGAGCTATTTAAATTAAATCTTGACATGCATGCAGTGGCGGCACCAGCATCTGAAATTTGGGGGAAATGAGAGGGGGGGGGGGGGGCCAGAAAAAAATAGGGGGAATTATTGTATGCAAAGTGCACAAAATGTTTGGCTTTTAATGTAAACATTGCCTGAAATTAGCTTCATTTGGTCTGAATTAGATGTTTCAGACCAATTTTAAGCTAAGTTTAAGTAATTTTGACATTAAAACTCAACCTTTTTGATTGTATGGGGGACAAAATGGGGTGGGACTTGAGTTGACTAGGGATGAGCAATAAATAGAAAAATCCATTTGCAGTGTGCAGTGGTCGTTGTTAATACCATGTGTTGGGGGGATGGGGATCTCCCCATGGTGCCACCACTACATGCATGACATTTGAAACTGCATGATTCGTCATGTACCGTAGTAAAATTTTAGATGATCTTTGGAGGCAAATGAGGTTATTAAAACATAGCTCACAAATGTTTACAAAGTTCTACATCAATTTTTACCATTATAAGATGACCAGATTAAAAGTTACAACTAAGCTGACTGGGGGATGAGCTGACTTTCCCCCATAGTGACGCCACATCTGCTCATAAGAGTCTTATGAGCAGACGTGGCGTCACTATGGAGGGAAAACCCCAGTCACAACCCCAGTTAGCTCAAGCCCCACCACATTTTGCCCTCAAACAATAAAAAATGTTGAATTTGAATGTCAAAATTAGCTTTTCTGAAATGTCTGATTTAGAACAAATTAATCTAATTTCAGGCAATTTTTACAAAAAGCCAAATCTTCAAGCAATTTGCATACATTTCCCCCCACATTTGTTGTCTTGCTCCTCAGATTCTTTCGTGGCACCCGTTTCCCCCCTAAAATGTTGATGCTGGTGCTGCCACTGCTTATGAGTGTGGATATTTTTTCGCAGTGTTTATATTATTGAAACACATGCTTTTTGATAGTGATTGTGATAAATATAATAAAATAGATAGATAGAAATAAATTTGTAACTTATAAAGATATCAAAGATCACTGGCAGATATACATCAGCAAGGCAAATAAAGCTATATGCAAACAGTGACCATATTTAATCATAATAGTCATATTAAAATAGGAAGTTGAAGAGTGTTGACAAACTTATCTCATTTGCTTTCAAAATCAATTCAAACATAACCCTAACTCCCATTGTCTTGCCCCCATGGTCTAGTGCATTGGTGATGGAACACCAAACTGGAACCGGGAAGGGGGGGGGGGGGGGGGGGGGGGTGGGGGGGGGGGGCCCACAGACGCTGCTGGCTGTATGATTTTGTGAGACGTAGTGCTGTTAGGGTTATTGAATAGAAAAAAGAGACTGAATAACCGAACTAGGCCAGGGGTAGAAAAAAACCCGGATGGGGCAGGAATAGAAAAAAAACTGGGATAGGAATAGAAAAAAATAACCTTAATAACCGACCTGGGACAGGGAGGAATAATTGTTTTGGTCTGATGCGGACTAAATATTTGAGAATTGAACTCGGGTCGCCAGACTGGCAGGCGAGTTATTACACCACGGGCGCTGGCCTGGCCAGGCTGAATGTTCGATGACTCTATACCCGGGGAGGGGGAGGGCAGTTGCGGCACCGGCCTCATAATTTTGGAGGGGCAAAAGGGGGTTAATAAAATTTTTTAGGGGGGCATGAAAAAAATTGATGGGAGCGAAGTGTGTACTATTTTGTCGGCCATTTTCACCTCAAATTGTCAAATTTTGTCTAATACTAACTATTTTTGTATGAAAATGCGCTCTTGCGCTCAAAATTTACCTGTTTTATGCTAAAATTGTCAACATTTGGTCTAATTTAAAGTAATTTAGTAAGAAAATGTGCGCACAGCATGGAAAATATTGCCTTTTTATGCTAAAATTGTCTTTTTTTTCTGATTTTAACAAAAACAACAACAACAAATTGGGGGGGGGGGGGAATTCCCCCTGTAGTGGCGCCACTGGGGAAAGGGGGATCATTATAGACCTACCAAGAATGCTAACATTTTACTTTACCCATTGTTTTATAATGCACAATACTCAAATGTGGATAATTGGAAATGACAGTCATCATTAAAGGTCAGAAGATAAAATATTTATTACACTTGATATGTATATATACATTGTAGACAATTGTCCACATACCTTTGACTGCTCATCTGATAAGGGTTTAGTTAACTGTTGATATTACATTATCTGTATTAGAATAATCATTAAGAAGACTTAAAGGCATATTATGTGATCTTTTCCAGAGAGCGCCCTCTATTCATGATTTTTTTAGAAAGTAGATTTTCTTGCAGATTTACATTTACGATCATAAATCATACATACATTCCAAGTTACAGAGCGATACGATTCCTAATTACCTCAAAATCATGGTTTTAGAGTGAATTTAGAGTGAAAAATATAAACTGTCGGTAATTAAGAATCGTATCGCCCTGTAACTTGGAATGTATGCAGGATTTATGATCAGAAATGTAAATCTGCAAGAAAATCTGTTTTCAATTTTTTTTTTCGATGTTGAGGGCGTTCCGTGGAAAGATCACATAATATACCTTTAATAAAGCTAATTGGGATTTAATGCTTATTTGGCCCCATTCTCTTTATTAGTGTAGAAATTACTATCAAGTAATCTTTTTATAATGCATGCAATGTTGTATGTACTGCATAGGGGTGTTGTGCATGATTTCCATGGAAACCATTGAAATGTTGTCTTTTTTAAAAATAAAAATGGCTCCCGTTGCCATGGAAACGGTCAAATTTTCCGGGTGGCACATTAAATCAGAGTACTGTAATCATTAATCTGTGTGCGAAATATCAGTGCAATACCTCAATTTGTTTTTGAGATATTGCATCGGGAGTATTTTCCCATTGTTTTCAATGGGGAGATAATATTCAGATAGTATCTCAAAGCTGAGATAAGCTGAAAACAGCTATTTCCACGGTAACAGAAATCCAGCACATATTTTTTTCCCGAGAGCGGAATCGAGACGCATGTCGATAAAACAAAACTGTGTGCCGATTCTGGTTCGAATAGGTCAATCAGTTTTCGAGCTATTCAAAAATGATACTCGCCCCGCCAAAAACAAAAACAATATACAATAGTGGAGTATAATAATGAAATAAATAAGTTAAAAAATAAAATAAAAATACAATAACAGAAAAGTAAGGAAATTAGATGCGTGTCCAGACTGTGCATGTCAGTATTTTTTGAGATGCCAAGGTCCTCTTTTTCATCCACATTCAGCCTCGGAGAGGTATTTAAAAATCACAAACATATATATTTAGTCGACCAGCAAGTGCGCTGGCACTTTTATAAAAAGTGACTCTGTGGTTTGTATAGTAATAATTATACATATCTGGGCGCTAAAGTTCCAGGGCAAGGATTCCCTTCAAATAAAGATATGGTACATTCGTAAATAAATTGCTGTTTTACATGCAGGTTATTATTAGGCAACCCAATAATTGTATGATGTTTGGTTGTTTTCTCTCAATTTCCTTTGTCAAATTTAATTTGGGTAAAGATGCGGGGCACCGGATATTTGCAACTGCATGGCAACTGACAGATCAATGCGCAATGAAATATATAACGTAGACTCAAGGTGCGTTCATACTCGCGTCGTTGCGTATCGGTCGACGTCGACGGACAAAAGTTGGCATTGCTTCAACTCGCGCACCGATATGAACGCACCTTCAGTATTGTAGCGGGTATGGGTACTGCAGTGTTTGGCTTGATTTGATTTGAAATTTAAATTAACTTTAAATATGTATGATTTATTTAATAAAATTATCAGATATAACACACTGCCTGTATCAAAAGTGCTCAATTCCTACAGTGCAATAGAGCATAAATTACCAAAAGTGCATGTTATTGAAATTAAGCTCTAATTCAAAAAGAAACATATGTAAGACAAGGAGACATCATATTATACAATACAGTTTGGTGATTCAATGTCATAGAGAAAAAAATAGTTGACCTTATTTGCATATAATTCGCATATTATAAAGAAAAAAACATTAACAATTTGCTTTTTGGAGGCGGGGCAAAGGCCTTCGCCTCCTTTATGGGTAGGTTTTGACATATGGGAAAACGACATCTTACCTACGGTTTACATGCTACAATAAATCCCTTATGTTTTACGTATGTCACACTACATAAAAACAGATCCTCTCTGTTGTAGCGCATTACTATCACCAATGAGTGCTACTGACCTTTTTCAACTAAACCTTGTTTAACTGTGGTTTAACGTACGTGTGCTTCAACAGGTTTTGTATGTATTGGGCTACCTTTTGGCATTGACTTGAGATATTTTAGGCGACATTTGTGATGTTGTCTGGCAACACTGCATATCTGATCAAATAAAAGTTGTTTACACCAGGGAGGTGTCTGTTTACACAGCTGCGGGCAATTCATGGACTGTATAGGACCAGCAATAATTACATCTTGATTGAGTGCCTAAGATAAAGTGCTTTAACAAAATCAATGTTTTTTATTGTTTTAGGAAAGTTTAAAGACAAAATATGAAAGTAACGTGTCTTTATTGATATAGTTTCTCGTTTGAACGGTGGAAATCAGTTGGGGATTAATAAAGTTACCGAATTCTATGTTAAAAGATATTGAATCAATTACATGCAAAGGGTATATTTTGCGACGTTATTTGTTCACGATGTTGTCCCAAGTAAATATTGTTGTACAAATTCACTGTGTATCAAATATTCATTGGACTGTATTCAAATATTCATTTGAATTGAAAAAGTGATGGCTTTTTTTGTTAATTAAAAAAAAAAAAAGTTATATGAACATCTGTAATACAGTCATCAATAAAAGTAACTATAGGTAATAAATGTGCTTTTAACTCTAAAAATATATATCCTACCTAGAAATATTAAAGAATAAAGTTGTTGAGAAATTTATCTTTTTTAATATGAGATATTGCACCCTAGGATCGGTTGAATATTTAAGAAGCGACAATCCAAGATGTAAGGTAAAGTCACAATTTCAAATTCACATTTTACATTTCAACACGGGGGAGAGAATGACATGTAGCGTGTGTGTGGCGTATTGATCCATCGGAACAATACGGCAGACTGTCCAACCTGCGCATGCATCCCCCAATTGCACTACCGGTAATCGATAAGGTACCCGTAGATTGGTCCGCGTGTAGAAAATAAAAATGTGAAAATGAAAATCGGACTTCTCCTTACATTTTTTAGTGCCACTCCCTCAATAATCACCCGATCCTAGCGTGCAATATCTCTCATATTAAAGAAGACAAATTTCTCAACAACTTTATTATTTAATATGAAGTTAAACTTTCGATCTCAACACAAGAAATATTTACCTGGAATTTTCAGGTGTTGCTACACCTTTCATCAGCAGACTAATGACTCGACTTGACCTTTTGGAGGTGTGACGTCAGAATCGGGTCATAGACTCTTGGTAATTTGTACCTGACGTCACACCTCCAAAAGGTCAAGTCGAGTCATTAGTCTGCTGATGAAAGGTGTAGCAACACCTGAAAATTCCAGGTAAATATTTCTTGTGTTGAGATCGAAAGTTTAACTTCATATTATTTATCACCAACACAGATGAACTTTCATTCTAATAACTTTATTATTTAATATGTTTAGGTAGGATATATATTTTAAGAGTTAGAAGCCCATTTATTACCTGTATAGTTACTTAATTGATGACTGTATGTACTTATTGTTACTGTTAAAATAATGCTTAAGAATGTATGAACAATAACATTTTTATATACAGAACTAAATAGAAATACACAAATTTATTGGTTGTAGACAATCTTTAACAAAGCCACTTCACTTGACGTTCCGAGTTACAGATTGAAACAATCATAATCAAAATCATATTTGTTAGACAACATTTCAACTGTTGTGCAACCAATCTGGTTTCAACCCTTAAAAACCACTAACAATACATATTTTCAAGTATAATGCTCATATAGATTCATAAAACTTGTCTATAATAATTATATTCACGCTTTATGATCAGAAATGTAAATCTGCAAGAAAATCTACTTTCTTTAAAAACAAAATATGCTTATAAGATCAATATACTATACCTTTAAGCATTCAGAAATAAAGTACCTTTTAAAGGCAAGCTACCACTTTGGGTTTCTAGCCATACCCAGTTCTCTTGGGGAATTGACAAAGTTACAATTTCTCCATTAGACTGTCAGTCACTAGGTATAGGTTATGACCAATTTATCTGTGGTAAAATGCCAACGTGATAAACCAGCTCTAAGATGTAACATACTTGATTCCAAAAGCCTTAATGTTTTTACGCGTCGTCATTGTCCTGACTTTTTATAGTATTATTAACATTAGTTAGTGATTTCCATTCATGTTATATTGATAAATAAAACTTATGACATAACGGTTATGTTTCCTATATCACACTCTGCTGCTGTCTGTTTCTTTAAATTTATATGACCGCCTCTTTTCCTTTTAAAGGAATTTTTATTGTAATTTCCAGCAAAAACTATGCATTCCATTAACACCAAATTCACAGGATATGAAGTTACGATCATTGTCAACAATTCTGTATAGTAGAGTCATTTCCATGAGATCCGTGACCAGTTTTAGGATACCTTCTTTTCGTGATGGATTTGTCAAGATGGACTAATTTTAAGAATAATTAGCTCCTATATACCTCCCAGAAGTGACGGCAATAGTTTTTATAGCGCAAAATCCAAAATGGCCGCCATACAGGGGCGTTAAAATTCAAATGGCTTCAATTAAGCTAAAAAGCATACCAAATTGTTCGGCTAACCACAAGAATTCTGAAAAAGTATAGTTTGCCCTACCTCCAATGTTTGGTTAACGAGTTATCGGGTAAAACGTGATAAGGTCGTTGACCTTTGGGGTCAAAATTTAAACTTGCTCTCATTTTGAAAAATGATATCTCAAATTGTTCGTCTGATTGCAAGGATTTCAGAAATGATAGTTTTTACCACCTAGAGTGTCTGTTGTACCTTATAAAGGGGTGAAAAGGTCAGGTTCCATACGGGTAGTATACCTTGACCTTTTGACCCACACAAAATATTCCCTGTGGCCAAAAAATATACCATTTCTGGAATCCTTGTGATTATATGAACAATACGAGATTTTTTTTCAAAATCGGAGCAAGTTTAAATTTTGACCCCGTATGTAAAGGTCAACGACCTTTTCACGTTTTACCCGATAGCTTGTTAACCAAACATCGGAGGTAGGGCAAACTATACTTTTTCGGAATCCTTGTGGTCAGCCGAACAATTTGGTATGCTTTTTAGCTTAATTGAAGATTTGGTTTGGTCGGGGGTGTGCCGCTGGAGATTCAAAACCCCTACCCATTTCTAAGGGTGATTTTGGAAAAACCGGTACCCATTTTTAGGGGTTTTGCTTCATTTTAGACCAAATTTTCGCAAATGATCGGGAAAAAAGACCTAATTTTTGCAAATTTTCGCGAAAATAGACCCATGTCTAAGGATTTTTCAGTTGAAAAGCCTACCCATGGCTAAGGATGTCTCATGAAAAAACGACCCACTGGAGCGCCTCCCCTCTCCCGGGCCTGTATGGCAGCCATTTTGGATTGTTTACTCACATTTAGCACGCCCCCAAAATACGCAACGCTGCCGATTCGAGTTTCCCGCTACATATTTGGCGCACTGACGGCTTGGTAATACGCACCGTCATTTTGCCTGGGTGTGCTGGGGGGGGGGGGGGGGGGGGGTAAACATTAAATCAGTGGCGGCTCGCTAAATAGGGCTGGTGGGGCTCAGCCCCGCCATAATTCTCACCCCAAACGATATTTTGTATCAGTTACCATTCCATTAAATAAAATGTGTTTACAAACAAATATATTCAATTATTCATTCTAAAAGCACAAGGATATTTATTAATTTCCATTTAAATGTTTCAAAATTCAAGCATGATTGCGACGCCGAATCCTAGTTGATTTTAAAACTCTACGAAAGCTAACACTTATACTATTTCGGCAATACACTGTCCAGTGGGGCTTTTACGAAAAAGCCCCGGTAGAAAATGCTCACGAATGGGAAATACATAGCTACACACACCCCGCTCATCCCATAGAAGCACGCAGTGCATACAGATAAACCCGGGGCTTATTTCCAAAAGCCCCGGCGGCGTAGCCTTCCCCATATCTTTATTAGCAAGCAGGCGTGCAAGTATACACAAAGTAACTTTCGCTGTGGAGTCTACTTACTGTTGCCTGAATCATGCTTGTAATATAATACTATAGTGTAGCCTGTATAAACCACAGTGTGTATAAACTATATAGCAGAAAAACATGTGGTGTGAAATAAATATTGTCAACATACTTTTGATTTAAACACATTTAAAAATATTTCCACCTATTGTAAATAACAGGCCTAATAAATAAAAATGAATTATTGTATCATTAAGAATAAGATCCTAATTAAGTAAAGCGGGAATTTAGTATTAGGCCTATTTAGTATTAAGTGAAAGATAAACTAAAAGTACAAGTAATGAAAGATAATTAAAAGTGAAAGTGATATTTCAGAAAAATATAACTATAGATATTTATTTGGTAATTGTAAGCAACATTACTTTATTTGCTTCTTTACATGTTTAGAGGACTAAATAATATTATGACTTGTTTCTCAGATATATTCTTTGGATAGATATTAAAAGGATTTACCATTAATGATTAGTTAATATCGTGAAAATAAATAGCTATAAATGTGATACTAAAACCGCGCATCAGATGAACTGTTTAAAGATTCCAAAGTTATTCATCTATCACACTGTAAAATATTCTTTGTTATTTAAGGTGATAACATTTTCAATTATTAATGTGTTTTTTTAAAAACTGACTTCTATACAAATATATATTGGCCCACATGTATGTAGCCTACGCATATAATTATTATAGATAAAAGTTGCACCACTTGAGGCTCATTTTGTAAAATCTTGACTTCTGAGGGATATAATTATTTGTATTATGTACTCATTATATAGTAAAAATGAGCACCAAATTGCTCCATTTTAACCCTCAATTTCGAAAAATTTCTAACCCGCCGCTCATGAAAATGCATAAGTGTTTTAAAATCAAAAATCAAATTAAGCCACAATCTTGAGGGCACCCGGCAATATACGAGGGGCATTCAATAAATACCTGCAACCATTGAAAATCTCTGAACTGTGACATGTGTCAATAAAATAAACTTATGATACTTAAACTGCACCAAACCGAGTAGAAAGCTAAGGCCTATTTCAGTTTTCGTGGTATAACGGCGGTCAAGTTCTGTGCTGGTTTTGGTCATTTGGCAATGATAAATTCATTATTCACATGACTTGTGTACATCAAAACCTTACCTGATTTAGTCAGTCTTAAAACTGCAGTATGAAGGAGAGACGGGACATCAAACAGCTTCACCCAAATAACCAGACAACGCTGGACACGCCAACCCTGAATATTTTTTATTCATGAATATTCAGGTTCATGAATATTCAGGTTAAAATATGCGAACGAGGTTACGTTCAAGTGAATGGGATGAACGCTTAACAACGGTTTAAATTCAAAAAAATAATACTGACACTGTGGACAGTGGTTTTAGGCTGGAATAATTTGGTTCCAACTTGTGATGAATTTTATGGGGTCATATAATCAAAATCCATTGTAACATTGAAACCAACGAAAATTCAAAATTAACGGCCGTTCGTGTCCACCGTCGTCTGAAAATAACCAACGGGTCATCAATCGCCTCACCCCCTTTTTGCTCTCCTTTCCCTCTAACTGGTTCCTTATTTCATCTCATTCAAGTACTTCATGATACGCACACCCGAGCGTCTATTAATCAACGTCAACTGGTTCAACATGCACACATCTGCATTTTTAGGGCAACGCAAGATTCCACGCGCGTTCCCGTTTATTATTGATTAACGCACGCACTTCCCTGCGTTACGCCTCTCGGAAATTTGCAGGTGCACTTCGAATGCACATGAAAGGGCATGGCTAATTCTTTTTCACACCAGATATCACGAAAAAGGGTGCCTATTGACACATATTTCAGTGGGTTTGGGCACTAAGAAAAGATCAGTTTGTAATCAGATATCGCATGAAGATAGGAAATGATATGCTTCTTGGGATATATAAAGAACGGAATTTAAAATGCATTTGCATTTTTGTAAATCATGATAAAATGGCGGTATTGTCACTTTTCACCTTCATCGGTTGATTTCTTTATGATCATTTTAAAGTAGAAAGTATGATTTACAGACACAAAACTCAATAAAAACTGCATCTGATGGACAGCAAGTAAGTTTAAACGCAACAAGCATGATCGTCGCCAGTTCCATTTTGTTTGTTTTTTCGATTTTTCTGATCATTTTGTGGAAATTTACGTTTGTTGTATTTGAAAATCCCATTTTGTTGCTTTATTTGGTCAATAAATAAAAAATATTTCAGATATCCAAAAAAAAAAAAAAATGGAACCCGGGTAATTTTCTTAAGATTATAAACATCGTAAAAGGACACATTTTCATTTTGTTTTTGATTTTTTGTTACCTTGTCCGAATTGAAGACTGCATGGTCAAAATTCTCGTTTTTATGATTTTTTCCAAAATTGTCCTTTTTAGAGCAATTTCATGTTCATGGTTAGATTAATTGAACGCTTTCCTTACGGCAGTTTTACGGAGGCTATACCTGAGAGTCCACACCCCCTTAAGGGACCAATGTTTTGAAATCCGCGCTACAAGAAATGCCATTCAGCAGTGTGTAGTGTGCAGTCAAGGGTTTTAAGCATGGTGTATGTTACTTTAGGTGGGGGTGTGCTGACATGCAAGCCTGTGTATTATACAGGTGCCACCATAAGGTCTGCAGTAAGTATAAATAGTCAAGGCCATAAAAGCAAGTAAGCCAGTAGCTTTGATCAGGGAGGTGTCAAATTTGACACCTCCCTGCTTTGATAAACCCAGGTGGCCCAGGGGGACGGGGGGCAGTCAGGTATAATGTTGTAATCATCTGCGTGACGGATTGAGTGTGCTTTTTTACCACAACACAGGCCCGTGCTAAGAGTGTCTTTTTCAACCTGAATTCACGCTAAGGGTTTCTTGGGCAAATCGTTAAGTGTCAACAGTGTCATCATTGTAAAAATAGCCCAAAATGATTAGACCTGGACAAATTTACTAACAAAACCGTATGACACAATTACTTCATACGTTCATTTTTCAGAACTCCATCTTGAGGACATGGCCTTGGCTATTATGATTTGTCGAGCTATAACCCTTAAAGGTCACTTTTACCTTCTTTAAGAATTCGTGTTAAGGGTAGTCTTTGAGAGTGGATTCACAATCACATGGATGATTACAACATTTATACATCAGTGCCCCCCCCCCCCCTCCCCCTTGATGTGGTGGTTGACTCTTCTGCCAGCTGCCACCCTGGTGACCCGGGTTCAATCCCTGAGGCTGTGCACTAATAATTTTACCCCTCCCGTTTACCCCTCCCCTGTTCTTCAGTCCATCACCACTGAAACACCCCGCAGGAGTTAAGAGTTAATAACGATTCAATAGATAAAGATAATAAATTAAGTTGGATTTATTTTTGTTGCTTTATCAGGGATACCCTTCTACAGAGATTGACCTGGACAAAAGACAGCAGACCTAAGAGATAGAAAACATCATTAAAGGTTGGTGAATCTTTTACATTTCAAAAGTCATAAAATATTGTTTACTATTGGTTAGCTGGCAGTGATTTGCAAAATAAAAGAAGTGGGTTAAATAAATTACTACAATACGTTATATTGTAGCTGTTTAAATGTCAAAACCTTGCAATTTATACTATAATCTGTCCCTTGAGCATAAGAAAAACTGCCCATACATGTCTAGTCCGTTATTGCTTGCTCTTTTTGAGCCTTTGACGGCCAACCCACATTTTCATTTGCAGCTAACCCGCATGCCATGTTTTGATGTTGTTAATTACGATCAGGCGGCGAACCCCCTCCCCGTTCTACAAGCCTGATCAACCATTTTTTTCTTCTTCAATTTTTTTCAATTTTGTTAAAACATTTTTTGGAAAATGTTTGCAATTTTTACACATTTTTGAATTTTTCGAAAATGTTGGATTTTGTTTAGGTCTGTTTGCCCGAAGAACAGGTTTTGTTGTCTCGCCTGATGTAATCAGAAAGAGACTATGTTATCACTATTTCTGTCCGGCGTATGGCGTCCGCCGTCCGCCGTGTGCTAAGAAATACCTTTGTGACGCGATATCTGGAGATCCGTAAGGCCTATCGTGATGGGACTTGGTGGAGGGAAGGGGGGTGGTGCGTTCTGTTGCTGATTGATTTTTCAAGGTCATCGGGGGTCATACAAGGTCATCGGGGTCAAATATGCTTAAAACTTTTGAGACGCGTTGTGACGCGATATCTAGAGATCCGTAAGGCCTATCTTGATGGGACTTGATGTCAGGGAAGGGGGTGGGGTGTTCTTTTGCTGATTAGATTTTCAAGGTCATTGGAGGTCATTCAAGGTCATCGGGGTCAAATATGCGGTCAAATAAGATCCGTAAGGCCGATCTTGATGGGATTTGGTGGAGGGAAGGGGGTGGTGTGTTCTTTTTGCTGATTAAATTTTCAAGGTCATCGGAGGTCATTCAAGGTCATCGGGGGTCAAATATGGGGTCAAATAGATCAGTAAGGCCTATCTTGATGGGATTTGGTGGAGGGAAGAGGGATGGTGTGTTCTTTTTGTTGATTAAATTTTCAAGGTCACCAGAGGTCATCGGGGTCAAATATGCGGTCAAATAAGATCCGTAAGGCCGATCTTGATGGGATTTGGTGGAGGGAAGGGGGTGGTGTGTTCTTTTTGCTGATTAAATTTTCAAGGTCATCGGAGGTCATTCAAGGTCATCGGGGGTCAAATATGGGGTCAAATAGATCAGTAAGGCCTATCTTGATGGGATTTGGTGGAGGGAAGAGGGATGGTGTGTTCTTTTTGTTGATTAAATTTTCAAGGTCACCAGAGGTCATCGGGGTCAAATATGGGGTCAAATAGATCAGTAAGGCCCATATTGATGAGATTTGGTGGAGGGAAGGGGAGTGGTGTGTTCTTTTTGCTGAATAAATTTTCAAGGTCATCAGAGGTCATTCAAGGTCATCGGGGGTCAAATAAGATCCATAAGGCCTATCTTGATTGGATTTGGTGGAGGGAAGGGGGATGGTGTGTTCTTTTTGTTCTTAATTTTTCGGGGTCATCGGGGGTCAAATATGGGGTCAAATAGATCAGTAAGGCCTATCTTGATGGGATTTGGTGGACGGAAGAGGGATGGTGTGTTCTTTTTGTTGATTAATTTTTCGGGGTCATTGGGGGTCAAATATGGGGTCAAATAGATCAGTAAGGCCTATCTTGATGGGATTTGGTGGAGGAAAGGGGGGCGGTGTGTTCTTTTTGTTGATTAATTTTTCGGGGTCATTGGGGGTCAAATATGGGGTCAAATAGATCAGTAAGGCCTATCTTGATGGGATTTGGTGGAGGGAAGGGGGGTGGTGTGTTCTTTTTGTTGATTAATTTTTCGGGGTCATCGGGGGTCAAATATGGGGTCAAATAGATCAGTAAGGCCTATCTTGATTGGATTTGGTGGAGGGAAGGGGGTGGTGTATTCTTTTTGCTGATTAAATTTTCAAGGTCATCGGAGGTCATTCAAGGTCATCTGGGGTCAAATAAGATCCGTAAGGCCTATCTTGATGGGATTTGGTGGATGGAAGAGGGATGGTGTGTTCTTTTTGTTGATTAATTTGTCGAGGTCATCAGAGGTCATCTGGGGTCAAATAAGATCCGTAAGGCCTATCTTGATGTGATTTGGTGGAGGGAAGGGGGTTGGTGTGTTCTTTTTGCTGATTAAATCTTCAAGGTCATCAGAGGTCATCTGGGGTCCAATAAGATCTGTAAGGCCTATCTTGATGTGATTTGGTGTAGGGAAGGGGGTTGGTGTGTTCTTTTTGTTGATTAAATTTTTCAAGGCATTACATCCCTTGCATTAACTACAATGCATACCTCTGTGACAGTGCTACATTGTATCATATGTTTCATCATCATTTCTTTCAAGTCACTTTTGATGAACAGCGACAGTGCTACATTGTATCATATGTTTCATCATCATTTCTTTCAAGTCACTTTTGATGAACAGGCGAGACGCGCCGTTCGAGAACCGCCTTGTTGTTGTTGTTGCCTAACCATACATTTTCATTAATTACATACATTTTTATTATTACAGCACACAATCATCATGGCTTCCTCTCAACCGACCCGGGATGCACCGCATCAAAATACCGCAGAGGTTCCTGGGGATGTACAAAACTTTATAAAATTGCGGAAAGCGACACAAGAGGTATTATTAGAAGCGTCCTCATGTGTTGAAAAGTCGATCAGAAAATGGCATACAGTGACAAGGACAACTTGTAAACAATGTGCCACGCCACAAATTTGCCGTAAAATTAAAGGAATACCATGTGAACCAACCAACCAAAAACCAGGATCATGTTCAAATTGTATTGACTGGGCCATAGCAATAGAAGAGGCAGTCAGTGAAAGCGGCAATAGCAGGGACATAGTTTGGACCAATTTGGACTCATGCAAATTTTATGAAGATCCTCTGGAGGTTGCAAAAGCATTTGTTTTTAAAACACCAAAAGAAAAATTGGATGCAGTCACACGTTTTAGCCTGTTTGATGAAGGCAGCTTACTGCTGATCATGAAGATCTTTCGTCCATTCTTGGAGACTGAGGACCAGGAGAGACAGAACGAGGAGAACAAACAAAGCCAGAATGGGACTGGGGTTGATGATCCCTCAGATGGAGATGAGTTTGTGGTATTTGACGATTCAGATGATACTGGGGAGGATAAAAATATGGACCTTGATGACAAAGAGGTACATCAGAATGTCTGGTTTAGTTTTGTAATTCAAGGGTAGGGTTAATATAAAGCTTTCCAATGGCTAAGAAGTGTATTGGGAAACTATTGTTCCAAATACACTTGAGGGAATGAAATTGGTACATGGCATAATTATAAAAGATAATTGATGTCGGTGACATATGGTCACTGGGCTGGGCCTTAACATAGATTCTCAAAGGAGGAAAAGGGTGTCCTTTAAAGTCATATTATGTGATCTTTTCCAGAGGGCGCCCTCTATTAATTTTTTTTTAGAAAGTAGACTTTCTTGCAGATTTACATTTATGATCATAAATCATAAATATATTCCGAGTTACAGAGCGATTCCTAATTACTTCAAAATCATGGTTTAAAGAGTGAAAATAAACTGTCAGGTCTGCGCGATAACTTATTTTTCACTCTAATTGAGTGAATTCACTCAGTGCGAAAATACGGCCCAAAATGTTTGAGTGATATTTAGAACCTGTTTAACTGTATTTGTCCCACACCAAATTTTAAATAAGCATTGTTATATTTCTTTTACTTGCAGATCTATCCCGATGGTTTTGATGATCAAAGTGCAGATTTTGATTCTGGTCCTGCTGATCCGGATTCTGACAGGGGAGATGATGATTCTGATACGGATTCCGATTCTGATGAGGGCGCTCTTCCTGTTAGTGATACTACTGTTGCTAGTTCAGCAAATACTGGCCATTGGATAGACAAGCACTTGGAGATCATAAACAAGGTAAATATGGACCATTTCAACATGGTCTGAGGCGGGTTCATTTTGTGTGGGGCTGGTAACATTTAAAAAATCCAGCCTGGCTGAAATTTCTGTATGCCTGCCCTGACTTAATGCCACTCAAAAGCTCCAAAATCTTGAATAAAAGCCGATTTTCCATCACACCGAGATCATCAATATTCGCTATCAATGGCAAAAACAAACCAAAAAGGTCATCATTTTGTTTAGTGGCCAACATTAAGCTTGAGGCTGTAAAAGACTAATGCCATCTCATAGTCGGAACTTGATGGACTGATACGGGGTCAATTTGGGCTGGTAAATTGTCCTAATACAACCTGTCCAGTTGGTAGGTTATGAAAAAAAGATGCAACCCTGCATGATGTGCATTCAATTACATTCATTAGGCTACATAATACTTTCTGTACGGTCGTACCAGACTTCTCAGATAGGGTCACTTCAGCAAGTTTTGCGAACTGCTAGCAAAGATTGCAGAGTCTTTCACAACTTTTTGCAAAAAATGGTCAAAATCACCCAGAAATAAAAATATTTCCAAAAACTAAGAAAAATCTTTGTCAGTGCAGGTTTAGCAGTACCGGTATAGCTTCCTGATCTTTGACCTAATGAAACTTAAATAGATCTATGCTTAATTTGTAGATGTGGTAACTACGGTATTCTTTTTATTACTTTGTATCCATCCAAACAATTTGCGACCATTTTCATTAAAGTCTGAGCATTTTGAGAATTGGACCCATACATGAGAAAAATGCTGACCGTTGACCTTTTTTGCCCTTGCATCTCGGAAACCTAAACATCGGGTGGATACAACTCTGATATCACATCCAAGTCACATGGAGGATACATGGCTATCACATACACCTAGCACATAAAGTCCTTGACCAGGTGCTTTGAGGTTAGCTAATTCAAAATAGATAATCGGTACCAAAAATCTGAGATATACATTGAATGAGCAAATTTCTTCTCCGCAGTTTGATACCTCATTCAACAAAATCGAATGGATACTTTTAAAGTTATGGCGATTTTAATGACCTCGCATGCAACAGAAAAGTTGCACTAGGTATAGGAAATCATTGATTTGTGTGTGATTACGCACTGAAAAAACTCACAGCTAATCAGCTAAGACTTGTATTCTTCACAGCCAGATACACCCTTTGTCCCGCACATTGCGGTTATCACTCCAGACCCATTCATCTGTCTCGTTCAGATAGCACACAGTTATGACAGTAATCACACACAAATCAATGATTCCTATACCTAGTGCAACTTTTCTGTTGCATGTGCGGTCATTGAAATCGCCATAACTTTAAAAGTATCCATTCGATTTTGTTGAATGAGGTATCAAACTGCGGAAAAGAAATTTGCTCATTTAATGTATATCCCAGATTTTTTGTACCGATTATATATTTTGAATTAGCGAACCTCAAAGCACCTGGTCAGGGACTTTATGTGCTAGGTGTACATGTATGTTATATATGAATGAGAATGTAATTATCTGTTCTCGATTTATCACACCATACAGGTATTTGAGAAGGTACGATGTGGTCTGGCACATTTTGCTGTTGAACGGAATCTCCACCTCACTGATGAAGACCTGAAGAAGGATTTTGAGGATGTCACAAATCTTGTGGTATGCCTGGAAGAAATGCAGCATTTTACAACGGAGCAGTCAGATAAGCTTCAAGCCAGGCTTTGTGAGGTGATTAATGTGTGCATGCATGTTGTTAACATTCAGATTGCCAGAGAGAGATTTTGGACAACGGAAACGTAAAATTGCCTTAAAAATAAATACATGTTTTTCGAGGTGTTATCCAAATTGTATGGTTAGATATAAGAGCATGATTTAAATACTGAAAATGGATATCAATGGATGATATCTGAATATATTACAGTATAATCATGTATAAATAAGAATGTAAGCAATATATACAGTATAATCATGTATAAATAAGAATGTAAGCAATATTAACTCTTGTAGGCTGGCAAATAGTGTAATATCAAACTCAAATGTATTTCTATGCCTTTGGCATACTGGAAAACCGCTAATAAGTCAAATTTTGTTGTTACATTCAAGCCACAGTGATGATGCCTCGTACATGTATGTTAAATCTTTAACAAGTCACTTTTATGAGTTTTCAGTATCAGGTTGTCAATGATAGAAAATTATATCTTTGATAGACTTTTAATCCCTCAAATTAGTCCTTTTATATTGAAGATCTCTTAGTTCTCATGAAAATAAAAAATGACCTTTGCCGGGTTCTCTAGGGGAGGGGTAAATTTAATGATTGTCCTGATCTGGTTCTGGCTTATCAGAGGGCATATTCTTTTTTAAAGAGATCAGTCACCTTTATTGTTTATAGTCTGTTAAAGAGATATGACATTTACTAATTTAGAACAGTTATAATTGACCGATAGGTACGTTTTGACTCTTAGAATAGGCCAAATTAATAGCACTTCGGCGACATTTTTGCTGTTTTTCTTCCAATTCTGTCATCATGATTGTGTAGCTCCAAGCTACAATTGTATGATATTTCACTGGACTGGTTTAATAATAACAAAGTTATTAGGTTGGAAGTAGAACTTATTGAATGACCCTCGTAGTTACTGACTTGTATGCTCATTTCAAAAGGGTGACTTTGATTTCAATCAAACTTGGCAGCAATAATGTGTGAGTAGGGGAATAGGATTGCCCTTTAAGGATATTGAGGTCAATGGTCATCAAGGGTCAAATTTGAAAATAATTTGGTTTGACCTCAAACTTTTCTGTTTTTATATTTTAAAAATATGTATCCATTTCATACTTGATTGCCCCTGAGCTGGGTGCCCCCCTCCCATCCCTATCAATAACCACCATTAAATTGGGTCTGTAAATTTGTATCGGATTTTATGAATAAACATGTAATAGAGGTGTGTCACCATGATTCTCTACAGTTGGGTCTTAAAGGTTCAGGCTTTCAAAAGAGAATAAGATCAAAAAAGAGTTGAGGACACAAATAATTATTTGTGTCTTTGTAAAAACTTAGCAGTCTATTAAGGTTGTTCAAGTGGTGAAAATGGCAATAATTTTGGATGACTCTTAAAGGGGCATTGAGAGATACGTATGGGAATGCGTTTTTTTTGCATCAAAGTAATACTTAGGCATATACTAACTACCATCTGAAACAGTTTACCAACATTAGCCCGTTTATCATATAAAATTTCATGATTTTCTTAGTTTCGATATGATCATATCGAAACTCAGGTGCTGAATTCGGAAGTTATGCATCGTTTTACTCACTGACTTTCGCGGCAAATCTCAACCCGGAAGTGCCGTTATTTGCTTATTTTGGCATGAAGGCGATGTCGGAATTGTATGACATTTTGGATTTGGGCTATGTTGATGATTATCTTTACGTTATTTGCTCATTTAGTATATCGATACATCTCTCAATGCCCCTTTAAGAATTTGAGTAGCTTGCCCCTCCCCAAGTCGTGCTCAGGCTATCAGACAT
Organism: Ophiura sarsii; assembly: GCA_035610835.1. Taxonomy (NCBI): domain Eukaryota; kingdom Metazoa; phylum Echinodermata; class Ophiuroidea; order Amphilepidida; family Ophiuridae; genus Ophiura; species Ophiura sarsii. The sequence goes on from CM069453.1 coordinate 65,781,812, forward strand.
ATAGCATGTTCCCGTACAATTCTTAGATACTGTACATGTATTTATATAGAAGTAACTATAATTGCTTTGTTTAATCTATTTCTTCAAACAATTTTGTATGTTTATCTTTATAGATCCTCAATCTACACATAACTCAGACAATGGTAGAAGAGTTAAAGGGACAACTTCCTCAAGAGTTGTATGACCAACTCAAACTTCACTACGAACAAATTCAAAATTTGACCCAAAGTGTGGACTCTATCAAAGATGACATAAAGAGCGTTAAAGAGAATTTGCCGAAACCTGATTCTTCTACAGGTATGGGTTTATTTTATGTTTCAATTAATAATGATCTAATTTAATGATTATATTTTGACCAAACAGGCTGCTTGGATATATGATTAAATCTTTTTTGGCACAATGTGTGGTACCAAAATTGCAACCAAATAACAAAGATAAGCCATGTTAACACCATTTAAAGGCTTATTATGTGATCTTTTCCAGGGGGCGCCCTCTATTCATGATTTTTTAAATTTTGATTTTCTTGCAGATTTACATTTCTGATCATAAATCGTAAATATATTCCGAGTTACAGAGCGATACGATTCCTAATTACTTCAAAATCATGGTTTAAAGAGTGTAAATGAACTGTCAGGTGTGCGCGACAACTTATTTTCCACTCTAAATTCACTCCAAAACCATGATTTTAAAGTAATTAGGAATCATATTGCTCTGTAATACCCACATGACTTTCCACACAGGGTTGACGATCATGTGTGTCGCAGCTCTATTAATAATTATGTATGTAGCTTTATTTCGAATGACCACTGGGGGGGGGGGGGGGGGGGGGGGGGGGGGACCTATCACACAGTACAACCGTTCTACACTGCAATGGGTCATCATGAGTGAGCAGGCTATTTGGAATCTGAATATTTATATATCCTTCACTCATGCATGACAGTTTTAATTTGAATAAGCCTGTGATTTAAGGGAAAATGTGCATTGATTAAAACGGGACGTATGCGCTTGGTAACCTTCGGGCTTGTCTCCAGCGTAATGTGTTGAGATTGCAAATTTTGAAACGTCACAGATTTTCATGTAATGATGCTAATCATGGCTTATCTTTGCTGTTTGGTGGCAAAAAGATTCATTCAATGTAAATTGCAGTCTGTGTGGTCACAAAATAATCAGATTTCACTCTTTAGGGCCGAAACCAAATGCAATGCTTTTCTTTTGCTGAAGTCTTTACCTCGAAACCACCTACTGGAGTGTGTTACAATTTGAGTTAAATTAGCAATGTCAACATTTTTTTACTTTACTCATACAGGGCTACAAAATCCATGTCACAATCCTTACATCTCCTTCCCCACCCCTCCCCAATTCATTTCCTCCCCCTCCCCAATTAATTTCCTCCCCCTCCCCCTCCCCCTCCCCAATTAATTTCCTCCAGTCATCTCAAGCCTAACCTCTGTTTTGTCTCCAAAACAATTAAACAATTTGGTCGGTATGCACAAAACAACTAACTTTAGACCAGGTCTAATTGATGAATAGTCCTTCTAGAAGAACCATTTTATTATTTAATATTCTTTGTATGCCCCCTAACACATCCAAAAGTAAGATTTGAATCACCTAATTTAGCTAATGTAACGATAGCATTTATTGCCCTGATAAGTTTCATTAATAGTGTAGAACAAGCTCATCAAAACATAAAATGATCCTTTCTGAGAGGACTATTCTCAATTTAGACCAGGTCTAAAGTAAGACCAGGTTTAAGTTGTTATGTGCATACGGACCTTTTAAAGAAGGTGTCCAGCAAGCAAAACATTGTGCATGTTAGAAAAATAATTATCGCGTCCAAATCACGTAGTTATATAGAACAAAACATCATACTTATCTTAAAAACCATCTACCACAAAAACACTACCATCTCTCAACATGCAATTTTTAAAATTTGCGGCAATCGAAAGTCCCGGCATCAATGAAGTCATAGTTACACAATGCACTTGCGTAAATTTGAGCACCAATAACCATGACGTCATTGATCCCGGGACTTTCGATCACCGCGAATTTTAAAAATGGCATGTTGAGAGATGGCAGTTTTTTATTCATTTTTATAATAAATATGATGTTTTGTTCTATATAATTACGCGATTTGGGCTCGATAATTATTTTACTAACATATAATGCACAATCTTGTGCTTGCTGGACACTTTCTTTAACTTTTCTCTGTGAAACTACCTAAAATTATGTCTTTATTTTCAAGCAATTTGAATAATATTGTAAAGCAAAATTGTGCACGCTTCTCAGTTCGCGTATTTGCCAGTAGCATTCTGTTTTTGCCCCCCCCCCCTGCCCCCCCCCCCCCCATGTGCCCTTCCACCAAAATGTTCATGCTAGGGCTGACACTGGCCAAATCTCACCACCCTCTAGGGTTTCGCCACTGGACCTCCCAGCAGAGAATTTTTCAATAGGTATAATGAAAAATCAGCCCCAGGAAACATCACATGGCAAGCTGCAAATTTAATCATCAACTTTGAAGAAATTCAGATTATATCACTAATATCATGAAAAAAAGTTCTCAGGAAGACTTTTCCCTCTACCCTGCCTTTATTATTGCCAGATACATTGCCCCATCTATGCACCCATATTTGACTCTCAATTTAGTCAATGTCACCTTGACTTAACTTATTACTGCAAGAATGTAGATCTCAGTTCTTGGTGGTTTTAAAAATTGGAGTGTAAATTTGAAGGAGGTGTTTTAAAACATGAACTTAATAATATCATAATAACTTCTTCATTTATTAATTCAATTTAATAACAATCAAAATGTGTATTACCTTGTTTGTGTACAGATTGTGAAGAACTTGTTCATTGCCAGGCTCAGTTGAAAGCAGAATACAAACTCAACAGAGGTAGAATACAATTCATGCCTGGTATGCCAAAGGAGTTTCCAATAGATGACTACTTTGTGGGCTTATCACTCGTCGAAGAACAGCACAGACCCACACAAGTACAAGTCAAGGAACTAAAAGGGTACACAGATATATTGACTCTTAAGAACCAGCAGGGGCATAGAATAGATCGTGTACTAGTAAGAGGAGAAGCTGGTACAGGTAAATCCACAATGGTTGATAAGCTTGCTTATCAGTGGGCTACTACAGAGCACAGTGAAGATGTAAGTGATGATACTCAATACCCATTAAGTAGATTTGAGCTTGTCTTTGCCCTTGATATCAGAAGATTTGAACCAAAGAAGGATCTTGAAGATTGCATACACACTCAACTGTTGCCTAATGTTTCAACAGATACAATCAAGTCATTGTTAGAAGCGAATGTTGGCAAGTGTCTGCTCTTACTTGATGGGTTTGATGAGTTGAGGTCACAACAGCAGGTATGTGCACTAAGCAGTAAGCTTCTTTTAAGCAATAGTGTAGTAGTTACCACGAGACCTGATACAGTTGAACAATTCTGTCAAAGTCACACAGGTTATGCTCATGTAAGAATGAAAGGCTTCTCAAAGACGAGTAGAGAGACATTTGTAAACAAATTCTTTGCTACAGCTTCCACAGAACAGAATGAAAGTACTAATAGCCCTAATACATTGCTAAAGAAATTGAAGACATCATATATGAGTGCACTTTCAATATATCCTCTTCTGTTAGCAATGATATGTTTTGTATGGCATGCAACAGGGGACATCCCTGCCAGAATGACAGCCTTATACACTCAGGCTGTACAAGTTTTTGCTTTACAGTTTTATGCCAAAACTTGTCCAACCAAGAGGCTTTCATCTCAACAGACAGAGGAAGTAGATCAAGTACTCTTACATTTAGGGTCAACTGCCCTAGATGGTTTGTTGCTGAAAGATAATCAGTTGATATTTGATGAGGATGCATTTAAGAATACTGATGTCATTAGTCAGGCACTGGAACTTGGATTACTTACAAAGGTCAAAGACTGTAGTTTTGTCAATCCGAGTCAATATACATTTTATCACAAAACCTTTCAGGAGTTCTGTGCTGCTAGATATTGGGCTAGTTTGGCAGAATCTGACAGAGAGAAATTTGAGTCCTACTTGAGACATATTGCTTATGTGGACACCATGCAGTATCTACTGAGGTTTTCCTGTGGGTTCAGTAATGAAGCTGCTGCAATCGTCCTGCAGCGTATAGTCAACAATTGTGATCATTTAGATTGGGAATTGCCTGTTACACTGTTATTTGAGGCTGAATCTGATTCACAGATTCGACCTAAATTACATGGTATTCTTAGACCTTTCATCAAAAACCTTGACTTGGGGATATTTTCAAGGGAATTGTGGTCAATATTGAATCACTATTTGTGTTGTGAAGGGGATAACTATGAAACACAGACATGGCTTTCTCATATTGAGAAATTAGATGCCAACTTCATCTTGGATGTTTCCGATGACTTAGATTCAGATGAGGCAATTGATTTCCTCACAAATGCTACAAATTCAGCTTCATTTAGCAAGTTGCTGAATTCAGTTTCAATAGGATGGTGTTGGTCAGTTTCAGTAGGATGGTGTATTACACTGACACCTGCAATACTGTTAGACACAGTCAGTAATTTCATAGTACAGCAGTTGCAATTGGTTGACTTGCGATTAGAGGATAGGGGACATCTTGTAAGACCCAATAGTAAAGCATATATTAATGATGAAGTCTTATCATTCTTACTACATCACAAGCCTATTCACACCAATGCATTGACTTACTTTGATATTGTGATCCCTAATATGACAACCTTGATCCTTCAATTTCCTATCAGCAGATATACATATGAAGGATTACTTGATATTATCATTGAAGCAGGCAAGAGATTGTCCATGTTGCCAATGCGTGAGCTAACTCTTATGCACAGTTTTTCTTATGTGCAAAGCCAGAATGACCAGGATGACGGAATAGTTCGCAAATTTGCCGAAGCATTGTCATATATGAGAGGTTTGACACATCTGCGATTACCAGAGGCCGGTTTAACGAAGCATTCCATGGGTGCAATAGGTCCTGCTATTTCAAAATTATCAAATCTCCAGGTATTACAACTTAAGTCTGGAGGCCTCCGTATATCCAAAACATCTGAACTAGAAGATGGGTACAGTCGGGATGATATGCAGTGTTTTGGAATATTAGATGAAGGAGTGTCTCTACTACTACTAAAGGTTATCCCAAACTTAAAAGAGCTTGATTTGAGTGGTAATGACATAGGATTACAAGGTGCAACTGCCCTCAGTGAATCTTTGCTTCATGTCCCATCACTCGCACACCTGGAGATTGCTCTCAATGACCGTGAATCTATTATTGCATTTTCTAAGGGGCTCCAGCATACTAAGCAGCTCACAAGTCTTAGCATTGGCAAATTTACAGAATGGTCCATTTATAATACTGTCGGAAATGTCATCAGTGTAGAGGCAACAGAGGCTATATTAAAACAACTTACTAGTCTTCCAAACCTCTCATCCTTACACCTCCCAAGGGTTAATGTTTCGCATGACTCTGATAATAACTCAAAAATAGTCAAGGCAATTGTTCAGATTCAGGGAAGAAGATATTTGGAAAGCGGATACTCATATCATCCTTTGACGCTTGAAGATGAATGTTTGGAGACAATTCGGGACCTGGTACAGAGTAATGAACAAATGTGAGTAAGAATCACAAAATTATACATTTATCTATACCCATACACCCACCAACCAATACAGCCCCATTCTCCCCTTACCAATGTATACCCACCGCTTGCACCCACCCTTCTCCATCCATCTGTGCCCATACCAACCCAGTTACCAATCCATTAATCCCTCCTATCTCCTGGATACTAGCCCGGGGGGGGGGGGGGTACTCGGATTTGGTTTGGTCGGGGGTGTGCCGCTGGAGATTCAAAACCCATACCCATTTTTAGGGGTGATTTTGGAAAAATCGGTACCCATTTTTAGGGGTTTTGCTTCATTTTATACCAAATTTTCGCAAATTATCGGGAAAATAGACCTAATTTTTGCAAATTTTCGCGAAAATAGACAAAAAATTTCGCGAAAATAGACCCATTTGTAAAAAGTGACCCCATTATTAAGGTTTATGACAGGCCTACTTTCATAAACCAATTTATTTACCGGGGCAGACACCGTCTGGGCTTTCCCTTTTGCAGTGTGCGTCTGTGTGTCTTGGTTACCACTCAGTGGGCCAATCAGCAGCCTTGTTTTCATGCCCGCGTTTTTTCGTCCTTTGTTTTGGTTCTGGGAGAGGTTCCGTGCTTTTACCTTTCTATTATACCGTTCATATTTCTTATTGGCTTCATCGAGACGGGTCGCCTTCCTAAAAAATTCCACTCCCACCCACCCATTTTATACTTTAGTAAATTGGTGTATATTTAGAGTCGGCAATTTATGTGCTCACTCTATTATTGCCATTAATTAATTAAATTGATACAATTAATTATGCAGATTAGACAGATAGGACATTAAAATATTTACATATGTTATCTTCCAGGGCATCTCCTAGGGGTAGGGATTTCAGGTAGTTTCACAGAATCCTATCATATGTTGAATATCATAAATTTGAGGTTCCAATATACAATGTGTTTTAGCATAATGTTATCACTCTGAGCATCTCTCTAAGGGTAGGGATTGGTAATCTACAGATCCCTGGAATCATTTGCTGAAAAAATGTATCTATGGCTCATCTAATATAATAATGGTCCTTAGTCAATTCATTAGTTCAACCATCATGTGTCATCTTATGAGCATATCTCTCTTAGGTGTTTATACATTAGGTTTAGGTAATTTACTTTTCCAAAAAATTGATGGGTTGTTGATGAAGCGAACATGTCTGTTATCAATTTAAACAATTATATTTCCATGACATATTAATATTTTATTATGCAAATAAGCATCGTCAAATGGACGATCAGTTCGATCTAACTACATGTATGATAAATGTAATATCCAATGTATTATTAAGGTACTACTACATGTACTGAAATATCCTGAATAAATTGAAACTATGTTAAATGTAATTCTACAAATGAATGAGGTAATTAAAATTACCAGTATAAATTGTAGTGAATAACATGTGATGGCATATTTGTAATTCTACAAATGTAATTCTACAAATGAATGAGGTAATTAAATTTACCAGTATAAATTGTAGTGAATCCACATGTTGTGGCATAGACTTTTGATAAATGAAAACTATGTTAATTTTAATTCTACAAATGAATGATGTAATTAAAATTACCAGTATAAATTTGTAGTGAATCTACATGTGGTGCATAGTTGGAATTGATAAAGAGTGCCAATTTGGGTGCTCAGTAAAGGTTAATAAAACTCGATGTAGCCGATGAGCAATACCGTCAATTTTGTATCCTGTGTTTGTTATCTGTAAATAATAGGGATTTCCAGCACAAAATCATACCCCATGTTTAGGGATTTTGTGCCCAAAAAGCTACCCATTAGAGCGGCACACCCCCGTATGTCGACTTGGGTGAGTACCACCCCCCCCCCCCCCCGGATACTAGCACCCTTATAGTTCTAATGTTAATGCATGGAGGCAATGACCTACTTTGATATTGTGATCCCAAATATGATAATCCTGAACCTTACTGGTCCTATCAGTAGAGGTGCATTTGAATGATTACTTGATATTATCATTGAAGCAGGCAAGCGGTGTTCACCCACAAATTCACAAACCCATCAACCTTTTGCTGGATACTAGCACCCTTATAGTTCTAATGTTAATGCATGGAGGCAAATGACCTACGTTTAGTGATATTGTGATTCCAAATATGACAACCTCGAACCGACCAAAACCCAACATCGGACCGACGTATCTGTGTTAACAGGAATAGGAGTGCATTGGCTATACTGAGCTTGATTAATATTATTCATGAACTATTTCTAATGGGAAAGAAGCGCACCGTTTTCTTCAATTTCATGGAATGGAATGAACGGATGTTGTAGGAAACATGAATTTATTAATGAGAAGAGATTCAGCAACACATTTGTTCAACTCGTAGTGAAATATTGCAGCCCAAATGTTACATCTGAGATGATTTTGACACCATAACCAAGTGTCCCAAGACTTTTGGTTGCTAGTGTATTATCATTGAAGCAGGCAAGATGTTATCCATACAAAAACAAAATTCCAAATGTCTGTAGAGAGCACGTACGATAAAACACATTCTGTGAGCTGACCCTTATGTATAGTTTTTCATTTGTGCAAATTGAGGATGATCAGGATGACAGAATAGTGTACAAAGCATTATCTTCATGCCAGGTTTGATATCACCCATCTATTCTCCCATCTGTGCCCCTATACCCAGTCACCAGCCCATCAACCCTTATATCTTTGCTGGGTACTATAGTTAATCAGTTCCAAATTGGCAAGATTTGTTAGGTTTGTATTTGTCTGTGCACAAAAAGAATCCATGTTGTTGTGCATATTTATCGCTGAAAAAGTTTGTACATCATGTATATGCAGGTACCACCAGGGCAAATAGGTATTCCATTTGTGACCACAGATAAATATTAGTCTCACAATTTGTGCCAATTTGGAATTGATCAAATTATAGCACTCTTACATCTGACGTTAATACATGGAGGTATGAATGAAGAAGGTACATGTAGCAACAATGAAAATTTTCCAAAAAGTAAAATTTTCAACAAAATTAGGGGAAAATTAAAAAGTGTTTCTCAAAACAAAATAAAAAGGGTCAGTCGGTTAGGCCTGTACAACAGGGTGTCTTTTTTCTTTGTCATCTTACAGCTGGTTAGATGTGCTAGCCCAAGAATATATGTGTTAATGTAGAGGTCGTAAGTTCAAAAATTACATATTTGTATCATTTCGTTTAATTTATTTCTACGTTGTACATGCACAATTACTAAATTGTACATTTTAAAAGTTTGTCTTATGTGTGTAACTCTTAGTTGCACCATTTAAGGATAATTGTGTAACAATTAAAGCTCTATTGACAATACTGTTTTGGTTTTGATAAGAATGATATACAGTCATCACAATAAGTAACTGACCAGGTAATAAACATGCTGATAACTCTAAAAGTATAACTCCTACATAAACATATTTAATTATAAAGTTGTTGAAAAATTTCTCTTCTTGAATTTGAGATATTACACGCTAAGAGTGGTTGATTAATGAGGAAGTTACCAGTTTTAGTACCTGGTCTCTCATTGTGCTTAGGGATGCATACCATGACTACTGCACTATTACACCGTAAGCATGGTAAGTAATGATCAATCAAGTGTGAATTAAAGCACCGTTCCCTGTAGGTGCACACGCAAACCGCCGGGCACTACGTCACCGGTCACACCATCTATAACTATCATTTATAACTTAAGATCCTAAATTACCAAGTACGATTGTACTTTGTGTATTTCATTTATTCTAAAAGTATGACTTTTGAGGACCATTTATCTAAATATAACAACATCTAACCAAATTCAGTAAACTATAAATATTGTGATTATTATTGGCAAAAGAATTGTTGCCTGTAACATGATGCACCATTATAAAGATTTATAAATGTTTGTACATGTATGTATACATTTCGATTTTGTTTTGATTTAATTTCAAGTCAGCAAAATTATAACTTTATTGATTATGCATGTAATCTGGTAAAAAAAATGTTACATGTATGTATGATGGAAATAATAACACATAGGTTTTGAATGCATTTCAAAATCTATAATACAGTATACACAGATTTACCATTTTGCCACATCACATGCATACCTTACCTTGATGCCTCCATCACTACTGATGATTGGCGACCATATTTGCACTCTTCTTAGTGGTCTTTCTCCACTTTGTTCTATCTTGTGCTGGACGTTTGGCTTGAACGTAGTTGAGACCAGTCCATTCCTTGATGTTATCAAACCAGTTTTTCTTCTGTCTGCCACGTTTTCTCTTTCCTTCTACTTTTCCCTCAATGAGGTTGAGAGATAGGGGGCTTCCACTTCCCCTGAGCGTATGGCCGATGTATCCTAGTTTAAGGCTTACAACCTTTCCCAACAGTTGTCTATCTGTTTCTAGCTCTTGCAGAATGCTAACATTTGTTCTTTTCTGCTTCCAGTTGATGTTAAGCATTCTCCTCCATAGCCACATTTCAGCTGCCATTATTCTGTTCTCATCTGCTTTGCACAGTGTCCAGCTTTCAGCGCCATAAATGAGTGCACTCCATACTCCACATGCATATGAACCACAAAAATGATTTTTCTGACTTGACTTTGCAAAGATATTTTTTATTATTATTTTATTGTTATATCATTTAACAGGCAACACTTCTCTCCCCATGATAATTAACTGAATTTAGGTATTTTCAAATGTTAAATAATTCAATTGATGTGCAATTGAAATAAAAACCAGTTTGCTATGCAGACTTAAAGGTAGATGACCCGATCACATTTTCGTAACACAGAATTATTTCAAACATACGGAGATTTTCATATCATATGAAAGCTCGTATTTTTCTCATCATCATACTGAAATTTGACGGCCTAAATCGGTATAATTACGGAGAAATCGATGAAATAACGTCGAAATACCGCGAATGGTGGTAACCACCGATATAGTTTGTGTACTACTCAATGGGTACAGTTCACAGCATCTTGTGCGTCTAAAATAAGAACCATTAGAGCTATGCAACTCAAACTTTGGAACACGACTTTTTTAAGGATGACCTTTCATGTAGAATAGAAAACTTCAAGTTGAAAATCGGAATGTGATCGGGTCATCTACCTTTAATCTTAGGCCTACCGATAGCCCTACCGTGGGGTTAATCGGACGTCGGAACTCTGTCCATTTTTTCTTTGAAAGCTGTATTTTAAAGAGAACTACCACATGGACCATGTCGTTTACTGAATGAATTTTAATAAATATTTTATATGAATGGTCAAATATCTCTATTCATTCCAAAGTGGAGTCCTTTTGGTATTTGATATGCAACATAAATAAACTTCGATACTGAATTAAGTGTTCGTAAAAAGGTTAAATAACGAAATCTTGAAAATAACGAATAATGAATCTTACCGATAGCCCTACCGTGGGGTTAATCGGACGTCGGAACTCTGTCCATTTTTTCTTTGAAAGCTGTATTTTAAAGAGAACTACCACATGGACCATGTCGTTTACTGAATTAATTTTAATAAATATTTTATATGAATGGTCAAATATCTCTATTCATTCCAAAGTGGAGTCCTTTTGGTATTTGATATGCAACATAAATAAACTTGGATACTGAATTAAGTGTTCGTAAAAAGGTTAAATAACGAAATCTTGAAAATAACGAATAATGAATAATGAAATAGTTGCCTCATTATAAGCTGAAAAAATGTGACTGGAAACTCAACATCGAGTTTCAGGGGCCTTAGAACCTCACTTGTGGTGCAGAAGGTTACAGGTTCGAATCCTTGTCCAACCTCTCTTTATTGTGATTAAATAATGTTATTAAGTGCCATGGTATACATACAAGTTTCTCCTTATTCAAATGTTGTTTACAGTAAATGATATCGCGACCAGGCTTTCTTTGAGTGCTTTGGAGCTCCCTTCCTTCAGATCTGCGATTTTGCGATTCATGTGTTGGTTTCAAAAAGACTTTGAAATGTTTGCGCCTCAGAATAAGTTGTTTATGGCGCATTATACATGCATTATAATGATTATTACTTCCCTATGGACTATGGAGTTACTTGCCTGAATAACTTGCCTGAATATGTGATGCGATCTGTGAAAACCTGCCACATGGTGGGATTTTTCATATTGGAGATATTTATATCATAAGAAAGCTGAACTAGAAAAGTGACTTAAGTAAGTTTTTAAAGGTGAAATTTCATAAAAGATGACACAAAGTATTAGAAATAAATTTTCTAAAAAAACCCACTTTTTTATTTTAAAAACATTTGACCCATAATCCCTAGTTCACATTTTTGTGACATCGGACAGGTTTTCACAGATCTCATCACATACATATGTGAAACTTTTCAAACTCACTGTACATACTTGTTTTTAGAAAAACTTTTATTATATTTGTACTAAGAAGCATTTGCTTAGGACTGTAATGCATTTCCAATCACATGTTAATAAATGTATACAATCCTTTAGACATTGTTTTAGTATTTTCTTATTATTAAAGGGGCATTGAGAGATGTATCGATATACTAAATGAGCAAATAACGTAAAGATAATCATCAACATAGCCCAAATCCAAAATGTCATACAATTCCGACATCGCCTTCATGCCAAAATAAGCAAATAACGGCACTTCCGGGTTGAGATTTGCCGCGAAAGTCTGTGAGTAAAACGATGTATAACTTCCGAATTCAGAACCCAAGTTTCGATATCATCATATCAAAACTAAGAAAATCATGACATTTTATATGATAAACGAATGTTGGTAAACTGTTTCAGATGGTAGTTAGTTTATGCCTAAGTATTACTTTGATGCAAGCAAACTGATTTCCAGGATAATTGAGAGCGCACTCCCATACGCATCTCTCAATGCCCTTTAAGCTTAATAAAAGAAATGAGTGACAAAATTAGTCTTGAATGACCTTTTGGAGGTTAATTCAACACTCTTCACTTTCAAATCATATAAAAGAAACATCTCTCAAACCTAATAATTTGCAGTGAATGAAACAAATATTGGATTTCTTCTAAAAACCAAAATCTCAATTTTGATGGGGAAAAGTGAATTTCAATCATCGAGTTAACATTAGGTATCTCAACTCAGGTAACGAGTGCCAGATGAATTGAATTGAATTGAGACTACATGTTTGTTACTCAATGACTCAATCAATGAGTTAACATTTGGTATCTCAACTCAGGTCAAGAGTGCCAGATGACTTGACTTGAGACTACATGTTTATTACTCAATGACTCAATCACCGAGTTAACATTTGATATCTCAACTCGGGTCACGAGTGCCAGACGACTTGAATTGAGACTACATGTATATTACTCAATGACTCAATCATTGAGTTAACATTTGGTATCTCAACTCAGATCACGAATGCCAGATGACTTGAATTGAGACTATATGTTTGTTACTCAATGACTTAATCAATGAGTTAACATTTGGTATCTCAACTCAGGTCACGAATGCCAGATGACTTGACTTGAGACTACATGTTTATTACTCAATGACTCAATCATCGAGTTAATATTTGGTATCTCAACTCAGGTTACGAGTGCCAGTTGACTTGACTTGAGACTATATGTATATTACTTAATGACTCAATCATCGAGTTAACATTTGGTATCTCAACTCAGGTCACGAGTGCCAGATGACTTGACTTGAGACTACATGTATATTACTCAATGACTCAATCATCGAGTTAACATTTGAGACCTGTCATCACAAAATGAGAGTTAAGTCGGAAAATTTAATTTTGAGGTTTCTCCAGATTCAGAATACTCAGGAAACAAGCTTTAAAATGATATGCAACATGTCCTAATTGCTCAATGTTTTCCCTATCAAAATTCAAATTGAAGTTACAAAATGACTTTGATTTCTATTGATATTTGGCATGTTCATTGGACCATATCTTCTAATGCACACTGGCGACTTAACGCTCATTTTGTGGTGACAGGTCTCATTTGGTATCTCAACTCAGGTCACGAGTGCCAGATGACTTGAATTGAATTGAGACTATAATGTTTATTACTCAATGACTCAATCATTGAGTTAACACTTGGTATCTCAACTCAGGTCACGAGTGCCAGATGACTTGAATTGAGACTACATGTTTATTACTCAATGACTCAATCATTGAGTTAACACTTGGTATCTCAACTCAGGTCACGAGTGCCAGACGACTTGAATTGAGACTATTTGTTTATTACTTAATGACTCAATCTTGAGTTAACATTTGGTATCTCAACTCGGGTCACGAGTGCCAGATAGATGACTTGAATTGAGACTATTTGTTTATTACTTAATGACTCAATCTTGAGTTAACATTTGGTATCTCAACTCGGGTCACGAGTGCCAGATAGATGACTTGAATTGAGACTATTTGTTTATTACTTAATGACTCAATCTTGAGTTAACATTTGGTATCTCAACTCGGGTCACGAGTGCCAGATGACTTGAATTGAGACTACATCTTTAACATTTAGTATCTCAATCGGAGTCAATTTTGGAAATTGTGAAATTAAATCCTCGCTTTCAGTCAGTAATTTGCAAAATAAATTGCCAGCGAATTTTAAGTGTTTTACAGTGTCATTTAAAAAATGTTATTCGTCATTAATCGCTTGTTGCATTCGGTTGCTAACTGAACATAATTTAACCTTGAATGAACTAGCGCATGTCCGACATCGTCTGCATAGGAAGCAACATTTAATCATTTGGGGCGAACAATGATAGATGGCACTGTATAGTTTGAAAGTCAGTGACATTTGATGTCTGCTTAGGTATATACTTTATTAAAGTTTACACTGAATTGCTGGAAAATTTACTAAAAATTATGCAGTTTCGAAAATTATGATAACACTTATGTGTTTAAATGTTTTTTACAAGCATGAAAGAAGGAGTAATTCATGTTTTTTGTTTAAGTTTTATTCATTTGAAATTTATTTTCTCCCTTTCAATTGAATATACAAATACAACATAGTATCATTGTTTGTTCGTGATGGACTTGATGCAAGTCTATATAAATTCATTGCATATTTTCGCAAGGCCATTAACGAATCATCACTCACATGATGTGACCGTAAAGTCGTTGGCAAGCACACTGGTAGAAAAGATACTGTGAGCTAAGTATCATAAATTATTATACAAATAAATCGGAACCTGTTATTAACGTACCGCAGTATATAGGTGTCTCTAGGCGACTAAAACCAAACCCTGTTCTATGGGCCCGACCGACTCAATTTTCCAGAATTGCAACAAAATATGGCAATGTCTTGCTAGACGTCCCGTAACTGATGTACGCATGATCATACCAATTAAAATGTGTTGTCGTAGTACACGGTTTATTCTGTACGGGACGTCTAGCAAGATATAGCTCAAAAAATTGTGTTGACATTTTTGAAAAATTGCTGAAAATTCAGTAAAATTTCCAAGAAATTTGAGAAAAAAAAAGACCAGACTGACTGACCCTACCTGAGAGGTCTGTTTGCCCGTAGAACAGGGTGGTGTTTTTTTGTCGCCTTAACCCCCTGAGAACTACCAGCCGATTGGTTAAAAAGATGGATACATCATTTATTGCACCAATAAGAGACATTGTTAGAATAATTGTATCCCATATAAATATGGGAGTGAAACATTTTACAAGCTGCATTTGAATTGGCTATTCATATGAGTACATCTTGTAATAAACCAATCAGAACCACTGTAAGATAGACAGGTAGACCCCAGGGGGTTAATCCAAATTTTAAGAATACCTGGGTACCCCATGTAATAATGATATTGCTATGTCATTCCCTATAAATGCTTAATGCATACTATAATACACCCAAACAAATATGTAAGTTCCCCCTAGCATAGAATATTTCCAAAATATTTGATGGATTTAAATAATTCTCAGCTAGATAGATGCACCCAATTGTTAGGCACATTTTGATACCAAACATTTTAGACAATACATTTGCTACCGTGTCTTGGTGCACAAGATTATAATCTGCTTATTGATTTTCTTGAAATGATGCCACACATAATTGTTTGGTAGATTCCCATGTCTGTGCACGAAAATCCACCAAGAAAATGTCTGTTAATTTATGGACAGAACCAGTCATAGCCAGTGAGATTTAGTGCCACTTTTTTGTCTGTATAAAAATTGGTAAATGGCACAATTTCATATCGTTGCATTGTCTCAAGGCCAACAAATTTGGTATCAAAATGTGCCTAGCAATTGGGTGCATCTTTTTAGCTGAAAATTATTTAAATCCATCATATTTTTGGAAATATTCTAGTATATGCTAGGGGGAACTTACATATTTGGTTAAGGGTATAGAGAAATAGAGATCTTTGACAAATAAGATCAATGTCTTTGCTCTAAATTCTGGTTCTACCTATGGAGTAACCTATCACAAATTACACTCCCCTCTTACCATTGTTCTATTGTATATCAAATATAGATTTACTCTATAATACACAGACTACATGTATTGGCTACCCTACCTCTTTAATAGGATTTCTGGAAAGCAAAATTCTGAAAGAAAAGAAACAACCCTTTCTGGAATTTTCAAAGTCAGGGTAAGTATTCATTTGTACAGTAACAACTTTTTGTATCAGTTTTCAAAATTAGGGTAGGTCGGTAATGGACAAACAAACACAATTTGTTTTTGCTTTGATGGTACAAAAAGCGTTCCAGCCATAAGGCCAACGAAACTTGATTCATAGTTTCCTGTCAGTAGCCCACCTATGTGATAATTTTTTTGGCCACATTTGCATTGCAAAATCTTAAAAATAATTCATTATTTGGGAAAATTCTACTCAAACATTGTTTTTTCCCACTTTTTCCAATCAATTTGGTAAGTTTTGCCTGTCTGAGCGAGTCGAAAAATGAGTTGAAAATTTTAATTTGAGAAGCGAGTGTTTTTCTTGCCACTTGTTTGTGTTTTGGGTATGGAGTGCACGGCAAGAATTCAACAATCATGTATAGTTTACATCATCAAATCCAGGCCTGAAATCAAAACAATGAAATCTTAAAAAATGAATAATGAAAAAGTTCACTCATTATGAACTGAAAAAATGTTAAAATGTTAACTAAATATAAGTTACTTTTATTGGCCTTACGACTTAAATTTGTGGCTTTGACTCAAAGCTCCTTACATAGCATGGCGCATGCTTGTTAACTCTTTCCACCGATCATATAATAAAAATAATAAAAATAAAAATAATTACTTGATCTACAAATATGTAATTTATACTAGCACCATCTTGTAAATGCGGTATGTTCTGGTAACAAATTTCATATCATAAAGTCAGTCAGTCACTATCATAATGCATTGGACGAAAATTTAAGCTATTTCGCATGAGCATGTTTTGTTGTTGTTAATTTGCGCAGCTGCATCCAAATATTGAAATACATGAACTATGGATGGGTGTGACAAATTGATCAACCAATCAGGACGCACTGTTAATTTTTGAAAGCGTCTGGTACGCAATTCTGCTTAAACACACACCCCTACATGTATTCACCCTCAAACGAGGACCATGAAGTGGTACTATCCAAACGAGGATACCCAACCTGGACACACATCGACACACCGAGGACAAAATGGTGATTATTTTTTGTGTGTTTTGGTATCACACCGCCAACCACGCACAACCACACAGTGATACTATCTAACCGAGGTGTGTGAGGGGGTATAACATTCGTAACATTCGAGGACCTCATTTATATAGCGTTTTTATACTATTTGGAATATTTTGAACATATCAGGGAACTGAGGACTGTCCGCAGTTCCAAGGTGTGTCCGCAGTTTGATGGTGTGTATTCATACGTGCAATTAGATAGTGAACACGTACATAGCATTATGACGCAGACTTTTATAAACATAAATGGAAAAATATAAAAACACATCCTTTCCTCATTTGGTTATGAAGGTACAATTCATTAGATATACCATCACAATAAATAAATATCAAAAATAACCATGCATTTTTACTGTTGGTATGTCAGCCTCTTCCCACGAATTTATACACACGGGGCAAGAGCCGTAGGCAAAATTGTATTGTCTCTGATTGTTGCTTTCTTTAGGCCAAAACAAAAGGAAAGTTGTGTTACCCGGGGGGGGGGCATTCGAGCCTCTGTCGGTAGATTTGCGTATTTGACCATGCATTTTTTTTTGCCGGCTCTCAAGATTTCAGCTGCTGATGGAAAAAAAATTGGCATGTTTTACGATTTTTTTTGGAGTCTTAAAAAAAGAAATGTCGGTAATAAATCATGCCTTTCGTCGGTACAACTATGGTCGGCCCCCCCTGTTTCCAAAAGCTGGGTACGCCACTGGTGTTGCCCTCAAGTGCTAATTTTTTAAAAAATCGGGTAGGTGGGGCGGAAATCCTTTCTTTTTTTTTCTTCTTCTTTTTGGCTGAAAAATAAAAGGTTTATGTTGAGACAAAATTGATATAGGCCGTAAGTCAATCTAACCATGGAAGTAACAGACACATTGTTACTTCCATGATTTAACTAAAGTTTCTAGTGTGATAATAGTCTAAAAATATTTTGTCAAACTAACTTATTCATTTCAAGCAAGAAATAGTAACATTAAGACACTTTAACCCTTTGAACCTGATATATCGGCCTTATTTAGAACGCGCTATAACCCGAAAGGCCGATTTATCGGCCTTTGAACAGGTGACACATTGATCACATGAT
>CM069453.1:65800236-65972736 GCA_035610835.1 Ophiura sarsii
GCTTATTGACCGTGAACTTATAGAATTTGGTGTAACAATTGTATACATCGTGATAGCCATAACGGTTAGCTTTCATAATCCGTTTATTTCATCTGATTTGGATTTGTCAATTTTGAGATATGACCAATTAACTAAAGCTACCTAAAGTCGACGTTGTGCCACTTTACAGTTTGCAATGAATAGAAAGGGTTACTCCGGAGAGAGGGGTTGTTACCACCCGGGGTTACCACCCCCTAATAAAATACAATCCGAAATGCAGAGTATGCTTATTTGGGTACCATGTTATAGCTAGAGGTTCCCTCTATCCATACATACTAAAACAAGTACAAACATCCCACGCATGACGTCACAATGACGTCACCAAACATGGCCGACCTCAAAATCCCGCCGTATTCGCTGGACAGTGAAATATCATAGAAATCTTCGCCAAAAATTTCTAAATATCGGAATTTCACCCGATTTTTTGCTTATAAATGATGGAAATGGTGTTTTTAACATAGGCCTATGCTAAAATATTTCAGGAACATACAATAAAAATATTTTTCAAAATGGTGATTTAAAAAAAATTGTAAGGTGGCAACCACCCCCCTACAATCGGACTTTGACGGCTTACCCTACCCCCGGGTAAGGTGGCAGCCTCAATTTGTTTTCGTCAAAATGAGCGCAGGGAATGTAAAAGCGATCACCTAGACGCCCTAGGTCACTGTTTTTTGCGTTCTAGCGCAATCGGCGACCACCCTCCCTTAAGAGGACGAGGGTTTTAATGCTTATCTTAAGCATTCTTTCCGTAAAAGTGGCACAACTTCGATTTTAGGTAGCTTTAGTTAATTGATCATATCTCAGGATTGACAAAACCAAATTAGATGAAATAAACGGCATATGGAAGCTAAGTGTTTGGTCTATCAATATGTATACAATTGTTACACCAAATTCTAAAAGTTCATGGTCAATAAGTTGGGTAAACACGTGCACGGTTTTTTGAGACACCCTGTACATACATACAACAAATAATTGTGATGTGCCATTCCCTGGAAGCTCAAAGCACGCACTTGCATATATATCGAGGGTTTAGCACAAGGGTCTGTAACAGCTGCCAGATGTTATCATGTGTCAATGTGTGGGTAGTCTGTAGCAGACCCACTGATATAAACTTAAAGTGACACAAAGCAGCTATAACATTTTTGCACTTACATTTTCAGTTATGTAAAAAGGTGATATCTACAATTAGCTGTCATATGTTAATATATCAAGGGAGCGGGGGGGGGGAAATTTAACTATCATGCTGTAAGTATGTAAGTATGTGTGACAACAAATATTCTGGACACCCTCTACAGGGGAAGAATGCCGTGGGTGAAATTTAGAGGAGGGGGGGGGGGGGGGGGGGGGGGGGGGAGGGGACAGGCCCTGCTGACACTGGGAATTGAAACTCCTGTTCACCAGCATGGGAGTCTGTTCACCTTAAGCCGTAGGGTCGTGCTCCCAAACGCACATTTTTCGTCCACAGAACCACATATGTTGCCTACCATGGTTGCCTGAAGAGATAAACCAAAAGAACCGTACTGCCAGTATAGTTTCAAAGGGTGTTTTGTGGTGTCCGGGGTAACAATTAGGGTTTATTTAGGGATTAAATCATGTTTCAGCATACATGTGTATCACTAATCTACAATGGCATTTTACGCGCCTGCATGGTTTATTTCACAAGGGCAATGCCCAGTGAAATAAACAAGCAATCGCGCAGAACGCAAGTTGTAGATTGGTGATGCACTTTTGTGACCAGTCACATCAAAAAGGACATGTTGTCGGCAAACACAGTTTTGAGATAGAAGCCAATATATTTGGTGAAATATATAAAAAATAATAGAAAAAATATGCTTCTTCAATTCATATCTTGTGATTACAAAGTCCGATTACCTTCAACATGGTATCATTTCAAAGCTTAAAATGTACTCTTTCAACTCATATCAATAACTTGGAATTGACTTGGGCCTCCAACATGTCCTTTTTGATGCGACGTGTCACATTTATGCTGTAACATGATTATTCCTTTTAACAACTACCAAGGATTTGAATGCCATACAAGGCAAGTAATAAAAAAAATCATTGTACTTTTTAACACTTGTAAACACATTATCTGTGTTGTGCGGCTCGACAGGCGTGTATTCAAACTTTGCCGACATAGCATGTGCCGTGTGTTTTGTGTGGACTTATTGTTTGAGGCAACGAAGAATATTTTGCACGATTACATCCGAGGGGTTTGAAGCTACAAGGCCCTATCTACAAGGTTCCCATGTGTAAGGTTGTATTTTACAAGGTTGCACCATTATAGCACCAGAAGTGTGTTCCATATGGCAGCTTTTACAGATTACATCCGAGGAGTTTAGAGCCACAAGGCCCTATCTACAATGGCTGCCATATGTGTGTTCCAAGTGTGTACCATATGGCAGCTATCACAGATAGTGACTATTCCATCCGAGGGGTTTGGAGCCACAAGGACCTATCTACACTGATAACCACATGTAAGGTTGCATATGGCTGCACCATATGACACCAGAAGTGTATACCATACGGCAGCTATTAAGATAGTGACTATTCCAATCACAAAATATCTGAACAAAAAGACAGTATCTGCAATAGCTGCTCTGAGTTACATTTAGTTTATACCAATTGCTCAGCATAGATACAACCCCATATAACAACTGGCAGCTTTTAGAGATAGGGCCTTGTGGCGGTAAGCCCTCGCATCATTACTGCTACGGAAAATTGCACCAATCTCAATGAGTCTGTATCAAACAATAATATTCCTGAGTTGGTGAAACATTAGCAAATTTCTTGACATAACAATTGCAGAAAAAGCGGGGGACTAGTACATAATAAAATAATTAGTAAAAACATAATATTCAGTTGCAGAAAAATTGGGGAACTAGTACATAATGAAATAATTAGTAAAAACATAATATTCAGTTGATGTTTTGAAACCTTTGATTGCCTAATTGAGGCAATGTGTTCTACATAAGTACAATATTAAGATGACATGAAAAAATATCAAAAACGAGTCGTCATGTTCGTCAAAATTTTGCTTTCACGTGTAATGTTTGCGATGATGAGCTGCCAAGAACCTGCATAACAGAAGGCTGTGAAGATTTCGCAGGCCCAGATTTCGCTGCTAATTGTAGTCTGTGTTTTGTTGATTGAGGGTTTGGTTTAGCCGACTGAGGTCCTGGTGTGCCTGACTTAGGACCTGATTTAGACGACTGAGGTGCTGGAGTACTTGAATTATGACTTGGTTTAGCTGACTGAGGTCCTGGTTTCATGGATGGAGGTCCGGATCCTAGTGTACCTGACTTAGAACCTGATTTAGCCGACTGAGGTCCTGATTTAATAGCACTTGGTTTAGCCGACTGAGGTCCTGATTTCACAGACTGAGGTCCTGATTTTCTAGATGAAGGTCCTAGAGTACCTGCCTTAGGACCTGCCTTAGCGGACTGAAGTCCTGCTTTAACAGACCGAGGTCCTGGATTGCCTAACTTAGGATTTGGCTTGGCAGACTGAGAACCTAGTATAGCTGACTGATGTCTTGATTTAGCTGAAAGAAATCCTGGTTTAGCTGACTGAGGTCCTGATTTAACCAATGCAGGTCCAGGTGAAGCTGACTGAGGACCTGGTTGCACTGATGATGTTTGAGCTGATTCAGCTCCTTGTTTGGCTGACTGGAACCCTGGTTTATCTTGTTGAGGCCCTGGTCCTACTGACAGAGACATAAGATTTGGTATATTGGGCCTACTAGCAATCCTATCTGATGTCCAAACAAAACGATTACTATGGTTGCCTTGTTGACCGTGTTGCCTGGCAACTACCTGATCACTTTCAAAGTTGTTGTAATGTTGTTTTTTGTTGAGTTGCTGTTTTCTTCTAATAAACTTGCGATTCTTTGATTTATGGGGTTTGGCTAAGCCAGTCGACGGTGCAGGATTCATCCCCGGTGTCACTTGGCTTCTTTGCTCAACATCGGAACCATGGGCAGCAACAGGCTTCTTTTGACTCGAGGAGGATATCACCGGAATAATGTCTAATCTGGATGCACCTGGTGGACTCCGGATACCGTCGTGTAATCTTTGAACACCACCAGCAACCGGTGCATCGTTATGCGCACCCTTATTGGCATTCCTCTGCTTATTCAGTTGAAATAATTTGTGTTTAAACATCTGTTTATTGCCGATTGCCCTACCCTGTTGGTTGAGTTGCTGATTCGGAAACTTCTTATTCTTGAACCGGAACTTGTTATGTTTCCAACGGCCTAAAGTGGGCTTGGGCTGGTCGTTTCTACTCGGCCATATTTCAGTCGGCCGCCAACCATCAAAACTTTTCTTAGCTTTTTGATGGCCCTGTGGTGCATCCCGATACTGCCCGATACCTGTCCTATTTCCCATTGACGTTCCACTGAAGGAAGGAGTGGCTCCCTGTGCAGGTAGTCTCTCTGCTTGAGCCGAGTTGTTGTGATGAGTAGAGGTCGGTTGACCGCGTGGTGGGCCTGATGGTCTGCTATTTGGCATGGCAACAGGACTACTGTCTTTGCTACAATCTTGTCTGCCTGTTCCATACTGCTGCTGGTGCTGCCATCGAATCTCTTCGTAACTCAGCATAGCTGAAACGACACCTGGCTCGTCGGCATCCGTTGCGCCGTCTTGAGGAGCACCGTCTTTGTCACTCGTCCCGTCACCATCATCATCATCATCGCTGTCGATGCATATGAGAGGCACGTCGACTACTTCCTTTTTTTCAGGTTCAATCTCTTGGATGTCGGATTCTTGTTTGATGTCCTGATCGTCCGATTGCTCGGTGTCGTCATCGATGATCATATTATGCTGGCCATCTTGATCGGATAACTCCTCCTCCTTTGGTTTGATCAGTGTCTCCGGCTCCTTACTACTATCAGCAATGCCTTCTGCAATACTTTCAGGTGCATTCACTGGTACCTCATCAGAGTCCACACTCTCTATGTCAATTACTTCAAGTCCTTCCTCCTCCTCCTCCACTTCCTCCTGTTTCTTCTCCTCCTCCACCTCCAACTCTTCTTCCTCCTCCTCTTCCTCCACCTCTCCTTCAACCTCTACCTCCTCCTCCTCCATCTCCCCCTCCACGTCCACATCGCCTGTCTCCTCTTCACCGTTAATGATCTGCTGCATATGCGCTCCGATAACAACGTCTGTCTCACCGCCGGCAGTCATCTCTTCAGTGCGCTCATCATTCGTCTTATCCGTATCCGTTTCCGCCCTCTGTTCCCTCGGAGATGAGGACTGGTCTTTGGTCACGTCCAGTGAACTGCTGGATTCTAACCATGCCTGGGCAATCTGAGATGCGGTCTGCACAAAATGAGAAAATTATATATTGCAAAAGATCAGGTGCTGATAACCAAATTACTCAATCTTGGGAAAAAACATATATAGAAAAACACCAACAAACACAATTTTTTCATCTGATTAGTAAGTCCTTCATCTTCTGAATATAAACAATAATGTCCTTGTGCGTTGTTGTTTTGTTGTTGCTACAACTTCCATTACCAAGGGTAATGACTGACACCCATGGTTATGACCTCTTGGGAATGTAACAGGGCGACAGCATCAGGTCCCAACCAGTGCTGACATTTTCAAATTTTCCATGACCTGCAAAAAACTTACTTTTGAGGTCAAGGTGCAATTCCTTCAAGTCAAGGTGCAGCTTTAAGTGAATCTCGATAGCAACTCAATTTAAGGCTGCAAGAACTTATATCACAATTTTGCGCCAGCCTTTGAAAGTTGTATTGCAGTTATTGGTTTTTTCTCCAACACAGAACTCCAAAGTGTCCCTGATACATATTCAGTGTCATACAACCAAAGGCCTTTGCTTTACTACATCGCATAAATAAAACTCCTGTCAAAAGACTTGGTTTCTTAATCACAAAAAAACCATTATGCTCCACTAAACATGAGACATCCTAATACATCCATATCAAGTCCCCCAGGACATCACCTGTGTCGGTGCAACTAGAGGGGGAAAATGTGGGGAAAATACCCCCACCCACACCCCCAAGTCAAGATCCTTACATCCCCACTCCCCCTCCCCCAGTCACGCTACGCTCCATCCCATTTTACAGGCTCGAAACCAGGATTTTTTCGGGGGGGGGGGGGGGGTGGGGGTTTGTTCCGGAAAAGGTTCATTTGTACCAAAAAAATTGTAAAGGTTGTCTCAATTTTTGGCAGACAGCTCGAGAAACTTGAGTGGGGAAGGGGGAGGGTTAGGACATATTTTAAAACCGTCCCAAAAATGCTTTACACAATGGGGAAGGAGGGCATTTTCCCAAAACGAGGGGGGAAGGGTTAAAAAAAAGATACATTAATACACAAAAAAGGTACATTGGTACACAAAAAAGGTACATTGTCAAATTTGGGGGGCGTCCAAAAGACAAAATTGCTTCTGACGGGCCTGCATCAGATTTTTCTTGTTATGATATAGTTTGATGTATTGTTTTGAAGCGAATCAAGAATTGATTTTGATTTGATTTGGTTTGAGGGACATTGTATAACAGGAATCCATCTATAGTCAACCAGTCACCAGTCAACAGAGACAGGGGATGCACAGATTATATCAAGAGTCTATGACCCGATGCTGCCGTCACTTGCCCGAAAGCTAACCATCATCACTGTCAGTTATCCATCTCGTAGCAATGACTGAAAGTTTCAGGAAATCATTAAATATCTACTGTTGCGATTAAAAAGTTTACTTCAAATCAAGAAACATGTGATTTAAAGAATAGTTTTGTATAAATCCTTTCCAAATAAATTGGTAGATTAGAGTATTATGACAAGTGTTTAAAAAAGAAGAAAAAAATAAACTGATTTTTTAACCCCTTGAGAACTACCTGCCAATTGGTCAGAAAGATCGATACATCATTTGTCGCACCAATCAGAGACAATGTTAAAATAATTGTATCCCTGGTATAGATTGGAGTAAAGTATTTCTGAAGCACTATTTCAATTCGTCATTCAAATGTGTATATCTTGGAATTAACCAATCATAAACATCGTTAGATAGGCAGGTAGTGCTCAGGGGGTTGACTAACCTGTTGGAATATATCATCTACGGACCGTCGTAAATTGAGCGAAATACTGCAAGACGAAACACTGGATTGTGTACTAGAAACACTGAGAGTGTCAACACTGTCCATTTCATCGGCGCTATCCCTCTGCAAAACAAAATGCCAACAAAATATGGCAAGGATGTTATTATCAATCAAATATACGACGGTGCTATAACAATCGGTCGAATCATAAGCTCTGAAAATGTTATTTAGGCTTTGGAAACACACACACCAAATAAAAAAATAAAAAATAGCTGGTTCATGAGGCTATAAATGACTCAGAATTTGTGACTTTAATATTATCTTTTCAAGTTTGGAGACAAAATTGTGTAATTTAATTTTCCTGCTGTGTGGAAAGTGTTAAGTAGGGTTGGATGATCATACGTTTGTTTGGTGTTTTTTTATTTCCCCTTATTTTTTTTGAAAATTTCCATATAATTTCCATAAACTGAAATTTAAAAAAATGTTCACAAAATTTATAAAAAAGAAAGAAAAACCTTTGACAAATTCTTAAAAATGTGGGTCGGTCAGGCCCAAAGAACAGGGTTTTATTCCTTGGCCGTAATAAAGGGCCTCTACTTATTATACAGGTGGCTTTATTCAAAGGATTTACAAGTCTGAGCATTTTTTAGAGTTAAAGGGTACTGCCCTGATCTACCGCCCACCAAATGATCTATCGATCAATCAATTTCTGCAAGTTAAAGGGTACTGCCCTGATCTACCGCCCACCAAGTGATCTATCGATCAATCGATCAATTGATCAATCAATTTCTGCAAGTTAAAGGGTACTGCCCTGATCTACCGCCGATCGATCGATCAATCAATCAATCAATCAATCAATCAATCAATCAATCAATCAATCAATCAATCAATCAATCAATCAATCAATCAATCAATCAATCAATCAATCAATCAATCAATCAATCAATCAATCAATCAATCAATCAATCAATCAATCAATCAATCAATCAATCAATCAATCAATCAATCAATCAATCAATCAATCAATCAATCAATCAATCAATCAATCAATCACTTACCTGCAGTACATCACAGAATTTCTGCAACCCATCCCCTTTGGAATCAAACTTGCAGGAATCTGAAAAACAAGAATTCAAATAAAAAAGAATTGATAACAGCTTTAAAAATCTACAACAAAAATCTTAGAATTAAAAAAATTATAGTTTAATCAGTTCCAAACTGACAAGATACTTTCGGCTTTTATCTCTCCGCGCGCAAAAGTAATCCAAGCATATGCACACGATTATGGCCACACGCACATGGTTTGGGGCACACACACGTCACGCATATGATGCACAGTGAGCTTGTTGCCTTCATGCACGTTCACATCCTTTTATATTATTCGCAGCTGTAAGAAATAAGGACATGTGACAAATAAGGACATGTATGGGGACATGCCAAAAGTCTCAGACAAGATCAGAGAAAGCAGAGCTAGATTTGCTGGACGTTCAGGGGGTCAAAGGAGCTTGTACACAAACTCATACATTGGATTCCAAAGTACGGAGTAAGAAAGTGTGGTAGACCAGCCCTGACCTACATTGACATACTAAAACGTGATACAGTACTGCAGGTTGAAGAAATCAAGACAGCTATGTTGGAAAGGAAGATCTGGAGAGGCATTGTGGTTCGGAAAAATCATCCGCCCTAAGTCAAGTAAGTCAATCCATAGACCATTTCAAATCCGTAAATATTTTGATCGGTACCGAATGTTTCCGATTAGCCGAGTGTTTTTGGCATCAGTTTGATGACTCATCAAGTCATCCACAAAAGAACAAACATATTTTCACCCGGTATCTTTAATAACCCGTGTGTGGATTGCGCTGGTGTTGATTGGAGATTGTCTCCCTCACAAAACGGTGAGATAAAAGAGATTCGGGGTAATACCTTCACATTTTACCTTCAGCTCGATAAATTTTGAAGTTGCCGGTATCGACGCCATTGTTGATAAAAAACAAAATAGTCTCGCTACTAGTTTTACTTCTCATGGGTGTATGCTTGTATGTATTGTAAACATAGTAAACCACTAGGCTGACAACCAATGCTATGAATTGGATCAACTGCTTCATTACGCAGCGTACACTACTTGTCCATGTTACCTGTTTTTCCCAAGTTGTCTAATCTCACTTTCAAATGGTCTATATAATTTTGTTCAGTCGGTGCAGTCACTTACGTTTTGCTATATAAGCCACCATTCTTTTCATATGTTGAATCAGTCACTTACGTTTTGCTATATAAAGCCACCATTCTTTTCATATGTTGGATCAGTCACTTACGTTTAGCTATATAAGCCACCATTCTTTTCATATGTTGGATCAGTCACTTACGTTTTGCTATATAAGCCACCATTCTTTTCATATGTTGGATCAGTCTGTCTCTGTAGTCCATTTTGATGCGTTTCTTTACCAGCTCAGACAACTCCTGCATTACACTAAGAAATTATATTTTAAAAAACTGATTAAAAAACAAAACCAGATCGGTGGAAAAGGCTCAGGGCTAGATATTACGTAATGTGGTGTAGCGTCGATTCTCGCAAGAAATGGAGCAGCCTACACCAGCACCTATGGATGAGTTGGTGTGGGGATCCAGGATGCAGGGAACCAGCATATATAGAGGGCACACACAGACTAGGCTGGCCAATGTCAAGGTGATTTGAAAGAATAACATCCTTGGTTGGGCAACCTTCTTCAAGTCATAAGCTGTCAGCCATATCTGAAGTGCAGCCATTAATATTTTGTCCATGCTTTTGATACTGTAAAACACTATAATTTCGCAAATTTAAAATTCCTGCTATTTCAGCGGGCATTGAATGTCACAAATCTGGAAATTTCACTGTTAATTCCACTGCAAAATTGTCAGTTTTGCTCGTGAAATTAACCCTGTTGCAAAATGAAGTGTTTTTTACAGTATCCAATGCACCAATTTGGGCATTTAAATATTGTATTGTTGCTCAACCAAGGATTCTGTCAAACCACCTTGACTTTGGCCAGCCTGGGTCTCCATGCACCCTCTATCAATGTGAACATTTGTGCATCACATAATTTTCTTATTTTTCATGTTTTAAGTAGCTACTGGGAAAATAATTTAAATCTATGTTATGCACTTTCAAATTGCAAACTTAGAAACAGGCCAAATAGTTCAAAATTGGCAACACGTGTAAAAATTAATCAAGTGTACAAATTAGCCAAGTGTAAAAATTAAATACCGTATTATCCCTATTAAGCAAAGTCATTTTGGGTGGGCGCTTATTATGTTACCTTTTTTTTAACTCATTTATCGTGGGGACTGTCGAATTCGGCAAGTTGCGGAGACATTTTGTTCGGTAAACATACCAATAATAATTAAGCTCAGAGTAAAAATAAGTATGATTTTTCAATCACATTCCATGAATAGTTGTGAAAGACGAATCGATAACGATTTGTTACAGTTTTGTTCAAAAACTGCGCAAGATATGAAAAAGAAGAAAAAACTTAGCTGAAAATGCCATCAATATTTATCTGGTTTTCATGTAGGCGGCCATCTTTGCTTTTCATTTGTGGCTAAAATACAACACTACACATACGCATTCTACACTGGTACTGCTTTACTGAAGGATGCCATGGCGAAAAATGTTGTTGTACAGTGCTACGTTAATTGAAAAGGTGGGCGCTTATTATAAGGGATTGTTTGTTGGTAGCCATTGAGAAAAACAGGGGGTGGGCGCTTATAAGGGCATGGACGTTTAATAAGGATAATACGGTAAGTGAAGAAAAAAAACTTCACTTTTACGATATACTATATACTTAAATCGTAAAACTACATACCTGTCAGGTGTTGTAGATGCTGATTCTGTTTTGCCAGTTTCAAGTTCTTTATCAAGCTCGCAAAACATTTCTAAAAACAAAAAACACAAAACCAAGCTACAATGTTAGAAGAATTAATTATTCACAAACAATGTGATGTCTCCCCCCAAATCGGCGTGAAAAAAATGAGCTCAATAACCTGACAGTGCCAATCTGAACCGACTAGACTTCAATATTGGGGGTGGGGGAGGACTAAACTGTGTGCATGTGGCCATAATCGAGTGTGTAAGCTTTGGATTATTTTTGCGCGCAGAGAGATAAAAACTGAGTATTTTCCGCCTACATTAGGGACAGATTAAACTATAACTATTTGTGATCCATCACATGGTTCACATCCAAAACAGACCAGTTTAATATCGTCAAACCTTTTATTGCCGTAAAATGGACAAAAGATGTTGAGGTGTTTTTTTTAAAAATAATACGAATTGTTATTATAACTGCAAAAGCTGCAGAGAATCTGTGTTCCGAGACAAATTTCATTTCATTATGTGATCTTTTTCAAACTTTTACACATATATTTTGTTCTCTCTTTTATAATGAAGTTTGACTATTAGGAAAGACATTCCTGGACTCATAAATCAATCTTGACTGCATTTCCGTAAAAAAATCTCATAACTGTACTAAATTCTAATGGAAATCTGCCTTCCAATTATTTATGGAATTTTCAACATATTTTTTTATTTTCATCATAAACAAGCATTCCATACTGTTGTGTTCACTTTTTTGTGTTCACTTTTGAACAGTTGCGATTGTATCCAGAAACACTGTGAACGGCGTTAGCACCTTGTAAAACCATGGTATTCTATCATACGAACAAAAAACAACTAAGAAAAATATGTTGCCGGGGTTGACCTGGACAGTTTATTTTAACCTATTCAAAACTTGTCTTTATTGATGCGATGGGTAACATTTGTGTATAAAATATTATATCAAGATGTTACATAGCCTACCTTTGACAATTGTCAACTCTGTTGATAGCAATTCAGGTCCTGTATAAATCAAATGAGCATAATATTGATTACAATTTTTAATTTATGTTTCTTTAATTTAAATAAAGCTTATTTTTTACAGACAAATAATACATGATGTACACAGACCCATAACTAGGGTGGGGATCCTTTTTTTGGTACCAATGTACCTTTTTTGTACCAATGTACCTTTTTTTTTGTACTAATGTACCTTTTTTGGAAAACGCCCCTTTTCCCATTGTTTAGAGCATTTTTGGGGCCGTTTTGGACTAAAATATGTCCTAACCCCCCGCCCCCCCCCCCCCCCTCCTCACAAATGGCGGATCCATGGAAAGAGCGAATAGTAGTTATTCTTACCGTCTTGCGTCTCTGTTTGCGATCTGTTTCTATGGATGAGTTCATCTTGGAGTACATGGGTGATAATCTCATCGATCTCGCGGATGCATAACTGTAAATCATCCACAGATATCTTGTATTTCTTGTTTCTGCTTTTCTTCTTCTGAAAGATGAAAAGCACAAAGTGTTTAAAGAACATGTGGTATATAGTAGCATGTAGACTGTTATTGGGTTCGATCACGTTTTAAAGATTAATTTAGATACCTTTTTCAAACCATTGTTTTTAAGCTCCTAGCTCTCAGGATCATCCCTTCATTCAGCGTAGTGTTTACTTCCCTCCAGTTGGACGTCCAAGTTACCTCCAGAGAGGATCAATTTTGGAAAAGTAAGATCAGAGAGGCCATTGAAATAAGGACACAGAAACCAACCTTAAATAGAGACACCGGCTATGATCTACCTGCCATCTACTATGACCTGCTATCATGTGATTGCCCAATAGGTGGTCATGTGACAACTTGAGGGATGTAAACACTATGCTGAATGAAGGGATTGCGATGATCCCGAAAAGCTACGGAGATTAAAACAATGGTCCGCAAAAGGTATCTAAATTAATCTTTAAATGTAATATGTTTGCTATTTCGTTGAATGACAACCAGAAAGACGAAACTAGACATTCTGAGAAAAATATTTTGTGCCCATTGAGTTGTGTGTTAAAAAAAGAGCTGAGCTGTAACTCCAATGGCTGATCTTTTTTGTTACCGCTAAGTCTCTTTGGACCTTGGAATCTTTGGGTGAGAAGGATTTCATTGGTACCAATGTGCTACATGTGCAAAATGACCAAAAGGTGAGTTATATAGTACATAGGCTTGTGTCCATCCATAAGCCTATGCACTATTATGTCTTCTGGCTGTCCAATTGTTAGCCGCATAGTTTCAAATATCAACCTGATGACCCCAACAGTGGAAGCACTATAATTTGATCAGCTCCAAATTGGTGAAACCTCCTCCAGCAGCGAATGAATACAGAAAGACGTAGGCATGCGTGAAGGCATACAAGCGCACTGTGCATCATGCGTGCCTGCCTCCAAAACCGTGTGTGTGTGGCCATAATCGTGCTCCTTACATTTGGATTACTTTTGCATGCAGAGAGATAAAAAATGAATATTTCTCGCCAATTTGGAACTGATAAAACTGTAGCTACAATGTACATGCGCACATCGTAGCTTTTGGTGCACACATGTGACTTGGGAATTTATTGCATACAAGTTCAGATTTCTTAAGTGAACTTAGGAAGAATTCTTAAGCCCATTACTAATTTAATATTATGACTTATTTCTGAGTTGAGCAGAGGATACCGGCACTTTATAAATTAATATTATTATAATGAATAATTCTTCTTTGGATGAATCTTGATACGTAATACGACCCTCCTCTCACAACATTGGCTTAAATTTGATCTTGCGGCGATATTCCACTTAAAAATTCATTATTTCATAAGCTTAAAGGGGCATTGAGAGATACGTATGGGAGTGCGCCCTCAATTATCCTGGAAATCAGTTTTTTTTCATCAAAAAGTAATACTTAGGCTATATACTACGGACGGTAACTACCATCTGAAACAGTTTACCAACATTCGCCGTTTATCATATAAAATTTCATGATTTTCTTAGTTTCGATATGATTATATCGAAACTAGGTGCTGAATTCGGAAGTAATGCTATCAATTTACTTGCGGACTTTCGCGTCAAAACTCAACCCGAAAGTGCCGGTATTTGCTTATTTGGCATGAAGGCGATGTCGGAATTGTATGACATTTGGGATTTGGGCTACATGTATGTTGATGATTATCTTTACCTTATTTGCTCATTGAGTATATCAATACATCTCTCAAACCCCTTTAAATAGAATGTAAATGGCCATCAAACATTATAATTCCATCTTACCTTTGTTTTCAAATTGATGTTTAAAGGTATATTATGTGATCTTTCCAGGGAACGCCCTCAACATCGAAAAAAAAATTGAAAGCAGATTTTCTTGCGATTTACATTTCTGATCATAAATCGTACATACATTCCAAGTTTACAGGGCGAAACGATTCTTAATTACTTCAAAATCATGGTTTTAGAGTGAAAATAAACTGTCGGGATAACATGACAGTTTATATTTTCACTCTAAATTCACTCTAAAACCATGATTTTGAGGTAATTAGGAACCGTATCGTTCTGTAACTTGGAATGTATGTAAGATTTATGATCAGAAATGTAAATCTGCAAGAAAATCTACTTTCTAAAAAAAATCATGAATAGAGGGCGCTCTCTGGAAAAGATCACATAATATGCCTTTAACAAACTGTATATTTACAGAGCTCTGACACTTTTGTGGAAGCAGTTCACCAATCACATACAGGTTTTCAAAGGGGTCATATTGCTCAAGTAATTTCATTCTTAGAGTTCAAACAAACTGCTATAGTTTAATCAGTTATATATAAATTGGCGAGAAATATTTGGGTGTTTTTCTCTAAGTGCAAAAGTAATTCAAGCGTAACGATTATGGCCACACGCACGTGTAACTGTTTGCATGCATGCGTCACAAATACATACAAAAAAAGTACATGTATGACGCACAGTGCGCTAGTTGCATGCATGCGCGCCCACGTCCGTCTGTCTTCATTGCTGCTGTAATGAGGATTTGCCAATTTGGAACTGATCAAACTATAGAGATCTGCAACCATAAACTGGCACAATTGCCTCGAGGAAGTGAAATGCAGCTCAAGTTATCTTTCTATTGGTTATTCCACAACTTCCTACCTTAGATTTGCGTGCTTTATTCAACCGTGGACCTGAGCCGTCTTCCGCAGTACCCTGCTCACCGGATGGGGAGGTTCTTCCTCTTGTCTGGGCGAGTCCTTCCCGGAACGAGCGTTTGAGCTTCTTCTTCAGTTTCGCAGCCGCTTCGATGTGTCTCACGCTGGCAATGCACGTTGAACATGTACACAATGGACCCGTGTAAAACTTGTCTCGGTACGCGGAATATACGTCATCTATTCGGAGCACCTTGGAAATCCTCTCTCCAAGGGATGGTTGATCCAAGGAAGCCGTTCTCTGCGTTATCCTGTGGTAGGGAGCATCTCCGGGAGCAGATGTGCCGCATATAACGCAGTGCTTAGATTCCACGGCAGCCATCTTTGATTTCAACATTCAGAATTCCATCTGTAGTAATGTCACAAAAATCATACATTTTTTTCTTCATTTTATTATATAAATATAATAATACAATATTTTTAAAATACGGTACAAATAAAATCTTTCGGAAGGTTCTTTATTCTGTAGGATCACAAGTCGGAAATAAGTGTAAAGGTTATGACTCCAAAAATGTATGAACCCTAACATTAACCCTAATTGTATTTTTGGAATAACAACCCATATTGTATTTTCGGAATACCGTAACCGTAACAAACCTTCGGAATAACAATCCTTACAGTTATTTACAAATAACGACCCTAAAAAAGTAAGTGAAAAACCCCACAAGTTTCTCGTCCGAATTGTTTGAAAAACGGAGGATGCAGGCACTTTCGGTTGTTGCAAAATGGCCGATCTAAGATGGCGGAGAATATTCCACAGAGGATTTGATGCATTTGAAAAACTTATCACAGTATTTATAATAACGCAGAGTTATCGCTAGGTAAAAGTGCAGATAGATTGTGAAAATGATTCAGATTTTCGAACATGTCTTGAAAAAGACAATGAAAAAATAGAAAAAAAACCAGAAAACTTTTCTTGATGCGACAGCCAAGACAGATGCAAGCGAGGACGAGAAACTGATTTTTTTAAAAATTGGCCTAATTAATGATCCTTTGGAATAATGAATAAACCACAATTTGTCTTCATAAATGTTAAGGTGATTGCTGAATGCAATATCACCCATAGAATAGATCACACCAACAAATAGAGATTTAATTTTTAAAGAAAATGTCTTAAACAATAAATGCATGCTTCACTTTCATCATATGACCACTCTTTTCTGTCTCCACTCACCAGTGTCTACTGTTTCCTATTGACATAACATTGCAAATAAAAATGCTTATTGTTAAATGTGGGTCTTTAAAAACATCCTTCTGCAAGTAGTGATCAATTGATGTAACTTCAATTTCCAGTTCTCACTTGTTTTTCTTTAACTTTAAGACCAGGGCTTTATTTTTAGAATAAGATTTATGATGGATTGATGAACTCTGGTCACCAGGGTAACCTGTAGGCAAGTGACATTATAACCCCCTGGGCTCGAGGTCTGGTGGTTGTGCCGCATCCACCGACCATAGGTCTAGGGTTTTAATAGTGCACCATGGGATAGAACTTGTGTGAGCGCGCCTGTAGGTGCTGCTGGCTGTGTGGTTCTGTACGGTGTAGTGGGGTTATTTGTGTTACTTCAAGCAAATGGGCACATTCAAACTATTGATTTCATTGAAGATTTGGATGTCTGTTTTACATATATTTTACCTTTGGCCACGATGTTATTTTATAACAAATTGAATTGAATTGAATTGAGTTGAAAAGTACCGAGTCACCTTTTAGTACTTGCAGTACCCAAATCTATGATTTTGGTACTTGTTCAGGCAAATGTGTAAGGAGGGAACCCTTACACATTGATTACACAAGGTGATTGGAACATAAAAACGGAAGATTTTCAGGTGACTAAAATTTGGTCTAAAATGGTTCCCTTCAACATTATCGAGCCTTTACCCCAAAACCAAGTGTAGCGTTCGATTTAACTGGCGTAGGATCTCAAAATGCGACACACTTTTGAAGATTTGCAATGCTATTGCACAAATATGTAGCAAAAACTGACGCAAAATGATTCCCTACTTGATATTTGATCACGTACCATCAAAGCCAAACCAACAAAGATAGAGTTTCATCTTCAAATAACTATAAAAATATGATAAATCCTGGAGTATCGGCAGTTAATATTTCATTTTCGTCAGAGTCAAAATCCCCATTGCTTTACACGTACATGCATGTGCACATATTTTTTTCTGTCGGTTTAAAATTAACAAAATGGCGGATTTATGCGCAAGTCGGAGTATATTATAATCATGACGTCACTTTTGATGCTACATGAAGTCTTGTTCTCATGTCGCCGAGAAAAGGAGCCAATAAAAAATGACTTGGAATAAAACTAATGGTGCACCACGGATACAAGGAATCATAACAAAATGGAGCGCGATCGTAAGATGTAGTAAACAATTATGAAATCCATCGTGACTCGTGAGCGAAATAATGCCTGTTGTTTTTTGTTACTAAAATTTGTTAATTAAAAATTAAAATCTAGATTTTACAATTGAACTATTTTTGTTAGTTCAATTGTAAAATCTAGATTTTAATTTTCATGCACACATGGGCACCCGATTTAAGTCCCACCCCCTAATTTACATATATTTTGGGGTTAAAAAGGGTGGGACTATTATACACGCGTCAGTACGGTACTTTGCTCGTCAAAGCCTTTTAATTTTTAAGCTTAAATCTGGAAGTCACATATTGTAGTAACGTTCTGTGACTCGGCACTATAGTCCTGAGTTACATGTTACTGCGACTACAGGGTTGTAGCTACGCCGGGCGGCCTGCCCGGCACTAGGCCTGGAATTGGGATGGCCCGCCTGGTAAAATCATTAATTTAAACTGCCTCATAAAACACGAAATTAGGGACCGTTCATTATTTATGGTGTGGGGGGGGGGGGGGGGGGGGGGGGGGGTAAACTATAGGGGGGGGGGGGTCATGTAACTTTCATATGTTGAAATAGGGGGGGTTATGCATCTTTTTATTCTTGAACAGGGGGGGTTGTGTACATTTGTTTAAACTATGAAGATGGTGGTGATTGGAGTGATTTTAGAGGCTATTTTGGAGTGTAAATGCCATTTTTTTCTGCGCTTCGCGCATATTTTCTTCTTCAAAAACTTTTACTAGGAGACGACTTCTGGACAGCAAATCAACGAAATGGTGGAAAAACATCTATATAATCATCAACGGTCGTATAATGTTACAAAATCCAATTTCATGATTTAAAAATGTGATTTATTCGCATTGCATGCTTTTCATCTCATCTCTGCTTTGTACCAATGCTCACAAAAGTAGAACGTTTCTCTGGATTATACGTTTCTGCTCAGAATGTTCTAACTTGTTCGGGTTATAAAGACTCACAAAACCACCCAAAATGTATAAATATGAGAAAAAAAATTCCAACTCGCTACGCTCGCCATTACTAATTTCACACAATAAAAAGAAGGGGCATCATAAAATTATAGGCCGTTCAGATAGGGCACAAACAAAATTTGCCAACGTATCCATGAACAAAATTCCAAAGGTAAAGATGTGACAAGTTGATTTTCGGGGAGGGGGGGGGGGGGGGGGGTTGTGTAAAAAGCTACTGGTTAGCAGGGGGGGGTCATGTAATTTTCAGTTTCAGCTGTAGGGGGGGTTAGGTAATTTTAACTTACGAGTCTCAAAATTGTCCCAACCCCCCCTCCACCATAAATAATGAACGGTCCCTTATGTGGCAGGAACCCTCCAAGCGCATTAAAAAAGCCTACAAACATCCCGGCCGCTGAGCTGCTAAAGCTCAGTTTGCTTGGCTCGCTACGCTTTGCCCACATTTTACCCGGCACTATAAAGTGACAACCCTGTGCGACTAGGGTCCCATGCGCTAGCTACGAAATGAAACCTTTTCTACCACCCGGGCCTCATTGTGATTTTAAGATCCATTCACGGGCCGCAGTGATGGAGGAGTGATTGTCAAATATTCCAAAACATGTCCCGGGGAAGGGTAATGGGGGAGGGGAAGCTTAGGAATCGTAATGCCGCATCACATTGTACTCTTTGAAGCAGGAAATAGACACCATACAAATGAGGCATAGAGACGCACTATTTTGTTCAATGAAGAAATAATCCCCAGTCCATTGCTCATTGAATACCCGCTTCTCTCCCTGTAATATCCTCGCTGTTGTTGCTGCAAAGTGCAAGCGCCATTTTAACCAGGGATTTTAACACGCAATCACGCCTTGAGTTATATTTACTAAATGTAGTGCGTCACCCTACTACAAATTATAAGGGAGCACAGCACACCACTAAATAGAGGTTGCACACGCTTGCTGTAGCGGGAGGGCGATCAAAATTCAAGCCAGTATTTCTTGGAAATAGAAACAGTTTGAGATATTTAACCAAGCGGCAACAGTATATAGATGGTGTGACCGGTGACGTAGTGCCCGGCGGTTTGCGTGCACACCTACAGGGAACGGTGCTTTAATTCACACTTGATTGATCATTACTTACCATGCTTACGGTGTGATAGTGCAGTTAGTCATGGTATGCATCCCTAAGCACAATGAGAGACCAGGCACTAAATCTGGTTGCCCGACGGTTTGCGTGCGCACCATAAGGGCATGTGCTTTTAAAATTGGCGCTCAGTGATGTGTGTTTTGCTTTCATATAGTAATGTATGCAGTTAGTCATGGACTAGTACCTCTAGCATGTCTTTAGACCAGGCGCTAATCAATTTGTAAACACTACTGATGTAAACAACGGTCACCTCATCTATATTATTTGAACATTAAACATGATATCTGTTCAAAGCAAATGTTTTATTCAAGAAAAAAACCCAGAAAATATCCGACGCCTACTGACTACTCAATTCTTTCACCTGTAATCACCTAATCACTTTTATCCTAATAACCTTAACCCCGGTTTAGAATTTTTGACCGGGATCACAATTTTCGTGGAAAAAACACCAACTATCTCTGGGAACCTGCCGGGATTCAATCCGGGGACCCTCCGTTCTCAAGCCCCACCTTCCAACCACTAAGCCACGCCCTCAGCTACACATTCGTGCAGTATACTGCACTCATTATATAGGCTCGGTTGACTACGTCATCGAAAACCGACGGCGCATGCGTTTGGAGAGGGACTTTGGATTAGCATTTTTTAGCACTCAGGGGGGTTAGGGATAATATACACTGCAGTGTCATTCATTCATTTCATTCCATACATTATACTAGTCCCAATAGTGACCTGTCCTAGGTAGCTGGCTACCTAGGGTCACAAAACTCCCTATTGACTGTTCACGTCGCGAAATTCACATTGAGTGTCAGCACTGCCGATTTTTCACCTCAATATTTTCCCCAAAATGAGGATGCTTGATCAAAATTAATTAACTCAATGTATTACGAAGAGTTCTAGGAACAACATGTGAGTGTATTTTGATTGATTTAAATTATATTTGATGTGAAAATCTTGAATTAAAAATGTGATCTTCGCGACGTCGTGTGTCTATAGAGGGTGTTGTGGCTATATAGTGAAGCATGAATGATAGTATAGCCACCATTGGGTCTAACATTATACATAGCTCAGCTCTCACACACAGAGCAAGGCTTGAACAGAGCTACATGTAGGTCGGATTCAGTTCATTGCTACCCATGTGCCTGGTGCGAATCGTGACGGCTGGTGCACCCGTTGCTTGGAATGCAGTTGCATTGCAAGACCGCGTTTACTTTTGGATGAAAGGGAGCGATCAGAGATCATGACATGATGCTATATTGATTGTCAATTATTTGTTTTGATTATAATAATACTATATAGTATTAGTACAGGAAACCCATACGTTGGTGTGTTTTTTTCTTCTTTTTTTTCTTCCCCTAGGATGGGGACAGATAGTGAAACATGCAAAATACCCTATGATGAATAATACCAACTGATGACAAATATCACTTTCAAGTA
Source organism: Ophiura sarsii (assembly GCA_035610835.1). Taxonomy (NCBI): domain Eukaryota; kingdom Metazoa; phylum Echinodermata; class Ophiuroidea; order Amphilepidida; family Ophiuridae; genus Ophiura; species Ophiura sarsii. The sequence goes on from CM069453.1 coordinate 65,821,274, forward strand.
TGATTTGTTGTACTAAGATAGTATAGGCTTATATAGTATAGGCCTAGTCTTTAATTTAATAAAAAGATAAAGATTTAAGAAGAGGGGAAATGAATGTTTCTCAATGAATGAATAATAATCTGAATATGAATGAATGAAATTGAAAAAGCAAAATAAAAATCGTGTAAACCGTGTAGAAAACTGTAGGGCAGGCTATAATTTTAATATTAATAATAATTAATATAAATTTAGAAAATCTTTATTTAGCTTACCTATTTTTTCAGTTTCAAAATAATGATAGTATGATACACCTAAAATGCACAACAGTAGCCTTGGAACCATAGGCCTACACTAAAGGTTCCAGTAATAATTTAAATTTGTATGATTTGTAATTGTAAGCTTAATGCAAATTATAACAAAACATCACGAAAAATCGCTGTAGTGTAATTTATGTTTACACGGCTGACATCCTAAATATAATTCATTATTTTCATTCATAGTCTAATCGCTCGCTGGCGACGCGATGAGAGATTTGAGATAATATTATGCTATTGGTGTATCGTACAATATTGACCAATCAAATCTTTCTAAAGTCGTCCAAAAATCGCTGGAGCCGATTTGCAAATTATATGTAGAATCGCTAAGGTCAAAGTTCAATAACATTATCTGATTATGATTAAATTTTGAGTGGCGCGACTGCATGAACACGAATGATCTGCACTTGTTTCCAACTTTAAAATCGCGAAAATGAATTAATTTGTTTATTTTAGGTAAGTAAAAGCGATCAGCTATGTTTGGAAACTAGATTTCTGTTACTTTTAAAAATAATGAATGTTGATTCATGAACATTATACATGACATCAATCATCATATTATATTTATAAACATTGATGACATAACTTCAAAATAATAAGACATGCAATGCATGATGATGATGATGATGAAAAAAAAAGTAAGCTTATTATTTATTTATTTTGAAAATTTAAAAATAATAATTGACAGTATGTACACTACACTTACATCATACATGCAGGCTAGCTCACAATCCTAGCTCTCTATGGAATGAAAGCATGTCATGATTATGAGTCGACGATGTCGTCAGGGATTTTCGTTTCTGGCTTGGTTCAGTACAGGCGCAATCCTCGTATTGTAGATATTCTTGGTATTCTGGGTTTTCTTGCTATTATCAGAACGGCCTATATGACCTTCCTAAATACAAGTGAAGTTGACAGTATTTCATTAAATTCGGGAAATATCACGAATTCGTAGTAATCATCAGAATGGCCAATACTTACCAGCCATGTTGAAACTGCTAGCGTCACAGCGCTATCGCTATGTAGTATAGCATAGGGGAAAATACATGCGTGTTGTTTTCCCTATAGCGCAAAAAATCAGTTACGAGTTTAGAAGAAAAAACCAGGCAGACACATGGTATTTAATTCCTATCTAAAAAACGAAACAAACAATGTAAATAATTTAAGTTTTAATCATTCCTTCATTAAAACTTGACCACTACTTGTTCTTACAATTAATTTGTATTGGAAAATCAATGCACAAATGATAATTTACGTCCAAGTTTTGTTTCTGTCGGTAGAAAATTATTTCTTTCGGTGACCTAGGGGGTCTCACTGTAAGGAATGCAACTAGCTACGTGCGAAATCCAGGAAGTAAACGGTATAGCCCGCTCGCGTGTTTTTATAAAAAAATTCCGGCAATGGCAAGAATTTCAGACAATAGTCTGGAAAAAAAAGCTATTAATACTTACAAATTCGTAGTATTTCACGAATATCTACAATACGAGGATTGCGCCTGTACTGTGGTTGGCTCATCTGCTATTGTTTCAGTTGTTTTGGTGTCAAAATCTTGGTTATCGGTCCGAAGAAAAAAATGGGTATCTGCAAGGAGATTTTAACATTACGGATGCATGGATTACTGCTACTGTACATGTATCAAACGCTGGCCCCTAATGATTTAAGATGTCAATATAAGGCCAAATAAAAAAATATAGTAGTTTCTCGTCCCCGCGCGCATCCGTTTTGGCTGCCGCATCCCAAAAAGTTGTTGTTTTTTTTAAATTTTTTTTTCAATTTTTTAATTTTTTTAAAAAAATTTTTTTAATTTTTTTTTTTTTAAATTTCAAGATCACACTGATGTTGTTAATGGAGAACGTGTCAATATTTAAAAAAAACCTGTGTTACAATCAAAAAACAACACAACAGGCGAAATGTACTCATTTTAAGGTTATAAAGCTAGTCTTAGAAAAGTGGCGGCCATTTTGAAGCAAAAACATTTCCACCATGTTGGAAAAAGCGAAACCAGTTTTGGAAAAAGGGGCATCCGCCATCTTGGATCCGCCATTTTGGAAGGAAAAAAAACAACAAAAAAACTGCCCTCATCCTCCATTTTTCAAAAAGTTGGGACGAGAAACTAGTTTTTTTATTTATTTGGCCTAAAGCCTAGATGGCCCATGACATTTTTGCTTATTTGAAACACTGAGAATTCCAAAGTTCTCACATAAACCTGACATTATTTGACATGCAATCTGATCTTCACTTTGAAATGTTGCTCTTTTATTCAGAGGAAGGGTAGGAGATCTTTCATGAATTGAGACGGGTCTTCCGTGGAAGTTGCCGCACCATCGCCATGCCGTCGACCTTCAGATGTAAAGGCATCAGTATTGAGTTCCCATTTGAACCGTATGAATGCCAGAAAGATTACATGAGCAAAGTCATTGAGTGCCTTCAAACGGTAAGTTCCATTTGTCCAATAGGGCAATTTTGTGTTTTGTGTGTGTTGCCCTCAAGTGCCAAAAACTTGAAGTCGGGTCGGCCGGTAGATTTTCCTTTTTCTTTTTTCTTTTTTTCTTTTTTCTTTTTTTCTTTTTTGCAGACAAATATTACTGACCGACCCATAAATTGGTAAATATCAATTTGACTAATGTTTCTATACACTATTTGGCTTCCTCTGGACTTTGATGTTACTTATCAGGCGCGGCATCTTCCGTCTTTCAACGCTCGTGTGTAAACGCCAGCGCCTCAAGTAGGCACGCGTGTTATGTGCTGCAATTAGTTGAATACGCAGTTACGTCCCTGTCTCGTGATGGGCAAATAATAGTTTGAAAGCAATCTATTCAAGCAAACTTATTCATTTCAAGCAGAAATAGTAATATTTTGACAAAGTGGGTAACATTTAAATCTTCAAAACAAAACAAAGATTCGACCCTGCTTATAGGAAAATGTAAAAGATGAATCCAACAGATGCAGGAACAAAACATCAAGGATCAGAAGGATACCAACTTGGTGTTAAAAAGGTACATCCAGGATTTATTTAAATTTTATTTTCCTTCGTTGCATAGCTTACAATATTAAGGATGTGAATGCCCAGGTAGTTTCGTACCCGGATACTCGAAAATAGCCACTAATTTTTATTTTTTTCAAGTACAAATTTGTCCCCAAAATGACACGTAATGGGGTCAATAGAGGTCATTTGGGGACAAATTTGTACTAAAAAAAATAATAATAATAAAAAAAAACACATAAAAAAAACACCCCATTTCTAAAAAAAATATTTCGGGTATTCGGGTACCCGGAATAGCGGGCGGATACCGGGTATAAGTCACAGCCTTATACAATACAAGAAATTGCCAATCTCTGTCATTTTTGCTTCAATAAAAAGTTGCTCCAACATTTCTTTAAATCAGAAGAATACAGTTTTATTTCAAACAAAATTCTTCTCTCCCGATTGCGCAATTCGCATGAGGTTTTGACTACGATCCAGAAATGTCCATCAAAATTTGGGGACCAACCAATTTACTGTGATACATCGGTTGCCAAAAAAGATATCGGGAATACAGTGTACAATCATAATTAATGAACTTCAAACTTTTTGCTACGATGGGTCAACAACATCGCTCTTGTTTACATTTAGAGAAGGGTATTCCCCCAATTTCTTTCGGTGCACCACATCACAAAAGGAATCATATAACAATGGTGCCTCGTAAAACATTGTATCGGTGTAAATTATGAAATCCATCGTGAGTTGATTTTCCTAATGACTTTCACCATAAATCTGGTTTATTTTTGGCATTGCATTTTTTTGCGATAGACTGGACAAATTGAATAGCAGTAATACAGGAATGAGTCGCATTTTGCAACACTGAATGGTGGTTGGTTTTTGTTACAAATGCCTAACTTTACATGAGATGTCTGGATGAGTGGATGTTGTCTTTGTCAAAGACACCTTACACAATTACAAAGTGAGTTGTATGGCGAACTGTCGATTCGGGGGGGGGGGGGGGGGGGGGAGCAGAGCGAGGTGTCTTTTTGTAAATAGCTATTCTACAGTGCAGTGATGTAGTACTCGAGTCCCTATTTTGAAGGACTCGGACTCGGAGGTGAAGGACTCGGTCTCGGACTCGGGCACTAGGGACTCAGGAATTGTGCCCGAGTCCTGTCCGAGTCCAGCTAATATTGGCTTATTTTGTTTGCAGTAATTAGATACTTATTTAGTCATCCAATCGTCAACAGTTTAGAAATAATGTCATAAATCATCATAAATACATCTGAACATTTAGAAATATACTGTCGAAAACACCTATTGATAACTATTACAAGCATACAAACACAATTCGAGGGGACCTATAAATAATTAAAGTGATAATAATCATGTGCAATCGAAGGCTGTTTGTACGATGTAAATGGTCTTTAGGTGATTTTTAGTCAGTGTTTTATGCTGTTTAAAACAATCATAACATTTCTTTATACAAAGAGGATATTTCCTTGGCAATTTTCAGCGTCCTAGAGCAACTCTCTTAAAAAATTAATGGAATTAGGGATGACATTTTCATGGAAACGAATTAGGTGACACGGCAGGGAAGGGTTGCTCTACAGCATATCACACAATTTAATCAATTTTGTAATTTATCAATCTATGAACTTTTGGACACTGTATGAATATCTAAATCAAATCTTATGCCTATAATTCAAAATGGTATCAACATTTTTCCATGTATGGGGAGGATGCGAAGGTTAAAAATGCATCATTATATTTAAGTTGACATCATTGATATGGTCATGATGGTCATGGTGGCCTATACTATAGGTAGCAAAATTAATGACATGTGATCAGATACTAATAAATAGAAAGACTCGTGACTCGGACTCGAACATGAAGGACTCGGACTCGGACAGTAAGGACTCGGTCTCGGACTCGGACTCGAGAGGTAAGGACTCGGACTCGGGTAGGGTGGACTCGACTACAACACTGCTACAGTGTAAGCAGTAGTGTCTACCAAACACCATCGTCATCATAACACACGATTAGCTCCGCCCGTCTCCCGATATAGCATGACATCATTATCAACCAATCAGCAAGTGCAATTCTTCTGGGCTAGATCTTCCGTAACACAATACAAAACATAACACAAATATTGTTTGGGAAAGGCGTTGCATTATGCTATTTTTGCAGAGGGCGCTCACACTGTTTCAAAAGTGTTCACACACACCCCCACCACAATGCCTTGATGAAAGGCTAGAGTGGATGGTAACGTTACAATGCCTAATAACTAATTTAACCGTTTATACATTGGCATCGGTGGGATAGATTTCAGGGGTAGAATTTCGGCGCGAATCCGCGAATCTATTCGCGTGGGGATTCGCGTGAATCCAGGTGGATTCGCGCAAAAACAAAAAACAAAAACAAAAAAATGTGGAAGTTGTGCAAGCTTTATTCAAACCATCCTAGATAGGGAAAACCATCATGATAAAGAAACTTCATTTTAGATTCTCGCAAATCTTATCACGAGAATCCAAATTGAAAAATTTGCGAGAATCCAGGATTCTCGCAAAATTATTCTGCGAGAATCTAAATGGACTCTCGCACTGCAGCACGAATTTCTAGGCCTGGATTTGCTAGAAATACCTAACTTTAAATTGTAAATGTTTTGATACTCAATTTTTTATAATTTTACACTGTTTCTTGGCTGTGGTAATGAGTGGATTGATTTGTAACCATTGCCCAGTCCTTAAAATCAGGTGGGTTAGTGCCAACTAAGGCTGTGACTTATACCCGGGTACCCGCCCGCTATTCCGGGTACCCGGGTACCAAATTGGGTACCCGAATACCCGAAATGTAAAAAATAAAAATAAAAATAAAAGATTTTTTTTTTTTTTTTTTACTAATTTTTTTTTCCCATTTTTTTTTTTAAAGTACAAATGTGTCCCCAAATGACCTCTATTGACCCTACCATGTGTCATTTTGGGGGACAAATTTGTACTTAAAAAAAAAATTAAAATTTTTTTTAATTTTTTTTTTAGTTTCTATTTTCGGGTACCCGGGTACCCGCCCGAAAAACGGGTCGGGTACCCGGGTACGAAACTACCCGTGCATTCACAGCCTTAGTGCCAACTCTTAAAATCTTGGGGTCCAGAGAGGCATAAAGTTGGAAAAAACAATGTACTGAAATTGGGCATTTTGGACCTTGAAACTTCACATGTCAAATGTTGAGGTTCTTGGCTGCCAAAAGAAGTGTCTCAAACCCATCGTAGCACCAACCCTGCACAAAATGTCCCATGATCACATTGCAATTTGTACTCAAAGGTAGGCCTATCTTTTGTGATAGAACTTTCAAAATCAGGCGCAAAATTGTGATACAGGTTTTCCTAAGTCATGTTATTGCCAAATACAAAATCCATCCATAAAAAGGAATGACTTAGCCTCACTTAGGCCAAAAGAAAAAATGTTGGGTTGCCTTCAGCGACCGAGCTTAAAATCTTAAAAATCAAGGTCACAATTTTTTAAAGAATGAACGCATTGTTCAAGCCTTTGGCAAAATTATGGCAAATTTGCCATGGATGCCTTGGATTAAGTCAACTGACTCGTCTAGACGACTTGAATGAAATTTTACCAAATAATTTGTCAAAATATTACTATTATCTGTTTGAAAATGAAATGAATAAGTTTGCCTGAATAGATTGCTTTTAAACTATTAGTATTAGGCCAAATTAAATTAATTGTTTGTCTCAAAGCTCCTCTCCTGTTGTAAAACTAATGCGGAATGCGGTTTTATTTTCAATTTTTTTTTAAACTAACGCGCGCGGGAGCTTTGAGACAAACAATTAATTTAATTTGGCCTTATCACACATAGTCAAATTGAAATTTACCAATTTTGCTTTGTCATGAACCACGGTCTGTCATTAAAGGTAGATGTTCCGATTTTCAACTTGAAGTTTTCTATTCTACATGAAAGGTCATCCTCAACAAAAATCGACTGACCAACCCAACTTCAGGATTGTTGGCACTTGAGGGCAACACAACAATTTGTTTTGGGCCTAACTACCAATTTGGAAAAATGGGGAGCACTTTTGGATATATGCCTAACTTTGGGTTGTATTATTTTGGTTGTATTGTTATAAATGCCTAACTTTACACTTTAGTCATTTTTGGGTTGTATTGTTACAATAAATGCCAAACTTTTCATTAGTAATGTTTGGGTTGTATTGTTACAAATGCCTAACTTTACACTTTAGTAATGTTTTGGTTGTATTGTTACAACAAATGCCTAACTTTACATTAGTAATGTTCAAGTTATTGTTACAAATGCCTAACTTTACACTTTAGTAATGTTTGGGTTGTGTTGTTACAAATGACTAAATTAGAAATGACTAACTTTACACTAGTGACGGGTTTACACCTGAATCCAGGGGGGAGGGGGGGGGGGGGGGGGGGGGGTCCAAATGAATGTTAGTCCTTTTTTTTCTCTCTTTTTTAACCCAATTTCACACACTAGTTCAAATCAAAATTAAAGGTAATTTTCTTGTCACTCATAATGGCTGACAGGGTAGTGTTTTGGATGATGTCGTAACAAATGACTAACTTGGCATTGGTAATAAGAAAATGGTAGTAAGAATAGTTATGTGATAGTCAGAAAACACACATATATATTTGCACATTTGTGACCTGGTCTATTCAAGTTATTTTTGTTTCAAAAAAACAATTGGGGAATTGTATTATTATTTAATTTTAAAGACACAATAAAAAGAGAATTTCCACACACAGGCTGAAAAAGTAGGCAATACGGAAAGCTCCTTGCAGGGAAATTTGAGCATTTGGAGGGAAATTTTGGCATTTGGAGGGAAATGTTACTCTTTCATTAAGAAATGCATTCCATTTTGGGGGGGAAATTTGAAATCACTTGCCGGGAAAAAAACATTTTTTCAGGCCATGTTTCCACATTTAGCATAGCTATTTGTTTTTATTAGAAATAGTTGTTCTATAATTTTTTTTAAAAATTGCATATCGCATGGCTAATTCCCCAAATGTATGGGAGACAGCCTTTCCCCCCTTGGCATCTATCACTGGTATACTATATACTCTTGTTTTATAAATAATAATACATGTTCACTATAATTGCAACAAGATATTAAGGTGATGTTGAGTTACACATTTTTTTGCTATATGTATGAAAAATACTGATAAATAAATATGAACATAAATAACATAATACACTATAATTACAACAAGATAGGTGATGTTGAGTGACACATTTTTTTTGCTATAGGTACTAGGGTGCATCTTCTCCCCCTTATGTCAATGAGAACTGATAATCATCTTCAAATCTGCAATAAAAAATAATCGCTAACAAAATGAGCATGTGCGGTTTACTGGCACAAACGCCCTCGCGATCCATAATTTCATGTATTTGGCATTTTGTGGTCATTTTTACCCCAAATTTGGCATTTTGTGGTCATTTTTACCCCGAATTTTACAAATGTTGATGTCTGATTGTGTTAACAGTATAACAACTTTAAAGTAATGTATATTATCCACTTTCAGCGTGAAATAAGAGTATTATAGCACTTGGTTCACATAAGACAGCCATTTTTCCCCAGAATATGGGCTGGGGGGCGCTTTTGACAATAAAACACACATCTCATTTCATTGGCGGTTAATTTTTATCGCAGATCCGAAGATGATTATCAGTTCTATTAGCTCACAAGATTTGAGCTTCTAAGTCCAAACAGTTTTGATATGGCAGCTACTTCAAATTGTTCGATCGGCTTCTAATTGGAATTGTACAGGGGTCAACGAACTTTCCTACATTGAACACACACTGTAACTTTAGGTTCTCGGTGGCCCCCCATGACAACTTCCAAATTAATTCAAACTTGGCACATGTTAGTTTTGTGACAATAGGAACATTTTAAGACTAGGGACAGAAAAATCCATTGACATAAGGGGGAGAAGATGCACCCTAAATTAGGTACTGTATGAAAAATATTGATTATAAATATGTACATAAATAATAATACATGTACACTATAATTACAACAGTTTCAGTTTCACCATAGTATATAATACATCATACAAGCAAATTATTAGAGAACAAAGATGGGGAAAACCAAAAGGAGCACAGCTCGTAGTATATTGGTCACCCTGATAATTTCATGATAAATATGATAAATTTTTACTACGAAGCAGAAAAACCTCAAACAAGAGACAGGACAGGATATGTATAAACAAGACCGGGCAGGACATGTGCAACTATATGATATAAGGCAAAAAAAAAAAAATTGTTATGTTGTCCTCGACAGCTTTCAGAGAGAAGGGGCGGGCGGGCGGATTTTTTTTTTTTTTTTAAATTTTTTTAAATTTTCTTTTGCCAGCAGAAGCTCAAAGTTCAGCCAACAAGAAGTTAAAATCACTCTAAGAGCCGCGCATATATGTTATAAACACTTAATTTAATATTAATGCCATCTAAACTGTTTTTAAAAAAAATCTGGGAAAAAAATCTGAAAAAAAAAAAATCTGAAAAGAAAAAAAAAATCTGAAATTTAAAAAAAAAAAAAAATCTGATTTTTTAAAAAAAAACCAATGATTTTTTTAAAAAAACCAACAATTTAAAATAATAAAAAAAATCTGAAAAAACCCCCCAAAAACGGAGCGGCCATAAAATGATGAGCGGGCGGTCGAGGACAACATAACAATTTTTTTTTTTGGCCTAAAGGTGATATTGAGTTTAACACATTTTTTTTGCTATAGGTACTGTATGAAAAATGCTGATTACAAATATGAACATAAAATGATATTAATTAGCTATAATTACAAGCGATAAATCATAAGGTAATATTGAGAAGAGGTGATGGAACAAGGTCCTGACTCCTGAGACACTGGTCTCATCCCCTACCCCCTGGATTAGTTATTTTGTTATATGAATGTTTGCAGTTCATTCTTGGCGATTGCTTTTTCGATGAGTGTTTGTAATAAGCACAAATCCATTGGTGGATCTGGCGTTAAAATCAGTGAGACTGCCATGCAGTTTGTGACCAATTTTTTTTCAGATGACCCCTTTAGTGTGTGTTTCCTTAGAAACCAAATGTCACCATAAAAATGTGGGGTTTACATGTTTTTCTCCCCAAATTAACACTTTAATGAGTACAATATTGCCAGTTTTTTGACAAAGTACCCTTTTTTCTTGAAAAAGGAAAAAAGTACCCTTTTTTCTTGAAAAAGGAAAAAGTACCCTTTTTTCTTGAAAAAGGAAAAAGTTGCTTTTTCACCCCATCTAAAAACACCTACTTAATTTAACGTTTTTGTAGTCCTGCATGCTTACCCCTCCGCCAACCCCCCATCATTGCTTTCCTTATAAGGCTGTGATGAATGCACAGGAAGTTTCGTACCCAGGTACCCGAAAATATACACTAACAAAAAAAGAGGTTTTTTGAGTGCTAATTTGTCCCTGAAATGACACATAACGGGGTCAATAAAGGTCATTTGGGGGACAAATTTGCGCTCAACAATATTGTTTTGTTTTTGCATTTCGGGTATTCGGGTACCCGGGTATAAGTCACAGCCTTATTTAATTGATAGTGCTAATGCTTCAGTTCAGTTCAGTCTCTAGATGCTTATAACAGTCTGTGATTAAGTGGGCTTTATTCCTGCTGCAACCCATTCTGTGAAGTGTGCATTATAGATGACAGTATATTTACAAAGTTATACACTCTCCTTCTTGGTGCTAGTAGTACTAGTAGTAGTAGGCCTATGATGCAAGAAATACAGTAGAGGGGAGTAAAGCAGTGGAATGGGTCCAATGATCATACACACGGTATGAAACCCCACTGAGTTAAATAGCAATACTGTTACTAAGGGGCCAACAAGATGCGGAGCGGTTATACCGAGGGTTGCCACACCCATGACACGCCCATAGGCTTGTTTGAAGTGACTCTGAGCGAGACGAGACAGAATGCTCATAGCGCCGTACCGTGCTGCACTGGTGAAGTACACGATCAGAGAAAAGAAGATGGCAGCTGCAAACGGTGACGGTGAGTAGGGCAGAAGTGTTAGTGGTATAGAAATCAGCGCAAGATTCACAGCCGTGTACGGGCAGATATGTTTCGGATACTGCACGTAATATTTTGTGCTGATGAAATTAGAGGCTAGGACTGCGAATCCAGCTAAACCCCACACAAGAGACGTAGAGGCTATATCGCCATCAAATTGGTCCGTGACCCATATGGATAAAGTGGTTTGGATACATATCTTAGGAAGTAAAGCCGTTGACAAAGTACCAGCCGCAATAAGCACTTGATAGTTTGTTATGATCGTGCCGAATCGTACAGTGTCTGCAGATTTATCAGTGTGACTTGAGTTTAATTGCTTTGCATTGTCTTTGGTATTAGACACCGGCTCATGCGGCGCTTCATCAGGTTTTCTTGATTGGTTACCGCAGCGAAAGGTGACCAAGATGGAAATGAACAGTAATACTTCCATTGGTAGTAAGGACAGAAATGACATCATCTGTCCAAAGTATTCATAGACAAGTGCGATGATGGCGGGAAGAAAGAACGAAAAGGAACTGCTCGCCATGACGACGCCAAGCAATCGCTTACCCGTTATGCTGTCTTGCGGATATATGGTGAACATTCTTGCCAGCGCATTTGGTTGCGCACAAGATGATGCTATGCCTTGCAGTATCTTTGCTATTAAGATGATGGTGAAGCTGGACGACATAGCGTACAGAGTGGATATCGCGGTGCAGATACAGAGAGCCACTAGCAACAGTAGATCAAAACCGAGCACATCTCCCAGTGTGCCAGCCACGGGCGAGACGATCAGCGAGACGAGTGTCTGGACGAGAAATACAACCACAAGACGAAAATGGATCTTGACGTCTGCTGGTTCGGTTCCATTATTGGATGTTTGACGGACGGATGGGCAGGGATCTACAGCGGAGCAATTCCCAAATTCGCTGCAGTTGCCATACGGGTAAGCATCAGTTGATGATGAGTCTCTCTGGACGGCCCAGCAGTACCGTGCTAGTAAAGGTACAAGTAGTGCTGTTAGGACTTTTTGTAGCAAGTACACTCCAATACTACTGGTGACACGAAGACGCCTCTCCCAAATACTCAAATCGGCTGTCAAAAGATACATTCTAAAGTTATAAATCTGGCTTTTCAGTGTATGTACCGAAAGTCTGAGCAGTCCTGTGTGTCCTCTTGTTATAATTGGGTCTTTTTAGAACCTATTTAGTGTCAAGTGTTAAGCTGAGGATGCGTTAGGCACACAGATACAATGTAGATACAAATCAATATCAGCCTAGGCCCGGCACAAATATAGTCATAAACTACAGATAAATAGTTTGTATTTCTATCAAATACAATATCCAATCACAAGCTGTCTCAAGGTGAGAGTCGATCAGGGAATTATTAAGTATACAAGTGTACTGTTCTGTTGACTAAGTAAAATAAAGTTTTCTCTCCATTTCCATAACCAACACACATCTCCCAATGATCACTGACTGACTTTCCAGTAATACATAGCCTATTGATCCCTTTATACCAATCAGTTAAGTATTATAAGCATTTTTCGGCCAAATGGCAATATCCTCTTTTCCAACTAAATAGGACGCTGTGTCCCAAGGGTAGAGAGTTAGACCAGGTTAGTCACCCCCACATATCTTGAAGTTCTCTGGGAAACCACAGATGGGAAAACAATCCATGTAGTTATAGTAAGTAATTTCCACACAAAGTTGAGTTGGCGCATGAACTTTTACAATGTGCACCAATTGTGTTTACATTGTGAAAGGCCATGGTCATGTTCAAGTTACATTGAACATATTATATTTAGTTAATTTACCATCAGCTATTATTATTATTACATGACCTGATAATGCAGTGAGTTTTGCAATGTAAAAGTTCCATATTGATGATGACCCTGAACAGACTATAGTTATAGTACCAAAAAGTTAACCATTCCTCTCTCTATGACGTACCACAAAACTGGATATTCTTGAACTGTGTGACGCACTTTGGATGAATAATGATGAAACCTGTTTACAACTTCAGTGTCATGGACAGCTACAGTACTGATGAACTTTTAACCTAAAAAAGAAAGAAAGTTAAAACAGTGTTCAGTTAAAACCGCTGTAAACAGTGGTGGCACTAGGGGGGGGGGGGGGGGGGATTACCCCAGTCACGACCTTTTCCCCCAGTTAGTTAATGCCCCATCCCATTCCCCCCCCCCCCCCCCACCAATCGAAAATGTTGAATTTTATTGTCAAAATTACTTAAAATTGGTCTGAAATGTCTAATTTAGAACAAATTAATCTAATTTCAGGCAATTTAGAAGGCCAAATATTTTGCACGCTTCACTTTTCTCGGTCTTGGTCTTTGATCTGAACTTGGACTCTGACGGTATGGACTCTAACTACAACACTATTGTACTATATACATGGCATATTTTGATTGAGGTTGCTGTTTTAGAAGTATATAATAGCAGCACCCTCAAATTGTTTGGCAATTTGGCAAGGCACATGGTAAAAACTTGTAATAAAAACTGTAGAGATAGAGGGCTCACTTCTCTTTCCAAAAAGACTTGACATCGCTGGACTTCAGACTTTAGAGGCTAATGAAATTTGACTGACAATATGAGTTAATTGTTACTTCGGAAGTCACCTGAACATTGCATGATCAATATCCCCTGTGTGTGAAGCGAATAATTTCATTTTTTCGGAATGACTTCATGCGATGATGTGAACCAAATCAGTGACCCAACTTTTTCTTGGTGGTCAGGAAGCAGAGCAATGATCAATTGTCTAAAGTATTTGCGAAATCCCCTGGGCCACTTTGGCTAAATCACTACGAAGAACAGTATGAATGGAATCAAATCATGAATACAGGAATAGAACGCTCTTGTAAGACAACGGTTCATTGCAAGTGGTCAATTATGGACTAAAAAAAATTGATCAAGGCATTATTATTTATTAATTAAATTTATTTATTGAAATGATATAAAACTAGTTGACAAATAAATAAAAATAGTTGACAAAGAATCACGTAGTTCTCTTAATGATTCCTGCATGATACCCTAATCATTTAATTCCAACTATGCTGAGAATGGCCCAACCCGATTTCTAGACGACTTAGTAGTGGTCATAATTTTGAAACAAAAGCAGTTAAAAAGACCAAATGAAATTCTTCTGGAATTCAACACATCTCTTATCACAGAGTGTAAATGATTTTGAAATGGCACAATTTTAAAACTGGATTAAAAATGAAATTCCAATTGTATAACTTTGTATTGTTACAGTCTGTATTGCGTAAGCAACTGATTAAGGGACGCACCATTTGATTTTCAGGGGGGGGCATGGAAGTTGGGGTCGGGCAGAAATTTTTTTTTCGCCACAGAAGTAGGCGGATTTTTTTTTTTTTGCCGCCGAAGGCGGCAAGTATTTTTTTTATTTTAGCAAAGCCGGCAAAGTTTTTTTTTTTAGGTTTTAATGGTTTTCTTTACATTGAGTTGGGCCTTTTGGGTGAGTCATCTTTCTTTTTTTTTACTCAGCAGTGGGTTATTTTTTTTTTTTCCTGGTTGGTGGGCAAATTTTTTTTCTCCCTGGATAGTGGGCAAATTTTTATTTTTTTAAAACTTCCATGCCCCCCCCCCCCCCGAGTATCTAATGGTGCGTCCCTTAAAGCGCTATATTTACTGAAGTAAAATTGTATTTTTTTTCTGATTTGGGGGAGGGGATCTTTGAGTATGATTCTCATGAATCACTTTTAACAAAGTACATGTATGAGTAAAGATTGAGACTTTATTTGGATTTTCTGATTTTCAGCTTTAAAGGGACATTAAGTGGTGTTGAAAATTTTAAATGTTTAAAAATTTACTTCAGAATTCAAGATGAACATTAAAAATTGCCATTATTGTTGTTTCTATTAACAAAAACACAGCAAAACTTGATAAAAACAATATCATCGCTATTTATTGAAAAATGCCCTCTATGCAAATATGGTTCGCGTTATGTATCACGCGTACTGCAGGGGGATACTGTTGGATGTAAAATGCTCGTCCCGGCTGTACGAGCATTTTTGAATCGACGTTTTCTTGTACAAAGAGGGCTGATTTTTCTTAATCCTTATAGGTGTAAGTTCATACATGTAATACAATAATAAAAATATACTAATCCCAGTTTTTATCATAATTGAGGGCACAGCCTCCAACACATCTCTTAGTGTCCCTTTAATTGAACTTTTAAACTTGTTTTTCCTCAACATTACAGTTCTGGTTCTAAGGGGATGATACTAGTACAATATAAAGCAGTTTACCAACCTATGATGTTTTACAATAGACAATATAACAACAAATATTAACAAACAATGGAGATGATTGATGGTGTATACTCATAGTAAAGAGCCAAACAAGCATACTTTTATGATTAATGAACAAAACATTTAATCCAAGTAGATCCTTGAGACTTCTCAAGGATTTATGTTTAAAAAAAATCATAGAATTGGAATGGTCTAGAACAGCCCTTTTATGGCAAAAGAATGTATCTTATATGTAGTTTTCTAACAGTATACTTCATTTTAACATGATCAAAGTTAGCTTTTTACTCCATAAATTATGTAGTGGCAAAAGGCAGTATATTACTTTTATTGTCCTTACAAGTTGCAACCTTTTCCTAAGTGAGGATTATTGAACCAAGTTAACACAATCCATGTTAAAAGGAAGTATATCATTAGGAAAGTACATAAGATACATCTTTTTGCCATAAAACGGCTGAGAAGATCTGTCAACCTGTCAATATTCAGTGACTTTTAGAGTCTAATGAAATTTGACTATCAGTATGAGCGTGTTTCTGCTGGGAAGAAACCGTTTGGAACCGGCAATAATCGGCAATAAACCCAATAGAAACAGATACAATCAGATACAAACAGCAATCTTTTTCAGGTGCGCGTGGCATTGTTTGGTATTACAAAAGGTCAAATGTCATGGCCCATCGACTAGGATCGATAAACTTAGCGGTAACTGACAACGAGTAGAAGACAACGATTATCTCATAGTCAGAAATGTGATGATTACAGTTATTCATGTTGTTGGGCTGGTTAATTTACATTCGGGCTTTCACTTAACCTGCTCAGCTGGCTGGTTGGGAACAAAATGAAGACTAAAACCCCTTTATCAATAGCCCTTGGTAGGTGATGATTTGCCCATGACCCTGAAGAAAAATCGGTGAACCAGGGCATATTTGTTTAAAAAGGTTGCTCTAGGCTCTTTATTCCAAGCCCTGGATATAATGGTCTACGTGATGAGAGCACTGTACCAAATCAATGCGCAATTCGTGTAATCCTGTAATAGTTCCGGAAAAGCACGAAGACTAGGCTTGTAAATGTGAGGTTTTCGGGCAATTTGTTTCTCCGGGGATGGTATGTTTGTACTTAAATGAACGAATGGGACCTACCCGTTGCACTTACAATGATAAAATACGATATTTTTAATTTATCGACCTAAATAGTGCCCAGGCCGTAAGCACCTGCCTAAATGGTGAACAGGCATGCCAGAAAACGTGAAAAAGTTAGGGCGCTGTGTGCAGGTCAGTAGCGGAAAATTTAGCTTAATAACCCCTCATGAAACAAGGCTTAAATTAAAGTTGAGATGTTACTGAAAATGGTCATAGGTCACGACAAGTATGCAATAAATGTAACCGGAGGGTAGAAAAGGTGTCTTGAAATATGGCACTTTTACACGTATTTCAATGAGAAAGATATTTGGTGTGGTGCTCCCTTTAACGCACAATGGCCATTTCCAATAAACCGAGTTTTGAAGTGGAAAATGGGTTCAAATTGCTTAAATATGCCTTGATTTACATTCGAAACACCATTTATATCAATGTCGGACGTTAATATCAAGAAATGTACATGATTTTCTCGAGAAATATCCAAGAAAATGGCTCTAAAGCTCCAAATTTAGAGTCAAATGGCTAAGGGTTTGTTTTGCGATTTTATAGATAGAGGGTCACGTTACCCTTGGCTAGAAGTCCCTCATGCGCAAGAATACTTCCTCTTAGGTCTATATCAAGTAGCTTGCCTCTCAGTTGAAGAGTTAATTATTTCATTTTCAAGTTCAAAGCTTTATTTAGAATTAAACACTCTCATGTAGGTCAACGAGTTGTCAAAATTCATATTTGGCCCCACATTGGCTCAGAAAAGAGCAACACTCGTTAAAATTGTACATTCAATGCTTTAAGACAATACCCTAGGGGTAATATCGTGACAAAAATGTAATTGTGCGTTTGCCTACTAGATACTTATGATATAGCCTAGGACATGTACGGTTTGACCTAGACAAAATTGCAACATAAATGGTTTTTGTTGTAATTGTTTCAAAATGCCCTTTCGAACATTATATTAAAAATCGATAAAATCTGAAGTTGGGGAAAAATTATAATTTGCATAACAATATATGGGTACATTTAACCATATTAGTCGGGTATATACAGGGGTTACCGTGCACCCCCACCACCCAGGACTTCCCCAAAACCAACTTTCTTGACTCTTTTCATGGTCCTAAAACATAGTCAGGATGGTATCAAAAACAATTTCGTGTTATTCAAGATGGCGTCCAAAATGGCCGCCAAAACTGGTCAAATTTCATAAAATGACATATAGCAATCAAAATGCGTAGAGAAAGTATAGTTTTAATAGTGGGATGTATGTATTAGACAACTAGAGACTCATATCCAGTAGTTTTGCTTTGTTAACTTACCAAAATCCAAGATGGCCGCCAAAAATGGTAAAATTCCATAAAATGGCATATACATGTATCAACCAACATGTATGATCAGAGTATAGTTTTAACCATGTTAACAATGGAATGTATGTTAGACCACTAGAAACTAATATCCAGCATTTTGGCTTTGTAACATATATACTTAAAATCCAAAAATGGCCGCCAAAATGGCTCTAAATATTGTGAAATCCATAAAATGGGATGAAATCCACCAAAATGTATGTATTAGACCACTAGTAATTCATATCCAGATTTGTTGCTTTGTAATCACATACGTTAAGTCCAAAATGGCTGCCATAATGGCCGTTGTCAATGTAAAAATAGTCTAAGAGTTAATACTATTGCATCGCATTCAACAAATACAATTTAGTATCATGTTCTAAACTGCTAAGCTATTGCTTTTAGTTGTATAAGACCCCCCCCCCCCCCCCCCCCCCCCGCGCTCTTTGACAATTTTGATTCTGTATCACTTTCCAAAATGGCTCCCAGATGGTTGAAGTTGATGCTAAATGACCTAAATCAATTGTTTTGTATTGTAAATGACCATTCTGTATAATACCAATACCCCAAATTTAATGGGACAGCATTCACTATGATAAAGCCTTGGGGCTGTAGATATAGTTTGAGTATTTGTAAAATATCCGGATTGCTGCAAAAGGTTAAAATAACTTAAAAGCAGTAATTAGTTCATTGTTTAAGTGTTACATTATTAATACATTATTATCATATAATAATAAAAGGGACTGTTCAGGAATACAGCTACAAGACGACCGAAGTCAGCCAAATAACTGTAAACACTGCAACATGCAGACGTAATACACATCGAGCAAATCATGATTAGGCGAGCCCGAATGAAATAATGAAATGCCACGGTAAAAGTATAGTGGTGATACTTTTGGTTTATTGGTTGATAAGATGGAGTGCTATAGTAAATAGATTTATTCCGTAAACATGTAGGCCTAAACTCTAATTAATTGGTAGAAATCGGTGTTTCAACTTGATAGTTAAACCAATAAAACCAGAGTAATATATGATCAAATGAGCATGAAATGTTATTCACGTTTTACAGATAAAATCTTATAGCATTCGATACACCCAAATATCTTGTCTTGGAGAACCGCTTGTATGATTTCACACTGTGTCATAGTAGTTTTCCGGTAAAGGGGTGGACGAACAGAGCGAAGGAATGTTTGCAGGTCTACGTTCGACCTTTTCATTCTCGTAAATTGGCACTCCCACAAAGTCGTACCCCTCATTCTCTATGTATTGCCGCTTCTCAAATGTCTTCTTACGCCTTTCTTTCATCTCTGGAGTTTCATAATGAGGATTCAATTCACACTTGTGTCCGTGGAAGTGACAACCATTAAACTCAAAGACTTGATTGGTCTCTGCACTTAACCCATCCACGGGTAACATCCGTGGTCCGATTCGCTTTTCTGTGTTATTACCATTGTGTCTGATTTTGATCCCTCGACTGTTTTCCTCCCATTTCAGCCATTCCTGAGCTACCATTGAAATTTTTGTTTGGTATTCTAGCTTGAATCCAGTTTCTCGTAGTCTTTTGGTGTACATCCCTGTAGGCATTTTCTGCATGATAGCCCAGAGGTATAATGCATTAGCATCATACCCAACGACCTTCTGACACATCTTACCACCTCGAATCTGAGTCTTTCCCACCTCGTGATACCGGGTGAATACAATGGAAGGTCCACCCACTAAATTGTCTTTAAAGCGTACGTCCCCGCTATGTATGTGTTCGCCCCGGCTATGCCCCGGGGTGTACATTTGTGTACCCTAGCGTACGCCCCCGCTACAATGCCCGGCCTATTTTTCAGTAATGTACGTCCCCGCTATGCCCCGGCTACACGCCCCGTCTAGCGGGGCACGTTTTGTACGCCCCGGGTACACGCCCCCGCATAGCCGGACCATGTTTTTGTACGTTTGCGTACGGTCCCCGCATGGTCCCCGCCATGCCCCGGGTCCCCCGGGGCCGGGACTGCAATTGATAAGTGCATAATGACCATTAAAATTACCTCCAATTGGTCAATAAAATTACCTGCTTCAAAAGCATGGTCAAAATAGTTACCAAGGTGGCCACCAATTGATCAAAATATGGTCAGAAATAGCAGGTTAATTTCAGATATTATAACAGTAAGTAAAGGATATTGGATACTATCTCTGATACAGATACATTCATACAACTCACGATGTATGGTTGCCCATAAATACTGGTTTGGCCAACTAAACTGCTCACAAAAAGTATTGAAACACTTAGAAATGATCCAATATATAACGGCTCGAAAAGGTATGCATTAATCGAAGCAAATAACCAAGTGCATAATTTTGTTCTGCGTATTTTGACACCTCGATCGTTAAGATACGATGTTGCGGAGCGGAGTTATTGTCATTTCAATGATCGTGGGTCCAGTTTCCAAGGTGACACTCATCCCTATTGAAAATCACGAATCTGATCATTCTAAACAGTAATGCAATCCTCTTTCTATAGGATGATTGTCACTTTGGAAATTGGACCCACGACCATTGAAATGACAATAACTCCGCTCCGCAATATCGTATCTTATCGATCGAGGTGTCAAAATACGCAGAACAAAATTATGCACTTGGTTATTTGCTTCGATTAATGCATACCCTTTCGAGCCGTTATATATTGGATCATTTCTATGTGTTTCGATACTTTTTGTGAGCAGTTTATAACTGCTTGTTGATCCTATCGGATGGATATTTCAATTACTAAGGTAGGTTTTTCAAGTCAATAATTAACACCATAACATCACTGACCGTGACCGATCTGCTCGGAAAGTTAGATTCAGGTTTTTAGTTCATAGTACTGGATGATGTCGAATCAGCTATTTCTGACCATATTAAGTTCACCTTGGTAATTGTTTTGACCATTTGGAGGTAGTTTTATTGTTCATTTGAGGTAATTTTAATTATATGGTCATTATGATGGTCATCTTTAATAACCTTAATAATCTTAATTGTCAAAATTCATTCAATCATATCGTGTCAAGTACAAATTAAATACGTTTACTTGGCGGAATAAAAGAATATATATATATGGTCGAATCCAACGAAAAGTGTACACGTGATGTTCTGGCTTATAATAAAATAATCTATATCTTGACAATTTTAATTTTGTGTTATACGTACATGTATCCGCCTCGATGAGACGGTTTGCGCCATATATAACATGACTAACTTGAATGCACAATTTGGCCTATACGAGCAATAAACCTGCTATTTTTACCCTTTTTACAAAATAGTTGTTAATGTTTTTTGTTGGACATATAACCGTTTAGATGAAAACGAGCTTAAGTGGAAATAATGTTGCCTGTTTGGTTGGTGGATATCTCAAGAATGCCTCTTTTAATTTTTGTTACTTTCGATAAATCCCCTGAATTGTTGTGATTTTTTTCGTTGTGGTAAGTTTTGACGTTACCTACAAATACATGTTTTGTTAAATCTCACTTTCGGGGAAGAATTCGCATGAGGTAGAGTAATTTGTGCTGTAAAGAAGCCTAAATATATTAAATACTTAAATGCATTGTCCCCATTTAAGTCTGTTTTTTGATAAAGCTGTTAAAAATGTTAAAGCGGAAACGATCGGTTTGGTAAAAAATATGCATTACCTCCGAATACCTATTTAAAACACTGCCATTTTAATATAAACACAGATTAGTGAATGATATCTATAGAATAAGCGAAGTGTGATACAATGTACATGTGTGCCAAGTTTTATCATTTTGAAGGCAAGATTTTTTGAAATATCAGCAATAAAAGGCTGTATTCGTAGGCAAATTTGAAATATGAACTTTTACCTTCAAATACAAATAACGATACCGTGGTACTTCCCTCTGTTGTTTCATACTTGTATCGACTGGAATAAAGTAGAAGTATGCGCTGCTTTCGGCAAGCAACGTAGACATTTTGCATCAATCTTTCAGCTTTTGTAAGTAACTTTAAACAAAATTCTGTAGTTTTTGTACAAATGCATTAATAATATGTTATTGTCTTAAAAGTTGATTGTATATAGCCTCCCTCTGTCTCAATCTTATTACTCCTGTTAGTGTAGTTTTTTATGCTATTCACGCAAAGACATCCTCTGGCAGTTGATTTAAATCGCAATAGGGGTGATTAATGTTTATATAAATATTCAGTAACAGCATCTCGTGCATGACTTCATGTTGTATTCGGAGGTAACATGTATATGTAGGCAACATTCAAAAATATACACGGTGCATATTGGGCCTAAACTATCTTATTTTACATAAAAGCAGTGCGCAATCATACAATCTGACTGGATATATTATTATATTTATATTTGGAGGGGAAAAAATAATATTACCTTATTAAACGAATATGGGAGGTGTTGATTTAAATAAAATGCATGGTGTAATCACACTGTTTTTGCCGAGAACATATTTTTTGTTGGTGTTAGAGTGAATGAATGATATTTATATCCATAGATTACACGTTGATCGTTTTGAAATGGGTGCATTTAGTCATAACATCCATGAAATTTCGGATTCATAATCAATATTTTCATATTCCATTTTGTATTCGTAGGTAACTTATATATTAGTTAATGAGCCTGGTACAATTCCTGTATTGTTTGTCGCTTTCATTCGCACCTAATATTATGTAAATATTAAGTAGGAATGTATAAGACGGGAATAATATGGTTCGGTGCGTAATATTGTTTTAAACCAGCTTGTCTATGATGTATGCGTAGTTAACCAATTTCCCTTGGAATTGCAGAGCAGTGACTACTGAGGTACATAACATTGGCCATTATTGTAGTTGTATTTGAAAATGGAATTCATATGTAACAAATATAAAATAACTTGCTTCATTTTTGCTGTGGCAGGTTGTGTAATGTCACCGAAACGTATTTTAAGTGAACAAGAACTTTAGTAATACCTTTTCCTTTATTTTTAAAGGTGGGAGGGAATCAAGGGTAGGCCTAACTGATTTCAGTCTCAAATCAAAAATTGCTCATGAATAATGCTTCCGACATTTATTACTTAGTGAAATTGAACTAAGCAGTGGTTGATTTTAAAAGAAAATCATAATGAAAGGCACACGCCCGACAATATCTCTGTCGTGGCAAAACTTTTAGATTAGATTAGTGTTGTTAAATCAAACAACATTGAATTTCAAAACATAAAATTCTTATTTTGTCTACATCTGACAAAATATATCATATTGGTGATTCTATGTCAAACGGAATCTGCCTCCATTTGAAACTCGATATAAACTGACTATGTACGACATTTAGAATGATACAAATTCTAAACTAGGAAATTATATCTTAATTCTAATCTGACAACTGAATGACTTGATGAAAGTTGTATGTGTTTTATTCCGTTGTGGACTGAAAGGCAAAACATTTGAATGTTCTATAGACTTTGAACATGTTCGGCTCATATTAAACTTATATATTATACGGTATAAGGTCTGATATGAAATTATTTCAAAGTATATATTAAATGAATCAAAAAGCGATCCGGCTTTCGTGCTTAAAACAGCTATTCGAAATGATAACTTCCACTTGCCTCCTTTATTTAGAACAAATTGAGGAAGGCAACCGGTTGTTTATTGCTTAAAACAGATAACTTGACATTCAAGACTATGAGTTACAGGCAAATTAAACTATTTGCTTAAAGGAAACCGCTCGCTTTCTAATTAAAGATGGCTCGGTGAACTATTCAATAGTTGATTCGATCCAATACTTTGGATTCACACGGAAACTGAAACGTTCATTCTTAACATTCTAGAATGTCCTATATAATAAACAAAGAGTAATTATGTTCTATTATATATAATTCATCCTCGCGACATGAGAGACTTGAAGAACTATTAAACTACACACAAGAACCACTAAACTTGTTAAGTAGAGATTAAAAGGCTGAATGATTAGATATTTCTTAATTAAAATGTGTCTACATGTATGTGCTTAACTGTTATCATGTTTAGTTTTAATGATGAACATGCTTTTTACCAAATTAGATCAGTAATAATATTATTATTACTAGTGAGTTAATTAAATGTTTAACTACATGTATACCTTTACTTACGAAATGTTAACCCGGTACTATATGTATGTTGTCATCGTCTTGCCTTAAATCAGATATTAAATATACTTACACACTTCTGACTGTTTTGTAGAAGTTAAACGCACATTCTTAATAATTGAAAGTCAAGCAAGAAAGACACTAACACAATTGGATGATAGTTAGCATAATAAAACATTTTTCTGCCATAATTATCATGTGTAAAATGTTAATTCTATTCAATATGCATTAACCAAATTAGGGGATCAAGAATAATACAGTATATCTATCACTAGTGAGGTTATTGATGCTTGGGGTGTTTTCTTTTATATCTTAGAAAAAGGAACATGGTTTTATATTATTTTAATGTTTATTTGGTTAATCTTGCTGTTCTATTCAAATGTTGAATATTACGCAATTCTGATTGTTTTGTAAAAGCAGCGCTGAGCGCACATTCTTAAATATACTTATAAAGTCAAGTAAGACACCATTTTGATACGACATTCCCTTCACACGCGATTCAGGGCATAAAAACACTACCGTCGAGTACAAATTTGCCCTTAAACCTATGTTAAATCAACGAATACAACTGTTCTTAGTCAACGAAGTTGAAGTTGAGAACAAATTTGTTACCTACGAATACTTTGATTATTGCAATGTAAGCTAAGTGTTTTAAGTCTTAACATGTTTTTCTCTTATAGGATAAGATATATTGTTCTTAATAAACCTATTCAAAATTACAACTGACAGTTAGATATTGTATATTTTTTCAACATTAAATTAATATGCTAGTATCTATTTAAAGTAAACTCCTGGATATGTTCATAATATTAGTATTTAAACATGTTTTAACATGTTTTTGTTTTTTTAAATATTGTTAACAACCCTCCTGCATGATTATTTCACCCCAAAATGTAACATAGATTAAGAAGAACATTAATTTATTACAGTTTTACTTCTCTTACCTACGTATACATTAACTGTTACCTTCGAATACAAAATTTCCACATTCCTCTATGTACTTAGGTTTTGGGCGCATGCTCAAAATTCTTGATTTTACAAAAAGGGTCATTCCCCCTCTTTGAGGTACATGAAAATAAATGTTCATTAAAATCATCTTGGTGAAAGTACACAAAGTGACTCAACCTCATGTTTCAAAGTATTGAGAGCCTGAAAATGCTACCTAACTGTGTGAATCTAAAATGTAAAACAAAATGAGTATCTGGACAAATATGATCACTTTCTATCAGCATTAGCATCTTCTGAATACAATACAATCACAAATTTGAATGAAATATGTAAATAGGTGGAATAATCATCACTTAATCAAAATATGGTACTTGTATTTGTAGGTAACATTGAGAAGTGTACCTTCAACTTCATCATTCCGCCACGTGGTCAAATGACGAGATTAGTGATGGCACTTTTTTCCCATACAAGCTTGATATGTTGACTTTGAGTGGGGAAAAGGAATAAGAGATCGAAGCATTTTGAAACTGGACCCTAAAAATCTAGCCGTGGACACTTTTCGTTGGATTCGACCATATATATAATAATTTGGTCATTTCTAATGTAACACTGATAATAAAATAATACTGCTTTTCAGTTATTTTAACCTTTTGCAACCAATTGGATATTTTAAAATACTTAAACTAGATATACAGCCCCATGGCTTTATCATAGAAATATAGCGAATGATGCCCCTTAGATTAACATCAACTTAACCATCTGGCAGCCATTTTGAAAAGACATACATAATCACAATTGCCACAGAGGTGGGTCTCATATCTAAAAGCAATAGCTTATCAGTTTATAGCATACTGTTTGGTGAATGTGCTGCAAAATTACACCGCTTTGAACCCTTTGGAAAAGGCGCTATATAAATACTGATTATTATTATTATAATATACTCTTATAGACTATTGTTACAACGGCCATTTTGGCAGCCATCTTGGTTTAAAGGTAGGTCAAGTGGTCTAAAACGTTCATCCCATTTGTTAAAACTATACTTTCATCGTACGTTTTGGTTGATATTATCCCATTTTATGGAATTTGACATTTTTTACAGCCATTTTGGGACCCATTATGGGCCCGTTTTGGCAGCTATTTTGGCTTATAAGTATGTTAACAAAGCAAACATACTTGACATGGGTTACTAGTGGTATAATACTTACATCCCATCGTTACCATAGTTACAACTATGTGTTCATCGTATATTTTGGTCGATATTGTGCAATTTTATGGAATTTTGACCATCATTTTGGTGGACATTTTGGATTTAAAGTATGTTTAACATAAACAAAGCAAAAATACTGGATATGAGTTTCTAGTGGTATAACACATATGTTTTTGTTAAAACTACTTTGATCATACATTTTGGTTGATATATGGAATGGTATGGAATTCACCAGTTTTGGCGGCCATTTTAGTGGCCATCTTGGATTTAGGTATGTTAACAAAGCAAAAATATAGGATATGAGTGTCTTATGGGTCTAATACATACATCCCACTATTAAAACTTTTCTTTCACCACGCATTTTGATTGCTATATGTCATTTTATGAAATTTGACCAGTTTTGGCGGCCATTTTGGACGCCATCTTGAATAACACGATGTTGTTGTTGTTAACACCCTGAATATGTTTAAGAATCATGAAAAGAGTCAAGAAAGTTGGTTTGGGGGAGTCCTGGGTGGTGGGGTTGCACGGTAACCCCTGTATATACCCGACTAATATGGCTTAATACCCATATATTGTTATGCAAATTAGCATTTTTTCCCCAACTCCAAATTGTATCGATTTTTAATATAATGTTGGGAAGAGCATTTTGAAACAATTACATCAAAAATGGTTTATGTTGCAATTTTGTCTAGGTACACCCTTTTTTTTGGTTACATGTCCTAGGCTAATACTCTAAGTAAACAAATAGCTGTTAGAAGCTTATTGTCCTTTAAATACGGAGGTCTTTTACGGTTTTACCCCCCGCCCCCCCCCCCCCCCCCCCAACATAATTTAGCCATTAATGGCATACAATGAATACGGATGAATACAGATGAATACGGCTTGATTATAGTGATTATATGTTTAAGTTATCATGTTTGTCGATAATTAAATGTTTCATATATGCTATTACATATAATTTATACAATGTAAACAATGACAAATCTAAAAATACACGTTTTGGTCATGAAAGCAGACTTTAAATGTAACAATTTTGGGCAAAAAATGACCAAAAAGTGAGAAAAATGGGGTATTTTGGGTATAGAGTAAAATCTATTTTGTGACATAATTCAAGTTAGGAGTAGAATGATGATTCCAAAAATGCAAAAAAAATAATTTAGATTTTTGTTAAAGGGAGCACTGTACCAAATCAATGCGCAATTCGTGTAATCCTGTAATAGTTCCGGAAAAGCACGAAGACTAGGCTTGTAAATGTGAGGTTTTTGGGCAATTTGTTTCTCCGGGGATGGTATGTTTGTACTTATGTGAACGAATGGGACCTACCCGTTGCACCTACAATGATAAAATACGATATTTTTAATTTATCAACCTAAATAGTGCCCAGGGCGTAAGCACCTGCCTAAATGGTGAACAGGCATGCCAGAAAACGTTAAAAAGTGAGGGCGCTGTGTGCAGGTCCGTAGCGGAAAATTTAGCTTAATAACCACTCATGAAACAAGACTTAAATTAAAGTTGAGATGTTACTGAAAATGGTCATACATGTAGGTGACAAGTATGCAATAAATGTAACCGGAGGGTAGAAAAGGTGTCTTGAAATATGGCACTTTTACACGTATTTCAATGAGAAAGATATTTGGTGTGGTGCTCCCTGATAGTCGTGGTGTGCTACACAAATTATTACACTGTACTTATTCTTTCAGATTTCACACCACTAAATGGTTTCCCTATACGTTTACATGTAAAAGGGTTGTTACAAAAAGCCCATTTTCTCGCTTAAAAAGCGACTGGATTTTTCAATTTGACATTTTCCTTAAATTTTATGATATCTTTGATCATTTAATCAAAACAAATATATGGTAACCCCGAAAGTTCTGAGAAATAAGACCCCAAAGTTGGACAATTGGTGTAGCGCCCTCATTTATCAGAAAAAGTTGAGAAATGTTGCCAGATCATTTACAATCAAAATACATCCAAAAAACCTACAAAATGCATTGAAAATATTTCTTTTTCCACTGTGGTATTAGGTAATAGTCCTAAAATCAGGATTAAACTACAACTTTAATCATTTGGGAGCAATAAGCACCATTTCTGATTAATTCTATAATCAATGGGCCACAGGATGCCCAGCTGATAAAAAAACTTTTGATTGTCGTCCACAAGGACTGAAATTATTTACTGGCGTGGAATCTTGATGGATTGACCAAGCAAGGCATTAGCCAGAAGGGCATCCAGGCATCATATTGATGCCCCGTCGCAAAAATGGATGTCCTAAAAAATGCTCAAGCTGTCCAATGGATGCCCTATTTTATTTATTTTTTGAATATTTATTCACTATTTGAACCTCAAAAGGTGGGTATATGCTATTTTATGTCAAAAACACTGTTGTTTGCGCAATATTTTCAATTTGGACCAATTTTTATTTATAATAATTTGGAGCTCACAGCTTCCAATGCGGTCAATTTACACAGGAACGTGGACGCTCTGCTCGCGCTTCTCACTCCACTTTATTTTGGTCCCACTTTGGACACCCAACTTTCAAATCCTGGCTAAGGCCCTAGACCAGACATTCTCAATTAGCGGCGCGCACCACTTGTGGCGCACGGCAGGGTTCCAAGTGCTGCGTGAGCGCACTTACGGTTTCCACAAAAAACCCCTCAATAAAACGTAAATTATAATGTTCACCCAATTAGTATAACCTTGCCATGCTGTGACCTCCTTAGTGAACCCCCTCTTTGGTTAGGTAGGCGGGCTTGACTTTTTCAAGATACTTGTCTCATAGCTACGTGGGGGTATCAAAAAGTTTTTGAAATCACTCAGAAGTGAAGGAGTTATATCAATGAAATCTTGTCAGTGTAATCACTGGTCCTTAAAACATTATGGTGCAAAATGGTCTCATAAGTATGTTTACTTTTTATACAGGTGGCGCTAGATGCCAAGGCCATGAAAATCAATGACGTCTCCCAAGGGTGCTGTATACATGATAAACGATAATGGTCAAAAAACTGATCCTTGTGGGTAGTCTTCCTAAGGAGTATGAGGCTTAGAAATATTGTCATTTACAAAGATGAATTGAGACCTACGAGTGACATATGACAAAATTTAAAAATACTTTATACATTTGAGTCATAGTTCAATAATTACAGCACTCACAAAATTCCACACACAATTTTTTTTTAAAGTCCCCCATTACCAAGTGTTAGCTACTTGTGTTCTCTTAATTTTGCAACTGCAATAGAATCAGGAGCTATTTTCATCCACAACTTTTACTACTAAGGCAAAACTTCCAGTGGTTGTGGAGGCATCAGAATTTGGTGGGGGGGGGGGGGGGGGGGGGGGGAGGGAGGGGATGCTGACAGAATTAATACACTGGGGAAGCATGCAACTTCTAGTATTTTGTACTCAGTCAATGCCCTAAGATTAACACCCTATAATATAAAAGGTCAATCTGTCACACCAAAGCAGACCATATTGCCATGCTGCAATAGTGTGACACTAGCCTTTGGTTGGCCCACTGACCATTCACAGAGTATAAATAGCAGGGATGTACTTTCGCGACTTTCGCAGAGGAATTTTGCGAGAATCCATGGATTCTCGCAAATGGATTCTCGCAGAATATTTTTGCGAGAATCCTTTTTACTGAATTTAAATTCCGCATTTTAAACATTTATTGTACTATTGTATACTTAGAAAATAATAGTACACAAATTGAATCAAACACTTCTTTAATGTGTATCTTTTTCTTTTCTTTCAGGTAACTAACAATATATCTGCACAGCAGATTTCAAAAACCAACTAAGAACAATCATCATTTTAATTTCAACTTGAACAGTTTAGAGTCAAATACCAGTCATCTAAGGTCCTGTTTTGAACTTAGAAAAAAGAAGAAAAAAGAGTTTTAAAAAAAAAAGTAAAAAAAGTAAAAATATATATATATTTTTGTTGTTGCGAGAATCCACCTGGATTCACGCGGAAGTGATTTTACGCGAATCTTCACGCGAATCGATTCGCGGATTCGCGCCGAAAGTACATCCCTGAATAGCTATCTTTTGTATAGAAAAGACCAATTGTCATGCTATTATATTGAGAGGGGCCTATTTTATCAGTCCACTGATCAAACTACAGGGTGTCCCAAAAGTCTATGCACGACTTTGAAGCTTTGTATGTCACAAAATATAAGTCGTATTGAATATATGAATACATATTTAGAAAGAGGAGATGTGGGAAATAATTTTGATACCAAACATTGGAATAACATCTGCTTGTAATGCCACCCTAGATGTAAAATATGTATTACTGCAAAAATGTAATTTTATACTTCGGAGGAATAAAGTTCATAAATCAATACCTATTGAGATTAACAAAAAGAAGGGTAGAGTTGGTTACACGGAAAGTGATCCGTCAATTGTAATATTTAAAATTTTACATTACAGTGATCCCATCATAATAACAAACTATATTACACATAGTTTTCGTTTCTATAGTGAAATCTAATTTAATTGTTTTTCATTTATACAGAGACGTGTGCTTATGCAAAAACACAGACCTATAAAATTGATTAACGTAACAGAAAAGTGAACACACACATCACACAGCGAATATATCTCTTTGGACTTTTGGCTACTGCATGTCATGTCTGTATAAGGGGTCATTTCAAAAACTTCTACCTCCACCCTTTGCTTATAAATCTTTCTGACTTTTTAAATGCTAATTAAAATTAGCATCTACGTGTCTGGAATAAATGGGGTCATTTATTTGTTCACTTTAAATATTCTATTTGTCACTATATAGTACAGGTATTATTCACCAATATTTTACACCACCCCCCCCCCCCAAAAAAAATGCAATGCTGTTGACCTAAAATTCACCAAATTTTCAAATTTAAAATCATCCACAAAATACCTATTGTTTTCACTCTGTAACTAGGGCAACAATATAACCAACAACAACAAAACTCTAAAGAAGAAATTTCAGGTTCAAGATAGGAAGGAAAAAAAATCCCACCAAATTTGTTTTAAGAATAAAATTTGACAATTTTTTGTAATTGCCAAATAAATTGTGTTTCACATGGGACACTTTTTTGACGCACCCTGTATGTTACCAATACTGTTCTGCATGATCATGAATGAATGCAACTTTGTATCAGAATATTTTCTGATGTTCTGATGTTTGTCATAAATTATTACATTTCATGCGAAAAAGCTAGTTGATAGTAAAGTTGGAAAACGTTATAAATTTCGCTGTTAAATAAATGTCGCTGTTAAATAAATGTCGCTGTTAAATAAATGTCGCTGTTAAATAAATGTCGCTGTTAAATAAATTTCGCTGTTAAATAAATTTCGCTGTTAAAAACAGGAAAAAGTGAAATGCTTAATCTTCATTCTTTCTAAAATAAATAGAAGTGAAAATAGTTCATTTGTTCATAACATTTTATTTACAAATTACAGTTTGGTATTAGAATGAGAAGTATTGTTGTTAAAGCTGCACGTTCAAGCTGCAGGTGAATTGTATGACTTTGTGTGAATGAATTGTGTGAATCGCCACCAGGACTTTCGATCGCTGCGAAATGGGCTCGACAATTATTTTTTTAACATATAATGGACAATGTTGTGCTTGCGGGACACCTCCTTTAATTGTTCATGTTTGAAAAATGTACTGCAAGATCAATTCTGTATGTAGTCTGTACATATTATAGAAACATACGGCAAATGTCATTGTTGGTGATGTAATCTATACATAAAAATACTGCGATGGAAATATTTTTGTCATGTTCTGTGTACAAACATATCCTGTGATGGATTTGTTCAGGACACTCTCTGAAGCCTAACATCTTGCGATGGAATCGTTTGTGAAATACTCTGTTCTAAAACCTCTTGCGATGGAATCGTTTGCGGATATTTATCTGTACAGAAAAATACTGCGATGGTAATGTTTACAATATACTGGATACAAAATCAAACTGATGAAATTGTTCGTGATATACTCTGTACCAAAATGTCTTGCGATGGAATTGTTTGCGATATACACTGTACAGACACGTCGTGCGATGGAATTGTGTGTGATATACACTGTACAAAAACATCTTGCGATGGAATTGTTTGCGATATAAACTGTACAGAAACATTGTGCGATGGAATTGTTTGCGATATACATTGTACAGGCACATCTTGCGATGGAATTGTTTGCGATACACACTTTACAGACACATCGTGCGATGGAATTGTTTCCGGTATACACTGTACAGAAACATGCGATGGAATTTGTAAAGATACACTCTGTTCAAACACATACTGCATCGGAATAGTTAGCGATATACTCTGAACAGAAACATGCGGCAATGATATTGTTTGTAAAATACTCTCCGCAGAAAAAAAGTGTGATGGTAATGTTTGCGATAGCTTCTCAGATTCGCACTGCAATTGATTTGTTAGCAATAAGCTCTTCACAGCAACAGGTGGCGATGGGATTGTTTGCGATACGTGCTGCTCAACCTTAACCCGTTGTAACTGAATGTCCGACGAGTTCTTTGTGTCTTTTTCTCCAATGTTTTTCAAAAAGTACACTAGAGGTAGGTATAGTAGCGGAATGGGCCCAATTATCATGCACATGGTATGAAAACCCACTGAGTTAAATAGCAATACTGTTACCAAGGGAGCTACAAGGTATGGAATACTGATACCAATAGTCGCCACGCCCATGACACGCCCATAGGCTTGTTTGAAGTGACTCTGAGCGAGACAGGACAGAATGCTCATAGCGCCGTACCGAGCTGAGCTTGCGAAATACACGATCATCGAAAAGGAAATGGCAGCTATAAAGGGTGACGGTGAGTAAGGCAGAAGTATTAGTGGTAGAGAAATCAGCGCAAGATTCACAGCAGTGTAGAGACGGATGTAATACGGATACTTGGTGTAATACGTTGTGCTGATGAAATTAGAGGCTAGGACTGCGAATCCAGCTAAACCCCACACAAGAGAAGTAGAGGCTATATCACCGTCAAATTGGTCCGTAACCCATATGGATAAGGTGGGCTCGATGCATATCTTTGGAAACCAAGCAGTGGCTAAAATACCTGCTGCAATCAGCACTTGATAGTTTGTAATTATTGTGCGGAATCGTGTGGTGTGTATTATAGTCGTATCTGCATGCGATGTTTCCTTACCCTCATTTGGTGGAGTAATTCTTTCTTGAGGTTTTGGAGCTAGCTCCACTGGAGCTACTTTGTTTCTTATTTTCTTCTCGAATCGAAAGGTAGCCATGATGGAAATGAAGAGTAATACCTCCATAGGTACAAGGGACAAAAAAGAGGTCAACTGTCCAAAATATTCATACACAAGTCCGCAGATGGCCGGCAGAAAGAACGAAAAGGAACTGCTCGCCATGACGACGCCAAGCAATCGCTTACCCGTTACGCTGTCTTGTGGATATATGGTGAACATTCTTGCCAGCGCATTTGGTTGCGCACAAGATGACGCTATGCCCTGTAGTATCTTTGCTAGTATGATGATGCTGAAGCTGGACGACATAGCGTACAAAGTTGATATGGCTATCGAGACAATGAGGGCGGCTAGCAATAGTAGATCAAAACCAAGAATGTCTCCCAGTATGCCAGCCACAGGCGAGACGACCAGCGAGACGAGTGATTGAGTCAGGAATATCAGCGCCAGACGGAAATCGATCTTTGTGTCCGTTTGTTCTGTAATGTTGCCGGTAGAAAAGTTCTGGCAGATGATCGAGTCATTTCTGGTTGTGATATCATCCGTGGAACCATTGCCAAATTCAGCACACTCGGTACCATTTTCGAAAGAGCCATGCCACACAGCCCAATCATACTGGGCCAGTATAGGCACCAGAAGCGACGACATAACTTTCTGCAGAAGATACACCCCGATACTGCTGGTGACACGAATGCGCCTCTCCCAACTACTCATGTTTGACTTGGATAGATGCATACTTAGATAATTTGTCTCAAATTCTTGCCCTTGGAAGCATGTAGAATACTTTTCCAGGCTTTACAATGTTAGCCTTAATAGATGTGGTGTTTGTATGTATGTCTTAATAGTTAGAGCCCCTAAAAGCTGAATTAGATTACTTTTGAGTTTGAACTGTCCTTATATTGGTTTCTGGTGGGTTGGTTGTTCATTGCAAAACTTTATTTGCTGATGAATAATAAGCATTACCAAGAATTGAGTGTAAGATTGACCAATGGCAGTGCCGTAATTGTGCATATAGTTATGTGACGTCAATCTATGCGTGCGCGTGGGCGCCTGATATCAGTTTTTGCAAAGCAGATCAAAGTCACCAAAATGCTCACCAGAGTGGAACCACAATTGCTGGCACAAATGGTTTGTGGGTTTGGAGGCCTTGCCCAAGTTCATTATTGGCAGTGTAGTAATAAAAGTGGTGTAATTTGATTGATGACTTTCTATAGTTAACGCTCAATCAATGCACCGTTGCATGTCAAGAAAATAATGTGTGTGTGTGTTTAACAAATGCTTGAATACTTGATTCAAATATCTGTAAAAGTGGAAAGATGTAAAGAAAATCACAAAAAAGGCCTTTATTTCAAGCTTGCTACGTAAAAAAATACAACGAACCCCTACCGAAAATGTTGTATCATTCTTAAGCTTAGGTCATGACCCGTCCACCTATAAAGGTTAGAAGTACTGAATATATGTAACTATTTTGCCTAATACTGCGCTACCATTGGTAATTTTATACTGAATTATTCAAGAGGTCACTGCGTGAAATAGACATATGGTATTCGGATTCGGAATACTTTTTAGGTATTTTTACTGTTCGATATATGGTTCATTTACTTTCAATTTGCTCAGATCGCTATCAAATTTCTTGTTGCATCAACGAATAAAGATGCCGTCACAAGTAACTCCGTCATCAGCGAAAGAAAAGAAGAAAAAGGAGGCAGATAAAGTGGCCGAAGCTCTGGGTTTGTTGCGTGATATCATTGACACTTTGATGACATGCAAGCATTCGTGCAGTATTTCATTTCGCCTGACGATGATGATGATGATGATGATGATGATGATGATGATGATGATGATGATGATGATGATGATGATGATGATGATGATGATGATGATGATGATGATGATGATGATGATGATGATGATGATGATGATGATGATGATGATGATGATGATGATGATGATGATGATGATGATGATGATGATGATGATGATGATGATGATGATGATGATGATGATGATGATGATGATGATGATGATGATGATGATGATGATGATGATGATGATGATGATGATGATGATGATGATGATGATGATGATGATGATGATGATGATGATGATGATGATGATGATGATGATGATGATGATGATGATGATGATGATGATGATGATGATGATGATGATGATGATGATGATGATGATGATGATGATGATGATGATGATGATGATGATGATGATGATGATGATGATGAACTGACCAGTGATGAAGAAAGTGATGGCAAACTAGATTTTGAACTTCAAAACACTCCACTATCAACCAAACGTGTAATTAAGCTTACAATCCGCTCTGCATGTTTTGAAGAGCCAGCATTGACATTGCCCAGTAGCCCTATTAAGCTTAATGGACATGATGCTTTGACGAACCAGTAATTGTTGAGCCAGCCAGGTTTATACCACAGGAGATGCAAAGAGTTGTCGGCGCCTTCTAGCATAAACAATAGAAGGAATATTGTTTATGCTTCTAGTCAGAAGACGTGGAAGCAGGACTTCAGAAAACCAGATTATTCCATAGCAGGTGCTCAGATAGATTTACCCACTGAGGAATTGCTGCACACAAGGGCCAGTATGAAAGAGTTGACATCAGGTATGGTAAAGCTTTATTTTATTTCATTGAGATCGTGATACATTGGTAAAAGTTATAACCACCCGATTACAATAACCGCTGGCGTTGAACAATTCACATTTCGGAACAATGTCGAGTTAGTCCACATAAATTCAATGTCATAATATTACGGGTTAGGCCTATTGTATTGAATTGAAATGAAAATGGTTGAGACTATCCATCATTTTAGGAAAAAAACATGCAGGTTAATTTTATTAAATAGCTTACACTGTACATGACATTTATTTGGATGGAAAGCGTCACAGCCGAAGGGCTATGTTTACGGAACCTGTCGAGTGCTGGAATACATGACATTGTGTCGCCCGCCTAAATAACGGGATTAACAATTATTATTCTCACTAAACAATAAACATAACCATTTTGTTATTTCTCGATTGCATTTATTTTACAACATTATCGGTTCATCATCATTTGTATTGTTTATGCTAACAAGATTCAATTGTTCAAATCCCACCGCCCCCAGGTTGTTTCAGTAAACACAAACCTTTTATTTTTCTTGTTCATTTAATACAGTATCTATTTATTTATCAAAAAAAAATGTTTACAGAAAATAGAAATTATGATTAATATCGAGGCAATTTGGCCTTCACGTCACCAGATTCTAATGTCAGGGCTCGTGAATTTCAATATTAATAGCACTAACTAACGTCGGATTCATAATTGAACGAGCACGTTAAAGCAGCGTATTGCGTATATTGCGTGAAGCGCGCACAAACATTCGCACGATAATTTTGGGTGCGATCATCTATGTGCTGCGTGCTTGTTCTTTGGATTATTAATAGGATATTTAGTTCACTCATTTTGAATAAACAATAATTATAATTCATTATTACTCATTTTAATGTTATTTTCCAGTTTTAAAACAGACTATCAACATTGAACACGCTGTCGTCATCAAAGTCATAACCATAAGGAAAAGTATGCAACTGCGAATAGTTGTCACTTTTAATACTTAATTCAGCTCACTTGTCAGTGATTGACCAAACACAGCATTCCAGTTTGCATAGATTTATATGGATTTTGATTGAATTTTAAATCAGATTTGAGATTTTCAGTTTATTTCAAAGGGTGCGTAACATGAAATTGTATTATTAAAAATAACACACACTTGTTGAAGTCAAAGGCAAAATCCAGAGCATTTTGTAAACAATTTATTTCTTTGCAAGTAATCCGAAACTGAATCTATTCTCCAATAGCATTTTAAATATTATGATTATTGTATCTTATTTTTAGATGCGCTAAAGATGAACCCGGTGTGGTGTTCATGAAGACACGACTAGCTGATGCGGAACTATGTGTTAAACTGCTGAAAAATGATGACCGCGTACCACTCCGAGACATCCCAGCCGAATTCAACATTCCCCCACCAGGCCTGTCTCCTGCACAACAGCGGTATCTCTATAACAGCATCAGAGACTTTTGCTTGACAGCTGAATCTAAGGGAACAGACTTGTCCACGACCGTCTATCCCAATTGCCTATAAATAGCAAAAGAGACACTATACTTATTAGAAGAATAGTGAATGGCCTGGGAATTCTGCATCTCTGTCTAGAATATGCAATGATGTCGTCACCCCAACTTGATACTCGCTTGTAAATAACTGCATTTTATTCAACTTAGTTTTATTTATTTATTTATAACAATAGGCTGAAGAGCCAGGACAAACCCAATAGTGAACAAGCACTAAATTAAAGGGATGCCCGAAGAATAAGCTGTACAGACACAGACCGGGATGATCCCCTACTCTTTACGAAGGAGTCTGTGACCTTTTAACGTGCTCGGGGATAGCTCTTCCGATACACGGGACCAACATTTCTACGTGACTTCCGAACCACGGTGCGCCTATATACATGCCTACTTCAGTCTGTACGGTCTGAAGGAGGCATGGAGACGAGGCTGTGTTGGTGTATCGTATTGAACTCAAACGATCCACCAACAGAACTACAGTGCACAGCAGTGTAACAACGCTCTAACCGACTGCGCCACCTCGCCCCACTAGTTCAATCAGTTCCAAATTGGCGAGAAATATTTGGTTCTTATCTATCCGCGCGCAAGTTTGGCATACGCTAGCGTCACACATACAATAACGCTGCGACATTACGCACCATATTGCTTCATATGAGAGTTATGCGCGCCATGTTCTTCTGAATTCATTCGCTGCAGTAAACAGATTTTGCCAATTTGGAACTGATCGAACTATACCATAACCATATCATTCTTATGTTTGTATGCCACAGGGCACTGAGTTACGTTTAACATGGTGGTATAAAAGTCAATCCATTTGAAAAGTTGATTGTGTAGGCATTTACAGTGTTTTCACTCACTTGAAAATGTCATTGTTTTACTGGCCAAAACAATGTGTGAGAACACATTTTGGCTATAATTTTTGTTTTGCCCCCCCCCCCCCCCCCCCCCCCCCCCCCTCTAGAAATTAAACCCAGTGAAATTGCTGATTTAAAATAATACCATATCTTTGTTTTTGCATTGTATGACTATTGTAGCAGCTGAATTACCGGCATTGGTTTGTTAAGACTAGAGACAAAACATTACATTGTATCATGCGCATGTACAACATTCCCTGTAAATAATCTATTATGTACAAGAAATATAATTATGTACTAATACTGTCGCTATTAAGGCTGTGAATGCACGGGTAGTTTCGTACCCGGGTACCCGAAAATAGAAACTAAAATTTTTTTATTTTTTTTTTAGATTTTTTTTAGATTTTTTTTGTTATAAGTACAAATTTGTCCCCCAAAATGACACATGGTAGGGTCAATAGAGGTCATTTGGGGACACATTTGTACTTTAAAAAAAAAAATTGTAAACAAATTTGTAAAATTTGTTTGTTTTTTACATTTCGGGTATTCGGGTACCCAATTTGGTACCCGGGTACCCGGAATAGCGGGCGGGTACCCGGGTTCCCGGGTATAAGTCACAGCCTTAGTCGCTATAGAGACTGTTGAGCAATAGTGAAATCTTTTGAAACACATGGTTGTAAACAAGTAATCAGGAACAAGGAACATGGCATTGATTTAATTGTTATAACATGGAGCCTATTCCAATTTTCGGTTTTATTCCAAAAAAACCAAGTTGTTCAGTTTACGAGTAACATTTATTTATTCATGGTCATTGGTACGTTACAATGTAAGAATTGTAATACTCTATTTTGCAGAAATCCGAGGGTGGGGTTATTGATGAGGTTACTTAGATTGTGTGAGGGTGGAGGGGGGAGGGAGACTCCAGGGTTGGAACTCTTACTCAAAAGGATTTTTCTCAAAATATAGACCGGTGTCTAAGGAATTTAAACAAAATATATGCCAATTTTGTTGTTGTTGTTTTGTTTTTGTTGGATGCACCGTTTACTTTACGTATGCCATTGTTGTAAAAGTGTTATTTACAAATAAATAAATTTTAAAGATGCCCTTTTTAGGCCAAATTATTAATTTATTTTTTGCCCTCAAGTGCCAACAATCTTGAAGTTGGATCGGTTGGTCGATTTTCCTTCTTCTTTTTTTGCTTACAAATATTACTGACAGATCGTGGTTCATGACAAGAAATAAATGGTTAATGTCAATTTGACTAATGTTTTTATTGTGATAATAGTTAAAAAGCAATCTATTCAAGCAAACTTATTTATTTCAAGCAGAAAATAGTAATAAATTGGGTTAAAATTTAAATCTTAAAAATAAAATACTACTGAAATTGTGACCCTAATTTTTGAGATTTTAGGGTCGGTCGCTGAGAGCAACACAACAATTTGATGCCTTATCCTAGGATTTTTCAGTTAAAAAACCCAAGACCCATTTCTAAGGATTTCTCGCAAAACCATACTCCATGCTTTAAAGGTGGATGTTCTTATCACTTTAGGATCACAGAAGAAACCCCGTATTTGTCTTATTATTTCTGTCAAATCGTTTGCGCAAGATACGTCCCATTTAAGACGCTATAGGCCAAAATGCAGTGAATTACTGCCAATGGTGGTTTTAATAACCAGTTTGTGTACTTTACTCAATGGACAAATTTCATGTCACCTTGTGCATCTAAAATAAGAACCATTTGCGTTATGCAATTCAAACTTTGGAATAGGACTATTTTAAGGATGACCCTTCATGTAGAATAGAAAACATCCAATTTGAAAATTGGGCCAGAAATTGGAACACCTTTTTCTCAATAAAATGATCCTCTGGAGCTGCTGCAGCAGCACAGTCCTGTATGTGATATATATGCGAGCCTATTCTGTGACCCTTTTGTTAATAATAATAATAATAATACTGAACATTTATAATGCGCGCAAATCTGCCGAAGCACTCATGGCGCAGTGAGCAATTAAACAAGAGAAACAATGACACCAGAGCAGAGAACATTATACATATACAAATAATGCATAAAAAAGCAACAATTATACAATGCAATAAATCACAAAATTAATTGAAACAGCTTAATTATACGCAATATACATCAGATGAGTTTTGAGGCCAGTTTTGAATGATGAGAGAGATGAACAGGCACGGATATGATTAGGAAGTGAATTCCAGAGCCTAGGCGCAGCAATAGTAAAGGCTCTGTCCCCCCATGACCGATACGACTTTTCCATAACCAGAAGATTTTTTGATGTGGAACGCAAACCAGACCGAGACGGTTTATACAATGCAAGAAGTTCAGTGATGTAGGCTGGAGCAAGTTCATTTATGGCACGATAAGTGAGTATGAGAAGCTTATATTGCACTCTCAGATGAACTGGTAGCCAGTGCAAATCAAACAAGATTGGGGTTATGTGAGAAGATGGTTTTGTGCGTGTGATGAGACGTGCAGCCGTGTTTTGAATTACTTGTAAACGATGAATCTGATCTTTAGGAAGTCCGTGAAGGAGAGAATTGCCGATGTCTAATCTGGAAGTGATGAAGGCGTGAACCAGTTGTTCTGTTGTCTTTGAGTCCAGAAATTTCCGAATTTTGCCCAGGCTTCTTAATTGAAAAGAAGCTGATTTGACAATGGAAGATATGTGCGAAGTTAGA
Source organism: Ophiura sarsii (assembly GCA_035610835.1). Lineage (NCBI taxonomy): Eukaryota > Metazoa > Echinodermata > Ophiuroidea > Amphilepidida > Ophiuridae > Ophiura > Ophiura sarsii. The sequence goes on from CM069453.1 coordinate 65,862,472, forward strand.
GTCATTGTTAGAGCACCTCTTGTGATGTTTATGCTTTTGTGCTCTTTTCTGGTTGGGTTAATGCATAGATAATCGATACAGGGATGGTTAAGTCCCGGATTATCTCTATTGAAATCTTGTGTGGAGCAGATCTATGTCTGTTTTGCAAACACCTGTATGACTAGCATTTTTGAAAAGCCCGGTAAACAGAACGGGTATTGATAGTCTATTGCGGCAACTACAGTATCTAATACTAGCTAACGGGATACATAAAATTAGTTTGATAAAAAAAGCAACGGTGAAAGTTAAGATACTTCTAATATTTCAAACATAACAATGTAATACCGATGCGATAGATGTAACGCTATTTGTGAAGTTTATAGACATTTATTTCACCCAGTTTTCTATTACACGTAAACTCGAACCCATGATGAGCGCGATGGACAATAGCACTTCTTTTGAAATCGATTCCTAGCGATTTCATGCATCTGGGAACGAGAGTGGCGTATTATTTATGGATGATAACCCTAACCCCGGTTTAGGATTTTTGACCGGGATCACAATTTTCGAGGAAAAAACACCAACTAAATCTCCGGGAACCTGCCGGGATTCGATCCGGGGACCCTCCGTTCTCAAGCCCCACCTTACAACCACTAAGCCACGGCCCTCAGCTACACATTCGTGCAGTATACTGCACTCATTATATAGGCTCGGTTGACTACATCATCGAAAACCGACGGCGCATGCGTTTGGAGAGGGACTTTGGATTAGCATTTTTTAGCACTCAGGGGGGTTAGGGTTAATAGAACACAAAAAAAAAAAAAAAAAAATGTTACCATAACCCTAACCCCGGTTTAGGATTTTTGACCGGGATCACAATTTTCGAGGAAAAAACACCAACTAAATCTCCGGGAACCTGCCGGGATTCGATCCGGGGACCCTCCGTTCTCAAGCCCCACCTTCCAACCACTAAGCCACGGCCCTCAGCTACACATTCGTGCAGTATACTGCACTCATTATATAGGCTCGGTTGACTACGTCATCGAAAACCGACGGCGCATGCGTTTGGAGAGGGACTTTGGATTAGCATTTTTTAGCACTCAGGGGGGTTAGGGTTAATAGAACACAAAAAAAAAAAAAAAAAATGTTACCATAACCCTAACCCCGGTTTAGGATTTTTGACCGGGATCACAATTTTTGAGGAAAAAACACCAACTAAATCTCCGGGAACCTGCCGGGATTCGATCCGGGGACCCTCCGTTCTCAAGCCCCACCTTCCAACCACTAAGCCACAGCCCTCAGCTACACATTCGTGCAGTATACTGCACTCATTATATAGGCTCGGTTGACTACGTCATCGAAAACCGACGGCGCATGCGTTTGGAGAGGGACTTTGGATTAGCATTTTTTAGCACTCATGGGGGTTAGGGTTAAGAAGTTATTTCATGACAGGGCGAAAGGCTACATCGGCTTTTGTGTTGAGCGACCTTGGTCCGAAACACACATAGCTTCAAACAAAACACCCACTTAACCATCTCTGTGTCGATTATCTATGGTTAATGGTTAATGTCAACCCCTTCTTCCAACAGTCTGCTCCGGAACGGGAGCGCGTCGGCTTGAGGGGGTACTATTAAGTTACACACTGCCATCAATTTTTTACACAGCGCCGGTATCAAGTGACCGGAGTGCGTCTTCTGCTTGGTGACCAATAAGTTCGATATTTTAATAGAGGACGGGCTTGGGACTGTGTTTCCAATTTTACCTGTATTTCTCCCCTGATAGTTTATAGTTTAATGCACAAAAACATGCCCGGGGGGGGGGGGGGGGGGTGGGGGGGGGGGGGGGGGGGGGGGGGGGGGGGGTAGACTTGTAGGGTTGTGGGGTTTAATTTATATGGTCATCGTTCATTTCGTTATGCTTCAGCTGAACTTTGGAATCAACTTCCGCTTCACATCAAGAACTGTAAAACTCTTAGCCATTTCAAATTGTCTCTTAAGACACACTTATTCACAATTGCTTTTGATGATTGATTACCCTGTTTACAATGTTTTTTGCATGTTCATCCACATATTGTATTATTCTTATATTGTAATGTAATTTCAGTGTTGTTATGTTATCTGTTAAGCGCTTTGAGACTTCGGTGGGAGGCGCTCTAGAAGCACCGTTTTATTGTCTCGCCTGATGTAATCAGAAAGAGACTATGTTATCACTATTTCTGTCCGGCGTCCTGCGTATGGCGTATGGCGTCTGCCGTGTGCTAAGAAATACCTTTGTGACGCGATATCTGGAGATCCGTAAGGCCTATCGTGATGGGACTTGGTGGAGGGAAGGGGGGAGTGGTGTGTTCTGTTGCTGATTGATTTTTCAAGTTCATCGGAGGTCATTCAAGGTCATCGGGGTCAAATATGCTTAACACTTTTGTGATGCGTTGTGACGCGATATCTAGAGATCCGTAAGGCCTATCTTGATGGGACTTGATGTCAGGGAAGGGGGTGGGGTGTTCTTTTGCTGATTAGATTTTCAAGGTCATTGGAGGTCATTCAAGGTCATCGGGGTCAAATATGGGGTCAAATAAGATCCGTAAGGCCGATCTTGATGGGATTTGGTGGAGGGAAGGGGGTGGTGTGTCATTTTTGCTGATTAAATTTTCAAGGTCATCGGAGGTCATTCAAGGTCATCGGGGGTCAAATATGGGGTCAAATAGATCAGTAAAGCCTATCTTGATGGGATTTGGTGGAGGGAAGGGGGGTGGTGTGTTCTTTTTGCTGATTAAATTTTCAAGGTCACCAGAGGTCATCGGGGTCAAATATGGGGTCAAATAGATCAGTAAGGCCTATATTGATGAGATTTGGTGGACGGAAGGGGAGTGGTGTGTTCTTTTTGCTTAATAAATTTTCAAGGTCATCAGAGGTCATTCAAGGTCATCGGGGGTCAAATAAGATCCGTAAGGCCTATCTTGATTGGAATCGGTGGAGGGAAGGGCGTGGTGTATTCTTTTTGCTGATTAAATTTTCAAGGTCATTGGAGGTCATTCAAGGTCATCTGGGGTCAAATAAGATCCGTAAGCAAGGCCTACCTTGATGGGATTTGGTGGATGGAAGAGGGATGGTGTGTTCTTTTTGTTGATTAATTTTTCGGGGTCATCGGGGGTCAAATAGATCAGTAAGGCCTATATTGATGAGATTTGGTGGAGGGAAGGGGAGTGGTGTGTTCTTTTTGCTGAATAAATTTTCAAGGTCATCAGAGGTCATTCAAGGTCATCTGGGGTCAAATAAGATCTGTAAGGCCTACCTTGATGGGATTTGGTGGATGGAAGAGGGATGGTGTGTTCTTTTTGTTGATTAATTTTTCGGGGTCATCGGGGGTCAAATATGGGGTCAAATAGATCAGTAAGGCCTATATTGATGAGATTTGGTGGAGGGAAGGGGAGTGGTGTGTTCTTTTTGCTGAATAAATTTTCAAGGTCATCAGAGGTCATTCAAGGTCATCGGGGGTCAAATAAGATCCGTAAGGCCTATCTTGATGGGATTTGGTAGACGGAAGAAGGATGGTGTGTTCTTTTTGTTGATTAATTTTTCGGGGTCATCGGGGGTCAAATAGATCCGTAAGGCCTATCTTGATGGGATTTGGTGGACGGAAGAGGGATGGTGTGTTCTTTTTGTTGATTCATTTTTCGGGGTCATCGGGGGTCAAATATGGGGTCAAATAGATCAGTAAGGCCTATCTTGATGGGATTTGGTGGAGGGAAGGGGGGTGGTGTGTTCTTTTTCCTGATTAAATTTTCAAGGTCATCAGAGGTCATTCAAGGTCATTGGGGTCAAATATGGGGTCAAATAGATCAGTAAGGCCTATATTGATGAGATTTGGTGGAGGGAACGGGAGTGGTGTGATCTTTTTGCTGAATCAATTTTCAAGGTCATCAGAGGTCATTCAAGGTCATCGGGGGTCAAATAAGATCCGTAAGGCCTATCTTGATGGGATTTGGTGGACGGAAGAAGGATGGTGTGTTCTTTTTGTTGATTAATTTTTCGGGGTCATCGGGGGTCAAATATGGGGTCAAATAGATCAGTAAGGCCTATATTGATGAGATTTGGTGGAGGGAACGGGAGTGGTGTGTTCTTTTTGCTGAATAAATTTTCAAGGTCATCAGAGGTCATTCTAGGTCAAATATGGGGTCAAATAGATCCGTAAGGCCTATCTTGATGGGATTTGGTGGACGGAAGAGGGATGGTGTGTTCTTTTTGTTGATTAATTTTTCGGGGTCATCGGGGGTCAAATATGGGGTCAAATAGATCAGTAAGGCCTATCTTGATGGGATTTGGTGGAGGGAAGGGGGTGGTGTTCTTTTTCCTGATTAAATTTTCAAGGTCATTCAAGGTCATTGGGGTCAAATATGGGGTCAAATAGATCAGTAAGGCCTATATTGATGAGATTTGATGGAGGAAACGGGAGTGGTGTGTTCTTTTTGCTGAATAAATTTTCAAGGTCATCAGAGGTCATTCAAGGTCATAGGGGGTCAAATAAGATCCGTAAGGCCTATCTTGATTGGATTTGGTGAAGGGAAGGGGGTGGTGTATTCTTTTTGCTGATTAAATTTTCAAGGTCATCAGAGGTCATTCAAGGTCATCGGGGTCAAATAAGATCCGTAAGTCCTATCTTGATGGGATTTGGTGGACGGAAGAAGGATGGTGTGTTCTTTTTGTTGATTAATTTTTCGGGGTCATCGGGGGTCAAATATGGGGTCAAATAGATCCATAAGGCCTATCTTGATGGGATTTGGTGGACGGAAGAGGGATGGTGTGTTCTTTTTGTTGATTAATTTTTCGAGGTCATCGGAGGTCATCTGGGGTCAAATAAGATCTGTAAGGCCTATCTTGATGAGATTTGGTGGAGGGAAGGGGGTTGGTGTGTTCTTTTTGCTGATTAAATTTTCGAGGTCATCTGGGGTCAAATAAGATCCGTAAGGCCTATCTTGATGGGATTTGGTGGACGGAAGAAGGATGGTGTGGTTTTTTTTGTTGATACATTTTTCGGGGTCATCGGGGGTCAAATATGGGGTCAAATAGATCCGTAAGGCCTATCTTGATGGGATTTGGTGGACGGAAGAGGGATGGTGTGTTCTTTTGTTGATTAATTTTTCGGGGTCATCGGGGGTCAAATAGATCAGTAAGGCCGCCTATCTTGATGGGATTTGGTGGAGGGAAGGGGGTGGTGTGTCCTCCTTTTGCCCCCCCCCCCCCCCCCCAAAAAAAAAATTATGATGCTGGCGCCGCCACTGCATAGTCCAAAGGAGGTGGGGTACCATCTAAACTTTGAAGGGCCATAAAGCGGAAACGATTCGTTTGTGTTCCGCAAATTTTTTAGTACTGGGTAACATTTGAGCATCCCTTAAGGTATTACATCCCTTGCATTAACTACAATGCATACCTCTGTGACAGTGCTACATTGTATCATATGTTTCATCATCATTTCTTTCAAGTCACTTTTGATGAACAGGCGAGACGCGCCGTTCGAGAACCGCCTTGTTATTAATATTATTATTATTATTATCATATCGTACATATCTAAAGTTAAAACATTGTTTGTCGGCTAAAAAGGGTATATCATTCAGGGTAACCATGGGATAACAATAGCGGTTTTTGCATAGAAACATTGTTTATTGGCCTCCGCCCTTGTAAATGGCATAAAGTCTAGTATTTATAATTTTTATTCAATACTGAGACACTCAAGGAAACTCATTTAAAGTACAATCCATCACATTTCACAAATTATTTTACAACAATAGCGGATAGTTGTTAATTTATTTTTTACATGCCATATGATCAGACAAACTTTCAATTTAGCCCCCCCGTCCCAAGGTTTGCCTCTGTTCTGAAATGATGTCTGTTTTAAAACCAAGGTAATTCATAATTGCGAAAAACTGTTCAAATGGGATGGGCCCATTATTATTCTGCGTTGCAGAATGGTACGTGAGAAGGTCGTGCATTGTCTGGCCCCAAAGCTTATAAATATACAATCGTGACTGCATTTTTTTTCATCTACATAAATTCATTATATAGCAGGGATGTATTAAGTGGGGTACTGATCCATTCCCTGAACTTTTCCCGAGCCGAAGGCGAGGCGTATATCGGGGGTCCAGGGGGCGGAGCCCCCTGACAGGGGTCCAGGGGGCAGAGCCCGTGGCGGGGGTCCAATGGGGCAGCGCCCTCTTGAAGAAAATTTTGCCATTTTAAGCTTAAAAATATCATTTTTCATACACTTTCAGTACTCATAGAAAGAGTTTTGAATATCATGATAAAGCAACCTTAGCGACAATCACCCCCTGATCCATTGTATTACTTTCAAAACACAAAATGAGCGCCCTCTGTGTAGACCATTCATTGATTCATTCATTATTTAACCACTCATCTCCCGTACGTATTATTTTTTTGATGCGGAATTCAGAGTTTCTCAATACATTTAATTCTTGCATTTCTTTATGACCTCCATTAAATTTGTTAAACAGCCAAAAACTGCACGGATATAGCAATTTTGAAGATTTCACGTAATCCCATCAAATTCCAGGTAATCTGAGACTCTATTCCAGGTAATTTTTTTTTGAGGTGTGGAAGCACTGGGTAAAGCATCTGAAATTCAAACCTAAGCCTGGGGGCCTGTGCCCCCCCCCCCCCCCCCCGGTCCCAGACGTCACACACAAAAAGAGAGAGTATAAAGTGGAGTTTTTGGGTGTTCCATAAGGTGACCCAGTTTTTCTGACATATACCTTTTTTCTCGTGATTTAAGGATTTTTAGTCATTAACAAAAAATCCACTCATTATTCACAGCTGAGACTATACTATACCAATTTAGGCCGGGAGTTCGGAGCGTTTATTCAGCTGAAAAGGTACAAAAGGTGTGATGGTCTGTTTATGTTCAGGTATGTGGTCAAGGGTCATTATTTCACATTCCTGCCCGGTCAAAGGTCAAATGTTTGGCTCTACAGGGGTAAAATGTACCACACATGTATTAATCAGAAACGGGTCAACCAGCAAATGGTGTACACATTCATGGCGGAATTGAGAACCTTACGCCTTTTATTGAACGACTTCCCCGAAAATATAATAAAAAATGAAGAAAAAATTACGAGAAGAAAATGTCTTAATTGAAATTCTCCCAGGGCCTTCAAAACATCATTAAGGAACATTAAGGAAGGACGCGCTGCCCCCTTAAACCCTGCCGGAGCGAGTTTTCCCCCTGGAATGTTTTGAATTGAATAGTGGTATAAATGGTAAATAATCGGGTTATGATTTCTATCTCTTCTATTACCAGATTATTATACTAAAGGGTTCAAAAAAAGTAAGCCCCCCCCCTAAAATGTGATCACTTTTGTTTGCATAACTCCACACACAAATGTATGTTTTGAAAAATCGAAACGTTTATGAAAAGGGGAAACCTTTGGCCATACCCATCGAAAGTTTTTATCATTCAATAGCACGATCACTTCTTCCAAAACATTCACATTTCCTAACATATGATGTTTTCTTTCAAAATCTTACACAAGATATTACAAAAATGTCTCCAGTGCTGTTTAAAATTAATTGAAATTGTCTTTATTTTCAATTAAAATTAAGTATTTTCTTTCTTTAGCTTTTTTTTTTGTAATTTTTTTTTTTACATATATTTTATTTTTTATCCTCCTTCATACAAATACATACTATTAATGGTATCTTTAAAGGGGCATTGACAGACGACGCTAGACACGAGTATTTAGGTTAAAATATGCGAACGAGGTTATGTGATCAAGTGAATGGGACGAACGCTTAACAACGGTTTAAATTTTAAAAAATGATACTGACACTGCGGGTGGTTAGCCACCCACAACGATTTTGGATTGGAAAATTTTTCTTCTAACCTCGATGATGAATTTTTCAAAATGATTAGATCAACATTCGCGATTACGTGTTATTCCAATACGAATTTAAAATTTAGGTTTTTGCATCAAAGTAATACTTAGGCATAATTATACCACACTAACTACCATCTGAAACAGTTTACCAACATTCGCCGTTTATCATATAAACTTTCATGATTTTCTTTAGGTGCTGAATTCGGAAGTTATGCTATCGTTTTACATGCGGCCTTTCGCAGCAAATCTCAACCCGGAAGTGCCGTTATTTGCTTATTTGGCATGAAGGCGATGTCGGAATTGTATGACATTTTGGATTTGGGCTATATTGATGATTATCTTTACGTTATTTGCTCATTTAGTATATCGATACATCTCTCAATGCCCCTTTAAATAGCATCACAAAAATATTTATAACAGAAATTGCAAGATATGGTATATTATACATATCTTCATACTAACATTTTTATTTTATGACAGTTTATTATGGAAGTTAGATAACTTTACGCGATCTTAATTCTGAATCGATGAGAAATAGCAAATTTGGGTGGTAATACCATATCTGAATTTACTTATACCATATGCTTCATACAGAGTTTAGCAACAGTACCCACATAGTTGATGAGATTGTTGTCAGAATTATTGAGGTTTTGTACCCCAAAAATAGCACTTTCAACATTAAATTTAAAAACAAAGCTTAAAGGTAGATGACCCGATCACATTTTCGTAACTCAGAATTATTTCAAACATACAGAGATTTTCATATCATATGAAAGCTCATATTTTTCTCATCATCATACTGAAATTTTACGGCCTAAATCGGTATAATTACGGAGAAATCGATGAAATAGCGTCGAATTACCGCGAATGGTGGTAACCACCGATATAGTTTGTGTACTACTCAATGGGTACAGTTCACAGCATCTTGTGCGTTTAAAATAAGAACCATAAGAGCTATGCAACTCAAACTTTGGAACACAACTTTTTTAAGGATGACCTTTCATGTAGAATAGAAAACTTCAAGTTGAAAATCGGAACATCTACCTTTAATTGGCAGAAATTACAATTTCTGCATGCTTCCAAACCAATTTAACCCTTTCGCAGAAGTATAGAACAAATGTTCTGTGTCAATTACATTACAAGTATTACATATATTAGATGACTCTTTACCCATTTTGTGTAACAAAATTTTCGTCGGGTAGATGTTGTGAAGAATTTTCCAATTAAGTTTAGCTGGTCCTTATTTGAAATTAAAAATAATAGTGCTGACACCACTCACGTCAATAACTTCCCTGTATCGTTGAAAAGTGCTACTTTTCGGAAAACATCATTTTGGGGAAATGTGACTGTTTTGGGAAAAGTAAACATGGAATTGAAAAGGAGAAATTTTGTGTGGGTAGCCAAGGGTTTTACCTTTTCGTTAATGTTTCAATCTCTCAAAACGCCTAATTGTGTGTGGATTTATGCACACAAACTGGTGTGGCAATCGCCCTCCCTCGACCCCCTTCTGGTTACGCCACTGCCTCTCATCCCTGACTGAATGCCTATTAAAACTAGTCAATCTTCTTTTGATCATGTTTTGATGAAGTGGACAAGAAATCCTTCGATTTGAAGTATTTATAAGCGAGCTTCAAGGATAATCGTGATTGAATTCTTTTGTCATTTTCAGTAGGCGGTTATAAATAACATTCCTACACAAATCGGTAATAATTATTAGCATCATACTACTATACTAGGCCTATCACAAAGACTCATACACATATTAAAGCCTATCCTATGCGGACGTACTTATAAAATGGACCATATTAAATAACTATATAAAAATTGTATTATGGAAACAGACATGCCACGTAATAGTGAATGCACAATTCTGATTTAATAAATTCGGTATTGCAATATAATATAGAGACTGCCACTTCTCTATACATTATCATCATTTGGGCTGTCCTTGCACGAGGATTTGAGAGTTAGGTACCCTTTTTTGTTCTTGGTGTCCCTGAAAAGAGCTTTATAAAAATAGGTTGGTTTGAAAGTTGGCGACCCAGTTTCCTATGAGCATGATGAGAGCATAAGCCACCAATATAAAAAGGATGTTTTCATCAACCTACGGTAATATTAACTCGATGATCAAGAGTATATGAAAAATAAAAATATTAAGAAACACAGTGTTAGATGTATTAAGTTAGAGATGACACAACATTTCGGGTCTAAACCCTTTAACAAGTTAAGTGTGGTGGTGCCAGCAAGCATGCAGCAAGTAAATGCATCAACATGATCAAGGTGAAACAAAAAACCAACAAGGATATTATATACATTGTAATATAAAAAATATAATAATGATGGGTCAAAGGTTAAGTACAATAAAATCCCAATGTAATAGGATTGGAAAATGATCAAAATGACATAATAAGAGGGATTGTACCGGCTTAATCAAGCACCATGGAATTTTGCATTCATGTTGTTTGGTAATTCAAGGGGGTTACTATCGGTTTGCATTAGCTCGTTTTTTATTCGGGCCGGTTTTGAGTAAACCACATTACTGCGTCTCGCCCAATATTGATTAAACTCATAGCTCTACCAATAATGGGCTTAATTGATCCAATTTTATACCAAAAATGTACCTTCATAATACTACGTACCTAATTCAGGTAGTCAAAAGCATATCCTGAGTCAAAAGAATATTCGCACGATACGCGTGCGTGCGTTTTCAGGAATTACTGATCAAGTCTAATGGTCATTCGGGGAAATTCATAACCTACCCAGCCCTCTACCCCACAGGCCCCAGGGCTGGCCCATAAGCCCATGGACCTCGCATCGTAACAATGTTCCGCTATTTTTATGGCTAGTGATGGCACAATATTAACGAACAATTTCAACTTCACATGTACTCCAGAAACAAATTGGGTTTGTTTGTCTCATAACCCTAACCAGTAAAGCTATGTTTTTCGTGCGTATCGGGGGAGGGGGGAAAAGTACTATCTTTTTTACCCGAAAAATCACCCAGCACCCCCCGAGATTCGATCGCGGGACCATCCGCACCCCAGTCTGTCCCCCTACCAACTGAGCTAAACTCCCAGCGCATATGCCGGCTAAGAATTCCCACCGACATATGCCTGGGGTAGGTGACGTCATCGAGGCAATGCCAGCACCACGTGCACGGAGATAGTTTCTGGCAGTGAGATTTAGTAAGATTCAGTGCGGTAAGGGTTAAAGCCTTGTAGGCCTAGGCTTATATGCCCATTTATTGAACAACTTTTCCTAAAACGGCAGAGAACATACAGCTCTAATTAAAGGGGTGCTGCCCCTTAACCCTGTCAGGGCTTTGCCCTTGGACCCCAGTCACCACACACAGATTTCGTGCCCCCCCCCGGATAATAAGGCTCCTGGCTACGCCCATGCATTTGATGGTCATTTGAATATGCTGACCATTTGATGTACTAAATACAATGTACAAGTGGTAATTTGAGAAGGCTGACCACTTGACGTACTAACGAAAATGTACAATTGGTCATTTGAGGAGGCTGACTATTTCATGTACTAAATGAAATATGTACAAGTGGTCATTTGGATACAATATTACTGCCATTTGCAGTAATATTGTATCCAAATTTGGTACATTTTCATGCACAGAATTTTATTTGGTGATCTGTTAAAATTTTATAAGTTTCTTTTTTTTATAAGTTTCTTTTTTGGCTCAGTGTACTATATATTGTATTGCTGGTTATAACTCATTTTTGAAAAAGATACCACAGGATGTAAGCCCTTATTTTGCATTTCAGCTCTTCAATGGTAAAACTAATAGCTGCATGGAAAGAGTTAAGAACATAATGTAGAGCTTGTTTTCAAAAAGGTTGGATCCAATGGGTGCTGTGTGTCAAATTCTCTTCTTGCAATTTTAGAGCAGCAATAGCAGGGACTAGTTTTTAAAATGAACAGAAGAGTAATAAAAAGCTCTCCTGGAGTTTTTAAGGGGAGCGTAAGAAGAGCAGTGACAAAGAAAGTGACTGAGGATTGATCAGATTTTAGGGGAGCTTTAAACTACTCTCATAGAGTAATTAAGGGGAGCGATTAGGAGAGCAATGCTCTGTAGTGCCTTAAAACTCAGTCCCTGCAATAGTCTTTAAAAATAAAATGCTTATTTATAAATTTTTATTATTTCAAACTATAGGGTTCCAAATTATGAGAAAAAAACCCCAAAACAATATGGGTCCCAAATGATTAAAAAAAATATCAAATCAACCATTTTAAAGCTAATAACACCCCTTCAAAGTTAGTCAGGATTTCAACCCTCCAGCGGCACAACCCATAAAATAAAAATTGATTACACCCCCCCTCCCCTCCCCCCGGTTGGTACAGCTGTACAGCTCAAGGTCCCAAAATCACTGCCACATGATCCTACATCATAGTTCCAATTCTCCGAAGAATTTTGTCAATATAAACATGTGTGTACCTCCTACGTGACAGCGTTTCCTACCCATATTGTCGTCGTCGCATGCATGGATGGATTTCATTGAATACGGCATGATTGAATCTGTCACAAAGTCAATTATCATGTGTGACAATGCTGATCAAAAGGTTTATGAGGTCACTAGATTAGTGCTATAAAGCAACACGATTAGAAAATGAAGGCATCTTTTATTGCATTATGAATAATCAACCTTTCACCAACTACAAGTATGTCATTTAAAAGAAAATCCTGTAGGCCATAAGACCTCTATGTAGGCCATAGGACCTTTATTGGATGTCATGTATTGATGTACTAAAGTGCTCAACAAAAGAAAGTCATACACTTTGTTTAGGTCCTTTAAAGTAACTTCCGATTATTTTTTTGACCGAACAGACTAGATAGACATTTGGATGAATCTATCCGGCACAATTTGATACCAAAGTTGCCACCTAACAACAAAGATAAACCATGATTAGCACCATTTAAACAAAATTAGTCACTTTTCAAAAGTCACATTTTCAATACACTACGCGGGAAGAAAAGACCACAAGTTGCCTGTTCATAATCAAATAGCCCGCTCGCTCAGGCACAACCGAACGCAGTTGCACTGTGTGATCAATATCCATTTCATTTCCGGCCATTCAAAGTGTCACGCACAACATTTTCTCGCGGCTTGCATGCGTTGAAAATGTGACTTTTGAAAAGTGACAAATTTTCTTTAAATGGTGCTAATCATGGTTAGCCATTGTTGTTAGGTGACAACTTTGGTATCAAATTGTGCCGAAAAGATTCATTCAAATGTCTATCTAGTCTGTTTGGTCAAAAAATAATCGAAAGTTACTCTAAAGGACCTAAACAAAGTGTATGACTTTCTTTTGTTTAGCACTTTATCTTGAAAAGGTAGAAAGTACAGTTTCGGTGCTATACGCTATACCATTGAAGATTTGTACTCAATAGCATTTAAACTCGGCTACTGTGACCGGCATTGATTCGCTTCAAAATAGCAGAGGATGTGTCTATTGATAAGAAAAGAAGATATGCCAAGTTTGATTTTTTTCAAAAAAGGAATTTATGTTCGTTATTTGAAAATTCCCTTGACATTACCAAATTCCCAGATATTGTCAAATTTCAGAAAACACATATGTTTGTTAACATTTTTTCTTCTCTTCTTTAAAATCAATGCTAAAACATCAAGGTATTACACTAATTTTTTTTCTTCCACAACTCAATTCTAGAAACACTTTATTTGCCAAAGTTGGTGAATTTCCTCAGCAAAAGTACATGTTCAATTTGTACAAACAAAGTGTCATATAAAAGGTAATTAAGATTAAGTTTAGAAAATTCCCCAATTAAGTGTTTCTTAATTACAGCCTTTTGAAAATTCCCTAAAATAGATATTGAAGGAAAAAAATGATTTTCACAAAAAGTGCCACAAAATTGTTTTTATCTCAAAATTCACATTTTTGGCACTTTTGGTCAATATTTTCAAAACAAACAAATTTTAAGCCAGAAAAAAAAATGCCCTCCTAGATAATTGACTTCAGATGATTTTGGAGAAATTTTGGAATTTTTAATCAAAAACTGATTTTGCTAGGCTGTCTGAAAATCTTTGGCACCAAAAAGTGAGTTTTGGGCAAAAATGTAAAAATCCCTATTTTTAGTAAAATGTTATGTACATTACATTAGGCTATTACTTAAAAAGTTACAATGCTTGATAAATTTCATAAAAAGGGTTGTTATCCCTTAAGTCAAGATGACTTTAAAGTAATTTGTGATGGCCAAATAAAAATACACAATGTTGTTTAAATCCTAATTAACTAATTAACTAATTTTAAAGATTTCTATTATTGCTATTTTCCAGTTATATGGCAATTGTTGGCCCATATATTATATTAATCATTTTTTGACAACAGGAATTTGAACACTACTGGTAGAACTAAAAGAATGTGTTTTTTTCCGTTGCCAAACCAACCATTTGCTTCAATCAGCAATGATATTTGAATCAAGTATTTGTTAAACACACACGCGCACGCAGATATTATTTTTTTCTCCCTTTCTTGACATGCACCGATACATTGATTGAGCATTATAAAGAAAGTCATCAATCAAATTATACTGCTTTTATTACTATACACTGCTGGGCAAGACCTCCAAACCCAAAAACCATTTGTGCTACATGTAGCAATTGTGGTTCCACTCCGGTGAGCATTTTGGTGACTTTGATCATAGATCCTTGAGAATCTCAAGGATCTATGCTTTGATCTGCTTTGCAAAAACTGATATCAGGCGCCCACGCCACGCATAGATTGACGTCACGTAACTACAGTGTATATGCACAATTACAGCACTGCCATTGGTCAATCTTACACTCAATTCTTGGTAATGCTTATTATTCATCGGCAAAAAAAGTTTTGCAATGAACAACCAACCCACCAGAAACCAATTCAGCTATTAGGGGCTCTAACTATTAAGACATACATACAAACACAACATATATTAAGGCATAGCATTGTAAAGCCTGGAAATAGTATTGTAAATGCTTCCAAGGGCCAGAAGAATTTGAGCCAAATTATCCAAGTATGCATCTATCCAAGTCAAACATGAGTAGTTGGGAGAGGCGCATTCGTGTCGCCAGCAGTATCGGGGTATATCTTCTGCAGAAAGTTATGTCGTCGCTTCTGGTGCCTATACTGGCCCAGTATGATTGGGCTGTGTGGCATGGCTCTTTCGAAAATGGTACCGAGTGTGCTGAATTTGGCAATGGTTCCGCGGATGATATCACAACCAGAAATGACTCGATCATCTGCCAGAACCTTTCTACCGGCGACATTACAGAACAAACGGACACAAAGATCGATTTCCGTCTGGCGCTGATATTCCTGACTCAATCACTCGTCTCGCTGTTCGTCTCGCCTGTGGCTGGTATACTGGGGGACATTCTTGGTTTTGATCTACTGTTGCTAGCCGCCCTCATTGTCTCGATAGCCATATCAACTTTGTATGCTTTGTCGTCCAGCTTCAGCATCATCTTAATTGCAAAAATACTGCAGGGCATAGCGTCATCTTGTGCGCAACCAAATGCGCTGGCAAGAATGTTCACCATATACCCACAAGACAGCGTAACGGGTAAGCGATTGCTTGGCATCGTCATGGCGAGCAGTTCCTTTTCGTTCTTTCTGCCGGCCATCTGCGGACTTGTGTATGAATATTTTGGACAGTTGGCCTCTTTTTTGTCCCTTATACCTATGGAGGTATTACTCTTCATTTCCATCATGGCTACCTTTCGATTTGAGAAGAAAATAAGAAACAAAGTAGCTCCGGTGGAGCTTGCTCCAAAACCTCATGAAAGCTTTACTCTACCAAGTCAGGGTAAGGAAACATCACATGCAGATAAAACTAAACCCACCACACGATTCAGCACGATAATTACAAACTATAAAGTGCTGATTGCAGCAGGTATTTTAGCCACCGCTTGGTTTCCAAAGATATGCATCGAGCCCACCTTATCCATATGGGTTACGGACCAATTTGACGGCGATATAGCCTCTACGTCTCTCGTGTGGGGTTTAGCTGGATTCGCAGTTCTAGCCTCTAATTTCATCAGCACAACGTATTACACCAAGTATCCGCAACACATCCAACTCTACACTGCCGTGAATCTTGCGCTGATTTCTCTTCCGGTAATACTTCTTCCCTACTCACCGACACCATTTACCGCCGCCATCATCTTTTCGCTGATCGTGTACTTCGCTAGCTCAGCTCGGTACGGTGCAATGAGCATTCTTTCCCGTCTCGCTCAGAGTCACTTCAAACAAGCCTATGGGCGTGTCATGGGCGTGGCAACTATTGGTATCAGTATTCCATACCTTGTAGCTCCCTTAGTAACAGTATTGCTATTTAACTCTGTGGGTTTTCATACCATGTGCATGATAATTGGGCCCATTCCGCTACTATACCTACCTCTGGTGTACTTTTTGAAAAACATTGGAGAAAAAGACACAAAGGACTCGTCCGGCAGTCAGTTACAACAGGTTACGGTTGAGCAGCATGTATCGCAAACAATCCCATCGCCACCTGTTGCTGTGAAGAGCTTATTGCTAACAAATCAATTGCAGTGCGAATTTGAAAAGATATCGCAAACATTACCATCTCGCTTTTCTGCGGAGAGTATTTTACAAACAATTTCATCACCGCATGTTTTTGTTCAGAGTATATCGCAGTATGTGTTTGAACAGAGTGTATCTTTACAAATTCCATCCCAAGATGTTTCTGCACAGTGTATCATACCGCAAACAATTCCATCGCACGCTATTTCTGTACAGTGTGTATCGCAAACAATTCCATCGCAAGATGTTTCTGTACAGTGCATATCGCAAACAATTCCATCGCACAATGTTTCTGAACAGTGTATATCGCAAACAATTCCATCGCAAGATGTTTCTGTACAGTGTATATCACACACGATTCCATCGCACGACGTATCTGTACAGCGTATATCACAAACAATTTCATCAGTTTGATTTTGTATCCAGTAAATTGCAAACATTACCATCGCAGTATTTTTCTGTACAGATCAATATCGGCAAACGATTCCATCGCAAGAGGTTTTAGAACAGAGTATTTCACAAACGATTCCATCCCAAGATGTTAGCTTCAGAGAGTGTCCTGAACAGGATATGTTTAACATGACAAAAACATTTCCATCACAGTATTTTTATATGTATAGATTACATCAAACAATGACATTTGCCGTATGTTTCTATACAATGTACAGACTACAGAGTTGATCTCAACCATTTCCATTGCAGTACGTTTTTCAAACATGAACAATTAAAGGAGGACATTGTCCATTATATGTTAAAAAAATAATTATCGAGCCCAAAATTTGTAATTATATAGAACGAAACATCATACTTGACAAAATCGAATATAAACTGCCATATCTCAACATGCAATTTTTGAATTTCGCGGCGATCGAAAGTTCTGGTGTCGATGAAGTCATACAATTCACCTGCAGCTTTAACGTGCAGCTTTAACAACAATACTTCTCATTCTAATACCAAACTGTAATTTGTAAATAAAATGTTATGAACAAATGAACTATTTTCACTTCTATTTATTTTAGAAAGAATGAAGATTAAGCATTTCACTTTTTCCTGTTTTTAACAGCGAAATTTATAAAGTTTTCCAACTTTTCTATCAACTAGCTTTTTCGCATGAAATGTAATAATTTACAAACATCAGAAAATATTCTGGTACTAAGTTACTAAGCATTCATTCATGATCATGGACAGTAATGGTAACAAAAAGGTGTCCCATGTGAAACATGATTTATTTGGCCATGAACAAAAAAATATAACAATTGTAATTGAATTAGTAATACTCATGTTCAACAATAATCATGTTCTTTAAACGTGTGTCATATTAAAGAATTTTGTTCTATCCATTTTGGACCTTTCGTTATCGAATTATGGCAATTCTACTCAGGCATATGAGTTCAGCTTTGGCCGCTTTTCATGGACAGCAAACTCTTTTATTAGCATCGTCATTCAGTGTGTAATTGAACATATTCAAATAAAATCAATAATAATCTACCTACTTTATAGTTAGTTCAATTCAGGCAGAAAAACATATTTTCATCGATATCGTCCATGACCATGAAAAACCACAGCATATTTGAATATTAGATGCATTTCACACAATACATTGATGAATCCTATAAATCATCATTGGAATATCAAAGACAGTTTTGATCAGTTGGAAATCCAATTCCTATCAAAAAGTGGCCAAAGTGGGATTCACACCCTTGTAATACTGCATCGATCATATCTCAGGTGACATTTTTGGTATAAAGAGTATTTGATGGAGGACAAATAGGGATTACCGACAATCTTTTGTTTGTTTTTTGAGTTGCCCTGTTACACCACACAACTTGAGTTTTTGAGATAGAGGCCAATATATTTGGTTAAATATAAAGAAAATAATAGAAAAAAACATGCTTCTTCAAATCATATCTTGTGTTTACAATGTCCGATTACCTTCAACATGGTATCATTTCAAAGCTTAAAATGTGCTCTTTCAAGTCATACCAATAACTCAGATTTGACCCACGCCTCCAACATGTTCATTTTGATGTGACGGGTCACATTTTTGCTTGAAAAACCCAAGAACACACAAACTCAATGAGTTGCCCTGACTTTTCAGCCTACTACTTACAACACAAACAACTTGGTCCAAACCGAATGTTTACAAGAGGGTATTTTAATACATCAAAAGATATGAATCAAAAATTGCTTAACTCATAAGTGCGTACTGGGCGCTTTCAAAAAATGTTCATCTGTCAATCGTGAAATCGTCACGCGCATGCATGCATGGTTCACGCATTTCATGCATCTGGACGTAGCTTTTTATGACATCACAATCATCATTCCCTCATAACTTTTTTTGTAGTGATCGTAGAAAAAAGATTGAAACAGTTCCGTAATCAGCACAGTTTTAGCTTTCTTATGATAAAATATCTCCAATATGAAAAATGCCACCATGTGGCAGGTTTTCACAGATCGCATCACAATATCTCAAATTTAAGAGAAGAAATTTCCTCTCAATTATATGACTTAATATTTTTAGTTATGAAGGAGCAATAGTTTTGGGAGTTATTGCCTGATAAGTTACTTTTTTTGAGAACTGTATGCCTAGGAATGTCAATTTTTGTGAGTGTGTAAATATTGGACTTTTGGACAGACGTGATAGTCTATGACAGTCCTAGGCGAATTGTCATATTGTTCTAAAATATTCTTTGATGAATTGCTCTGACAATGTCTGACATTTGCAGAAAATAAAAGTGGGTGCTCTTCAGAAGACACCAAGTTTGTTGGCTAGTGTTTTCACAACGATTCAAGGTTGTGGTATTAAAATGATGAGCGCTATGCATTGATACACCCAACATTGGTAAAACATGTCCCACAGAATCGGACCAAATTGCCATCATGTCGAGGGCTTAGGGCCACAAGGTCCTATCTGTAATAGCTGCCATTTGTTATTCATGGAGTTGACTACATGCTGAGCAATTGGTATAAACTAAATGTAACTCAGAGCAGCTATTGTAATAGCTGCCATATTGTATACACTTCCGGTGGACCGGTGCTAATAATGATGCAGCCTTGTAATGATGCAGCCCTACACATGGCAGCCATTGTAGATAGGGCCTTATGGCTCCAAACCCTTGATAAGAGACCAGCCTCTAATTAACAGATTTTGGATAATCTTTTTTTTCACACAGTGTTTACTACACCACGTACATGTATTCTACAAAATGCTTCATAAATACAGTCATATTTCAAGAATGTGAGTTAAATTGCTCTGTTGGTTTTTAGGGTAGAAGCAATAAAAATTCCATTGAAATGGAATGGAGGCGATCCAAGAGAAAGGATCATGTTTTGTAACCATTTTCTGAAGCATCTGTTGCATACCAAAATACCAGGGATATGGTGTATGTATCATTCAAACCAAAAAAACACCAAATCAAAACACAGCAGTCTAAAAATAGTACAGGAAACCAATAAAGTTGATTTGTGTGCATGGAGGGGGGGAGGTACCATCTGAAGAACAATCTAGGTATAAATATGACGTCCACAACTCATTAAACAACCCCACAACAATTGGTAGATTTCTCCTTAGTCAAACAAGATAAGCTATTATGTCTCTCTGTTGGGAGTCTAATAACATCTCTCTGATTGAATCATCAAGGCTAAACAAATATAGCTTTGACTCCATCACAGACTGCAGGACTGTTAAAATAAACTGCATAGGTACATGTAATTTACAAAGACTACAAAATAATTTAGACAATTTTCCATATAAAAACAAAATGGCAGCCTCCATGTATGTAGAAAGACCTAAATGTGCAACAATATGCAATTCTATGCTAAAAGGTTAGCGGGCTTTGGCCCGCCACCCAAAAATACACTTGCCAACTGAACAGTACACACATTTCTAGGGTGGTAATAATCAATATACAATGCTGATTTTTCTCGAGGTGCAAAATTGCACATTACTTTTGATGTCAAGTTGCAATTTTAGGTGAATCGCGATACCAACTTGATTATGGCTGCAAAAACTTGTATCGCAATTATGCACCTGCCTTTGAAAGTTGTATCGCAGTTGATGATTTTTAAGGTGCAAATTATGATGCGATACGGAAAATTTGCAGGTCTGGTAATATACCAGTTTTGAAGGTATTAAGTAAAGTAACTCCACTACTTTTTCACTTAGGCCAAGTCAAATAAATTACGGTACATGTTGCTTATCCTGATTTTTGAATACAAGGAGGGAGGCAGGGCTTCACTATTTACTATTTGCCCATTTTTTGCTATTTTTATTCCAAAATGGCCGCCATGTTTAATATGCACGCCATGGTATGGACTTTGAGTTACTGATGCAATAAAATGACAAACAAATGTAAGTTTTTAAGTTCAGAAACAGTAAAAAAGTGAGAGCATAAAAATAATTTTAAAAACCTTTTATTTTCTATTTCCCCCCTTTTTAGGTCGTCCGTAGGAAGAGACCTTATGGCAGCATCCTTCGTGTGTAGTCTGTCTGTGTGTGTGTGTAGTGTGTGTCAACAATTTGGTATACACTTTTTTCAACAATTTGGTATACACTTTTTGTTTTGTCCATTTCTTTTCCATACAATGTCCAATTGCAATCAAACTTCGGTCATAGATGCAACATGGGAACCTTCATATGTTAATGAGGTCAAAGGTCACATACCAAGGTCAAAGGTCATCCGAGGTCAAGATGTATGTAAAAGTGGCTGCATATGTAAAATTGATTACATTTGTCCATTTCTTTTCCATACAATGACCAATTGTAACCAAACTTTGGTCATAGATACAACATGGAAACCTTCACATGTTAATGAGGTCAAAGGTTACATACCAAGGTCAAAGGTCATGTGAGGTCAAGATGTAAATGTAGAAATGGCTGCATATGTAAAATTGATTACATTTTTCCATTTCTTTTCCATACAATGTCCAATTGCAATCAAACTTCGGTCATAGATGCAACATGGGAACCTTCATATGTTAATGAGGTCAAAGGTCACATTCAAAGGTCATCCGAGGTCAAGCTGCATATGTAAAATTGATTACATTTGTCCATTTCTTTTCCATACAATGACCAATTGTAACCTAACTTTGGTCATAGATACAACATGGAAACCTTCATATGTTAATGAGGTCAAAGGTCACATACCAAGGTCAAAGGTCATCTGAGGTCAAGATGTAAATGTAGAAATGGCTGCATGTAAAATTGATTACATTTTCCATTTCTTTTCCATACAATGACCAATTGCAACCAAACTTCAGTCATAGATACAACATGGAAACCCGCATATGTTAATGAGGTCAAAGGTCGCATAGAAGGTCAAAGGTCATCTGAGGTCAAGATGTAAAATTTAGTACACTTTTTTTTGTCTCTTGTTCATTTGTTTTGTCTCTTGTTCATTTTTCCATACAATGACCAATTGCAACCAAACTTGGGTCACGGATGCAACATGGAAACATTCATATGTTAATTAGGTCAAAGGTCACATACCAAGGTCAAAGGTCATATGAGGTCAAGATGTAAAATTAGCTGCATATATGTAAAATTAATTACATTTAAACAGGTGAAGTACAATTGCAACCAAACTCCAGGATGTTTATTTTATTTTTTATATCCTGGATCCGCTAGTGGTCTAACCTCTTTCTTTCTAGATGCCTGTGGTTTGAGATGCACCTTGTTTTTAATATACCCATATAAACGGACGACCTATTTGGGACCGCTGTCCCTATTTTTTTAATAGTAAAAAGAAAAAAAGGAGGCGGCGGCCAAAAAGGAAGCGGGCGGGGACGAGCAACATGTAATTTATTTTACTTGGCCTTATAGCATCTAAAGGAATCATCTCACAGGCCTAACATTTTGCAGGGTTAATAATAAGCCTATGGGCTTCCTAAATATCAAAAGTGAATTTGATCGGGTCACCAACCTTTAAACAGGACCCGGTGAGGGTGATTGGTTCAAGGTTCACATTGGTATTGATATTGAAATGTACCTCACAATATTGGACAACATCTTGCCTAACTGAAACTGCATTCGAAAAAAAGAAAAAATGCGGAAAAGTTTTCGGAACAGTCCATTATTGCCCAAGGGGTAGAAACAAGATGCGTCATGGACGGACATTCTTAGTAGAAGTTGACCTTGCCATATTTTATGTTAATGAAACATTTTCAATTTTTTTAAATTAAAAATTGATAGATGGCACATTTATCCATTAAATAAGAAATATATTTTAGAAAAAAAGTTCTGGGAAGTAATTACCCTGCCCTTGTGATAACTTTTTGATGCAGAGCTGTCCGTCCATGACGCAAAAAAAGTTTTAACGTTTTTCAACTTTTTTCAAGGAAAGAGAGAAAAATAAAAACATAGTGAGCTATCTCCCCTATATACCCCCTTTCTCATGTAGAAATGAAACTTAACAATGGCGTCAATAAATAAGTTAAATCAGTGATTAAAAGTTGTCACGGACGGACACAAATTTTGTCACGGACGGACATTATTCAGTTCTGAGTACAAATGCCAAGCTGAATCCTGCCCCTCTTACCAAGAGATAGACGACCTGTTGCATCATATAAATAGACTGTATGCTGTAATACAACTTTTTAAATTTTTTTTTGACCCTTCTTTGATAAATTTTGTTCGATTAATTGTGTAAAAGACTGTATGCTGTGATACAACTTTTTAAAACAATTTTGACCCTTCTTTGATAAGTTTTTGTTCGATTAATTGTGTAATTAAAGGTTAGTGATAATGGATACATGTAGGCATCCATCAGTGTTTTGAGTTTTTCAAAGTTTCATGAAGAAAAATCCTGCAACTTTTGATAGTGCAAAGCTTAAAATTAAATTTGTGCGAACATCTCCAATGATACTTTCTGATTTCAATGCTGACTTTACTTAATTTTATTTTACATACACTTATTATATGGGGCAATTTTAAACAGTGTCTTTTAACTGATCTCATGCTACCCCTATTATTTGCAAGCATTGTTTCAGCATAATGTACAGGCAGTAAGGTTAACAAGCGCAAGCTATACTATAGATTCACCAAAGAAGATCTGCTGAGGGTGCGCAAATAAGCAAATGACTTCATTTAACTTCAAGTAATTTGAGATGTTAGCGCCTATTAACTTACTGCTATTAAAGGGCCACAATGTCATGTTGAATTTTTTTAATCTTAATTAATTTACTTCAGAATTCAAGA
Organism: Ophiura sarsii; assembly: GCA_035610835.1. Classification (NCBI taxonomy): domain Eukaryota; kingdom Metazoa; phylum Echinodermata; class Ophiuroidea; order Amphilepidida; family Ophiuridae; genus Ophiura; species Ophiura sarsii. Next base: position 65,886,084 of record CM069453.1, read on the forward strand.
TGAACATTAAAAATTGCCATTACTGTTGTTTCTACTTTAAAAAACCCAGCAAAACTTGAATAAAACAATGTTTTAAGGTGGCTAACTCGGCTACGGTGACCGGCAATGATTTGCTTCAAAATAACAGAGGAAGACCCGACAAACGCTAACCCGTTTTATTTTTGCCTCGCTCGCCTCGCATCGAGCATTGTGATCACCGAGTTTAAGCACGATCCGACCAACTTCAAAAAGTTGACCCCTAGATGACCTTTGACCTCGTATGCTCTAGGGAATGCGAACTTACTCTTGCGGGGACCGAGCTGCACCCACCCACCGAGTTTAAGCCCGATCGGACAAACTTTAAAAATTCGACCCCTAGATGACCTTTGATCCCGGACGACCCAAAAAAAGCAAAGGCGTTTTATTTTTCCACGCTCGACTCGTATTTGGGCTTCCCGTCACCGAGTTTAAGCCCGATCAGACAAACTTTGAAAATTCGACCCCTAGACGACCTTTGACCCCGGAAGACCCGACAAACGCTAACCCGTTTTATTTTTGCCACGCCCGCCTCGCATCGAGCATTGTGATCACCGAGTTTAAGCCCGATCGGACAAACTTTGAAAATTCGACCCCTAGACGACCTTTGACCCCGGACGACCCAAGAAAAGCAAAGCCGTTTTTTCTTTTCTTCCACGCTCGACTCGCACTCGGGCTTCCCGTCATCGATCACCGATCGGACAAACTTTGAAAATTCGACCCCTAGACGACCTTTGACCCCGGAAGACCCGACAAACGCCAACACGTTTTATTTTCGCCACGCTCGACTCGCATCGAGCATCGCGATCACCGAGTTTAAGCACGATCCGACCAACTTCAAAAAGTTGACCCCTAGATGACCTTTGACCTCGTACGCTCTAGCGAAAGCGAACTTGCTCTTGCAGGGACCGAGCTGCACCCACCCACCGAGTCTGAACGCCGCCCGACCCCGGGAAGGCGACGAAAAAGCGCGCACAGACAGACAAACAAACAGACAGAGAGTAGCGTATTATTCTCGGCAGAGTATAATACTACTTCAGATAAGGCTAAATTTAAAAAATCATTTGTCTCAAAGCTCCCGCGCGCGTTAGTTTATTGATGCGCATTAGAAAAACAAAAATCTTAAAAAGGATTTTTTGTTATTAATTTTTTTTTTTTTTTTTTCGAAAAAAAAGAAATTCCCACAACATCCCAAAATTTCACCGATTTTTCAGATTTTCATTAATCACATCATTTTAAATACAAAAAGTCACTTTTACAAGGATTTCAATATTTTATATTTAAAAAAAAAAAAAAACACTTAAAAAAACCCCGCATTCCGCATTAGGTTTTGAAAAACTGAAGAGCTTTGAGACAAAAGATTTTTTTAATTTAGCCTAATGAAACAAATCTGAACTGGTACAAGTTCAGTACTCCCGTTGCAGAGATCAACTTATTTTCTAGCAAGGTCACATCATGGATATAATTACAATTCGTACTCTAAGTATAGTGTTAAATAAGGCCACACAGAACGGTCAAGTACCCTTGGTTTCATTTGCTGAGAAATTTCACCCTCACTATACATGCTATATATAACACACAACCCTATCAACCAATCATAACAGCTGATTATAACTATTTCCAATTATCCCTACGCAGCCTTTTGACAATTTTGCAAGCATATACCATATCATGTAATGAACAATTTACTCACATGTGGGTCATGTGAGATTTTAGTTTCTTAATTGCATATTGGTGACAGATTTATCATACTCCAATCCTGGCCTGGTTGTCAACTACTACATGTAGCCTGCTATGGGTGATAGGATGTATACCAAATGCAATATAATGTATCACTTTCATCAGTGCAGTTGGTTTTCTCAGTGACAGTTTTCTTAACTGTCACTGGTTTTCTAGAAGTTCATAAAATGTATGTATGTATTTATTCATATTAAGAATTAACTTAATACATTGAATAATAAACATATTAATTAATCAATCACTACGTTTATTAAAGGTAGATGACCCGATCACATTTTCGTAACACAGAATTATTTCAAACATACGGAGATTTTCATATCATATGAAAGCTCGTATTTTTCTCATCATCATACTGAAATTTGACGGCCTAATTCGGTATAATGACAGAGGAATCGACGAAATAGCGTTGAATTACCGCGAATGGTGGTTACCACCGATATAGTTTGTGTACTACTCAATGGGTACAGTTCACAGCATCTTGTGCGTCTAAAATAAGAACCATAATAGCTATGCATCTCAAATTTTGGGACACGACGTTTTTAAAAGGATGACCTTTCATGTAGAATAGAAAACTTCAAGTTGAAAATCGAAACATCTACCTTTAATAAATACAATTGTTAATTAACTTTAATAAATAAATAAATAAATAAATACATTTCTTTAATGAAATTAATTAATATTAATTCATAAATTAATAAATTCATCAATGAATAATCAATTATTGATCATTGATTATTGATACTTAATTAATCATTAATGAATCATAATTAATTATCCATTACTTAATTAGTTGTTTTTGCCCCCGGTTGACTTTGATGTGACAGGTCTTAGTCTATTCTTAATTATTCCTATTCGGGACTTTTAACTCAAATGTTCAGGGAAGTTCGTACAGTATAACTATGGCCATAGATCTTTCCTTCTCAAGGATCTATGCTATGACTGAAAGTGCATGTTTTGTTATGACACAATTTTCTTTATGATGAGACTCTTCATTTATTTCTGCTTGCATTCAAACTTAACCCCCTCTAGCCGAGGATTGTGTTTTTAACACTCTTCTTGTTATATAGATAGTATTTTGGAATTAGTTTCTAGTAATGTGGGCAATTTGTTGCAAAAAGCTTTACATCCAATAGTAATTCAATCCAAAAGTCAGAGGAGTGAAAATCTAGTGTTCTGGAGTGAATATTAAAGGCTGTAATTGAGGGATCACCGTTATAGAGTGTTTCTACCACTCAAGATCTACTCCAAATGTAGAACTCTTTTAGATCTGGAGTACATTATCATAAAAACACCTGAAAGAGTGAGATAATGTCGAGGGCTGAGCGCCAGAAGGCCGTTACTCAAGACACACTATTTTGAAATAATCGACTTTCAAATATTTGGGACTCATTACAATACACTGTAGAACCCAACTTATGACTCTAATTTTAGTCAAATTCAGAGTGTTATAAATGAGTTATCTTTTATGGTTCTGAAAATCTAGGTTATATGGATTTTTTTGTACCAAAATATCAATTTGCCCAAAAGTTGAGTTACGGCCTTCTGGCGCTCAACCCTCGATGTATCACTCTTTTGTAATGAGTTTTCACTCTTTTTCGGTTTTGGAGTTATTTCTGATTGTACTCCTAGTAGATTTGTATTCTCTTGCATTAAGATAATTTAGGGTGTCCTAAAGGTTTTATATCTACTGTAAAATAATTCGCAATTTGATGTTGAAAGCATATTTGGATTGAGAAAAGAATAATAATTCTGATACGATAACATTATCTTTGTTGCTAAAATGCAGACGAAAAGTGTTCAGAACTATTCAAACTGCCCTTTCATAGAAATGCGTAGTATAATTACCTTGTGTAATTAATTGAAGGGAGCGATAGGAAGGGAGAGAGGTAGTGTAAAATGGGTTTCCTAGGGGAAATGTTATGGAAAAGTGAAAGCCGTTTGGAAGAGCCATGCATGAATTTACATTGACACTAGTGCTGGGACTGTGTACACGGGCAATCGTGTACACGAACGAACCACCACTACACATGGAGAAAATTCACTACACTAATAAACGAAAGAAAAAACAACTCGCCTGTTTTTCAGCATTATAAATTGCTGAAGTCAATATTTCACAAAAATATGCGTCATCAGTCTCAAAATAAAGTTTAAATTCCAATGCTATTTCATTAAATTATCATTTCCATACACTGTACAACTTTCAAATTGCGAATTTGGTCAGAAAAATACCTTTTTACCAATGTAAACAATTTTTGGTTCCCGTATGTTATTTTCCCCATGTAACGTCGTGCGGTAAAATTGGTACCACCCATTGAGATTGCACATGGTCTGACATGGATGACGTAATACATAATGCTGCCGCCGCCGGTTGATGAAATAAAGAATAGACTTAGACTCTGCCGCCCTCTACATTTTGTCATCACCGTAGAGGGCGGTAGAGTCTTTGGTACAAGATCGACTGGGGGATGTAGGCAAGATGGCCGCGCATGTATGCATGTACGAATGTACTTCGTTATAAAAAATGTCAAAACGGCAGACATTAATTGGAATATAATGCAAACTATGAAACCTCCCTACCAGGGATAACTTCCAAAATTAATATTTTTCATGAAGAGAAGAAAAATGGACTATATTAAATTAAGCTTATGTACTTTTTAAAGAGTGATATTTGGGGGTGATTTTTTTTGTAAATTTCATAACCGTGTACACGTGTACACGATGGAAACACTGCCTGTGTACACGGGTAGTAAATTGCACGCTAACTCCCAGCACTAATTGACACACATCTGGCATCTGGCGTCCTTAAAGTTGAACGCATTTATAGTATTGTGAGTAAGTGAAGATAGTTTATACATTTTCTGCGAGATTGCTTCTTTAGTAGCTTTCTGATTTTACCTCAAAACTACCTCAGTTTCCATGTTCGTGTCCATAAAACAACGTCTTTTAGGGAGTTTAGGAGGCGGAACACCCGGAAGTGTGATTTAGCCAGTGGTAACGCCAGCATCTACATTTTTGTGAGGATAAGACCAAATCTGGGGGAAAGAAATAATTAGTGGGGAAGATGGGTCTTGAGCTGACTGGGGTTGGAGGCGAGGGGGAATGGCGAAGGCAAGGGTGGAAAGGCGTCGGAATTCCATATTCCACAGGCCCTCTTACTGAATTGAGCCATTTTGAGAAGTAAACATTATCAATCAAGGCAATTTATTTGACGTTGATAAGCTTGGAATTATTGAATCGTGGCACCAATTATGGACGGCTTTTTTTTAACAATTTGTGAATCTTATCAAGTGAATGACTAGTGAATGACCTCCACAGGTCATTCACTACTTTTGGTAAAGATTATTTTATCTTGCGATTTTTTTCTGCGATCCACGATTTCTTTCTGGGTAAGTAGCCCTGTGTCATACTGCGAATTATTTTACCGAAAGATAGCTTTAAAAATGTATCAATACCTTTAGGATACCCTGTACCCGGATTTCTTTGCAGAATAAAACACCCTGTACCCGGATTTCTTTGCAGAATAAAACCAAATTACCTTCTTCCAGTCTCTTCACCATTATTATTTGCTGCCAAAGTGATATGACTTCCAACTTGGCTGCTTATACATTACTTTTTTTGTAGGCTTGATGACTGGACATACTAGTACTATGGTCAAAGACATCTGTAATGCCGTTAGTATTGTAAAGGCCTTTGGTATCCTCATGGCCTAGCACTTCATAATTTCTCAGAGTTGAAGACCCATTTAGTTCAAAGTCCTTTCACTAGCATATCGAACTATAAACGGACAATCACAACTTGTGAAATTTTCAGAAAGTTCAACATCAGCAGAGGGATTTAAATCCACTGGAAGCTCTTTACTGGGCTTGCGGGTCGGCTCTCACCCTTGCATCTCAGAGTGCGGTCCTACTATGAGACGAACCGAGGGATTGATTTTTGCACCAGAGTTGGAATAAGACACGGTTATCCATGCTTGTGCACCTTCCCTCTTCAACATAAGTCCTTGGTGGGTTTTGAGGGGACAGCAAGATTAGGTGGGAGGTCTATTGCCAACCTGAGATTTGACGACGACATTGATCTCATCGTAGATCATCGCAAGTGCAATACAACTGGATGGATATGGATATGGATATCAGTGTAGAGATATGTAAGGTAATGAAGACAGGGCTGTCAACTCTCTCGCAGTTGGGAGTCTCCCGCCTAGACACTCTTTCTCCCGCCTAGCATATAAAATCTCCCGCCTCAAAGATTTATCAATTAAAATGTTTATCATGCGTTTATTTCCTTCGGGAGATGCTATAAATGAATGCTTTAAACTTAAACTTTCCAATCACCAACGCACTGCTACGAAATCAAACGGAATTTTCTATTTATAGCCTGTCGCCTACGTTCATTTGCTGTACCTTTTGGAATGTGCGATTTTGTTTGACCGTGCGAAATTTGTATGACCTACCCCCACCCCCACTTACTTGAAATTCACGAGGTGACTACAAAAACAATTGGGGCTATATTTTTATTGTTGGTACACTTAGGCCATCATATTTGTAATATTGTATCTCTCTCTCCCAGCAAATCCCAAAAGTTGACAGCCCTGATGAAGATGGGGTCCAATGAGAATAATGAATCAGTGACAGCACACATTGGAGTTAAAGAACTAGAGACAGTGGAACAGTTTAAGTATCTAGGGCAACGAATTCAAGATGATTCCTAATATATAAGAGAAGATCCCAATTAGAATTGCTATAGCTGTTACCACTGTCTCATTTCCAAAGTTGGACTCCATCTGAAGGGATAAGAATAAGATCATCACAGCCTTCTTGTATGAAACCTGAGAACTAAATGCGAAGGTGGAGAAAGGAATAAATGCTTTTGAAATAAATTGCATGCGAAGATTTCTCCAGGTCTAACTATTCATTACATACAACCAACCAACAAGTGAGGAAGCTGATGGAAACCTAGTGAGCAAGACTATTTTCTTTCAGTTGTGAAGAAAGAAAACTCATGTGGCTTAGGCATGTTGGATGAAAGCCTGTATATACCATATTACAAGGAGGGCAGACAGCGTAAGAGGGGTGGCAAAATCAAAACTAGTGGAGAAATAGCTTCGACCTCGCGATCGGAACAGCCTGAGATGCAGGCAGTATGGTAAACTTTAGACATCCATCACTGTGTCGGCCCAACGACGGCTCCGTTGGCGTATAGAAGTTTAATGGGACATGACAGATAGACAGAGATAGTCGGTCTTGTTAACTTTTCACTGATCGTATTCATGTATTACTCAACATACTGCAACTCGTCATGATCTTCGCTGTGCTGGACCACAGATACGCCTTTCCAAGAATTTTACTGCTCTTGACATGCTTGAAAAGGCTGATCTTTTACTCGATTCATGATTACATCTTATATTTTGAGCTGTCTGCCTGAATATATCAGGATTTTTAGTAAATATTTGGATTATTTCAAAAACTTTTATACTGTCGAGATTTAGACAATGAAATAGTCCCACGACTGCCACCAATTGTTGTGATTTACACAAAGTTATTGAGATAAAGAAGACACTCATACACGTTCAATACAGTTGCATATTCTTATTAAATCATAAGCTCCAAGTGTGCATGTCAAAAGCTACATATACAGAATATTATGTACAGGCTATATACAGGCTACCATGATAGATGTGTAGTGGTCAAGTGCTACCACCAGAATAGATGTGCCATGGTCAAGTGCTACCACCAGAATAGATGTGCCATGGTCAAGAGCTCCAATCATAATCCATCTCCCTGGCAAAATACTGCCCCTTTTATAGGTTTTGGTCCCACCCGTATCTGTGAGGGATTTTGTGTGCCTACCAATCTGTGTGTGTGAAGGATTTTGTGTGCTGGGTCTATACAATCTGTGAAGAAGTTTGCGGGCTGCACACAAAGTGCGAAGAAGTTTGCGGGCTGCACACAAAGTGTGAAGAAGTTTGCGGGCTGACACTACACAAAGTGCGAAGAAGTTTGCGGGCTGACACTACACAAAGTGTGACACATTTTACGGGCTGTGAAAGATTTTGTGTAGTGACAGATTTTGTGTGTGAAGAATTTTGCGTAGATAAACAATGTGCAAGAAATTGCTGGCCCCCTGTGAAGAGGTGAAGTTGTTATTCTGAAATCTATACAATACCTTATGGCAAGCGTTATGTAGATAATGTTTGATGAAATATTAAGTGGTCCAAGAACGTTGGCCTGAGGTACCTTCGATGGTAGAGATAGACAATGGATCGTTGAATGGAGTCGGTGAACTACAATCTTGGAAAAAAGTCATAAGAACGCTTTACACGTTTTGATCATTATGTGCAGAATTTGTTTGCTGATCTTTATTTAAATGATGTTTATTTGGTTGGTTAAACTGTGAATAGGATATTTTAGACAACAATTTTCCCTTCCCCACACCCCAACGATCAATGTTGGGACACCTTGAACAACTGCTGAAGACATTAACATTCCTCAACATTGCACGGGGGAAAGAAGGGTGATAGTTTACCATTGTTAACGAGTGAGCGGTCCAAGACTTTTTTTCCAGGATTGTACATTCAAAGTTATGAGTACCATTTTAATACCTTTTTTCTTGTCATTAATCTGGTTTCAACGTGTAGTGTAGCGCGGATGACTATCATTATTTTGTAGGTCTAGACCTAGTCTTTAAAACATCAAGTAATCAGGAATATCAAATGATGCTATACATGTATAGCCATAAAAGATCCAGGGGAATCACATTCCATAGATTTAGAAAAATTATGAAAGATCTGTAGGCAATTGTAAATTGCTCAATTTCATTTGTTTGTTTATGGTTTAGGGCCTTAACTTAACACAACTTAACTTAACACAACTTAACTTAACACAACTTAACTTAACACAACTTAACTTAACACAACTTAACTTAACACAACTTAACTTAACACAACCCAACTTAACCCAACTTAACCCAACTTAACCCAACTTAACCCAACTTAACCCAAACTTAACCCAACTTAACCTAAACTTAACCTAAAATTAACCCAAACTTAATCTCACTTAAACTAATCTAACTTAACCTAATCTAACTTAATTTAACCAAACAAACTGAGCATGGTCATCACTATAATTTTTATGTTTCTTTTAAAATATCACTAACTCATGATGCCTAATTGTGCACACGCAGGAAATAAGTTTCCGTCTAGGCCTACCCATGCAGCTAATGGAATAGTCTCCTAATGAATATAATGAATAAATGTATTAAGGTCAAAGGTCAGTAGTCAATACAAAAATCAGCAGCAAGGGCCTAATTGTGCATGTGTAATATAGCGCACAACTGGGCCCATTAGCTGTACTCATTACATTAAAAGAAGTATTTAACACGGCATTAACACGGCAATACTGGCAAGTAGGCGCTAATATTGGGAGGCAATTCCTTTATAGAACGCCTTCGGCGAAAAATAGCAGCCTGTGTAAGTAAATGTAATAAATATTAGGAGACCTGACGTTTCGATTCTAGCAGAATCTTTATCGAAGGTAAAATGACAGAATACAACATGCACAACATATAAATAGAAAACAATAAAGCAGTATCCATTAATTTCCTAACTATACGAGTTGAAACATATAAATTACATACCTTAATTACAACAATTTTACCACGCAAATTCAAACGTAGCATAAAATGCCTGTGTACATGTGTACGGCAATTCACTTTCAATGCAGCACGTCATGTATAACAACAACAACGCTCATTGAAATGGTAGGTATTCAATAGGGCCAACCGACATTCATCAACTCTGTAGCAATTTTCAAGATGTGAAAAAATGAGGAGTTAGTATTTTCGGCCATAATTGATTTCTATATGGTGATTGAGTCTGTAGTTTTCACCACACGTAGCAATTATATTGGTTATTAAGAATAACTTGCAAAATATTCCGATTTATTTTAATAAAGTCCAATAACAATAAACGGAAATTGGTGAAAACAAAAAATATGTATTGCTTTAAACGTTTTATACCAATATTGGTATTATTTGATAGCACGATGTGTTGCCTAAAGGTTGCATTTTACCAGAAGTCTGTATGTCGTGTCAGTTTGACGCTATGGCGTGTAAATGTAAAATACATACACAATAATATGTAGAAAGTGGCTGCATATTTAAAATTGATTACATTTAAACAGGTGAAGTACAATTGCAACCAAACTCCAGGATGTTTATTTATTTACATTATGATGTTAATTTATCATGTTTTTAACCAGGAGGCTATACTATGTCCTCTTTCTTTCTAGTTGCCTGATGCCTGTGGTTTGAGAGCCACCTTGTTTTTAAGCTACCCATATAAATGGACGACCTTTATGGGACCGCTGTCCCTATTTTTTTAAAGAGTGCCGGTCGGTAATCGTGAGTGCCGGCTCCGCCCGACCGGCACCGACCGCCTTAGGGCCATATGGCACCAAACAGGGTTGTCACTATCTACAATGGCTGCCATGTGTAAGGCTGCATCATTACAAGGCTGCACCATTATTAGCAGCGGAAGTGTATACAATATGGCAGCTATCACAGATAGTGACATTTCACATTACTAGGTATCTCAACAAAAAAGACCATATATATATGCAAATAGCTGCTCTGAGTTACATTTATTTTATACCAATTGGTCAGCATAATATAGTCAACTCCATGACTAACAAGTGGCAGCTATTTCAGATATGATGGCAATTTGGTCCAATTCTGTGGGACATGATAGGCCCTCGACATGATGGCAATGTGGTCCGATTCTGTGGGACATGTTTTACCACTGTGGGTGTGTCAATGCATAGCACTCATCATTTTAATACCACAACCTTAAATCGTTGTGAAAATACTAGCCAACAAACTTGGTGTCTTCTGAAAAGCACACACTTTTGTATTCTGTACACGTTAGAGCAATCCATCAAAGAATATTTTAGAACAATATGACAATTCGGGTAGGACTATCAGTCTGTCCATAAGGCCAACAACAACAAAAAAGTAATGTTGTCCTCCACAGCTTTCAGAGAGGAGGGGTTGCGGGCGGGCGGATTTAAAAAAAAAGAATTTAAAAAAAATCTTATACCAGGGGAAGCTCGAAGTTCAGCCAACAAGAAGTTGTAATCACTCTCTTAGAGTCACACATAGGGCCTATATGTTATAAACACTAAATTTAATATTCAATGCCAATTAAACTGTTTAAAAAAAAAACCTGGAAAAAAAAATCTGGAAAAAATCTGGAAAAAAATCTGGGGGAAAAACAAATCGGACAACATTACAATTTTGTTTTTTGGCCTAAGTCCAATATTTACACACTCACAAAAATTGACATTCCTAGGCAGCCGCATACAGTTCTCAAAAATAAGTCACTTATCAGGCAATGACTCCCAAAACTATTTGCTCCTAACTAAAAATATTAAATCATATAATTGAGAAGAAATTTCTTCTCTTAAATTTGAGATATTGTGTGTGAAGATTGACTGAAAATTAATCAAGATATGTGTCAAAACAACAAAAAAGTCAATTTTTCATTTTAGTGTTTCATTTTTAGCCTTAGGTGTAGCTATAGGCAGATTATTGAGTATTGGTCACTGTCATAATGCTATTGTTGAAATTCAAGCTATTTCACACAAGCATGTTTTGTTGTTGTTTTGTGGAGCTGCGTCCAGATGCATGAAATGCGTGAACAACTATGCATGCATGCGCGTGACGATTTCACGATTGACGGGCGGCCATTTTTTTAAAGCGCCCAGTACGCACTTACGAGTTAAGCAATTTTTGATTCATATCTTTTGATGTTTTAAAAACCCCTCTTGTATACTATAGTTGTTTGTGGTGTAAGCACAATTTCTACATTGCATTTCAATTTGTGTTGTGATAGAAATAAAGAGACATTTAACTAATTTCCCGGTGTCGTTGACATCATGGTTAAAGTGCTTGAATTTGCGCAAGTGAATTGTATAACTATGACTTCATCGACACAGGGACTTTCGATCGCCGCGATGGAATTGTTCATGACACTCTCTGATAGGCTGGCTAACAATTTGCGATGGAATCGTTTGTGAAATACTATGTTCTAAAACATCTTGCGATGGAATCGTTTGCGATATCTGTACAGAAAAATACTGCGATGGTAATGTTGCAATATACTGGATACAAAATCAAACTGAAGAAATTGTCTATGATATACCTGAGACCATAATAACTAAATTTAGTTATTATGGTCTCAGGATATACTCTGTACAAAATTGTCTTGCGATGGAATTGTTTGAGATACACACTGTACAGAAACATCATGCGATGGAATTGTTTGCGATATACTCTGAACAGAAACATCATGCGATGGAATTGTTTGCGAAATACTCTCCGCAGATAAAAAGTGTGATGGTAATGTTTGCGATATCTTCTCAGATTCGCACTGCAATTGATTTGTTAGCAATAAACTCTTCATGGCAACAGGTGGCGATGGGATTGTTTGCGATACACGCTGCTCTACCTTAACCTGTTGTAACTGACTGCCCGACGAGTCCTTTGTGTCTTTTTCTCCAATGTTTTTCAAAAAGTACACCAGAGGGACGTATAGCAGCGGAATGGGTCCAATGATCATACACATGGTACGAAAACCCACTGAGTTAAATAACAATAATGTTACTAAGGGGCCAACAAGATGCGGAAGGTTTATACCAAGGGCTGCCACGCCCATGACACGCCCATAGGCTTGTTTGTAGTGACTCTGAGCGATACAGGAAAGAATGCTCATCGCTCCGTACCGAGCTGAGCTCGCGAAGAACACGATCAGCGAAAAGAAGATGGCGGCGGTAAATGGTGACGATGAGTAGGGAAGAAGTATTACCGGAAGAGAAATCAGCGCAAGATTCACAGCAGTGTAGAGTTGGATGTGTTGCGGATACTTGGTGTTATATTTTGTGCTGATGAAATTAGAGGCTAGGACTGCGAATCCAGCTAAACCCCACACGAGAGACGCAGAGGCTATATCGCCGTCAAATCGGTCCGTAACCCATATGGATAAGGTGGGCTCGATGCATATCTTTGGAAACCAAGCGGTGGCTAAAATACCTGCTGCAATAAGTACTCGATAGTTTGTAATTATTGTGCGGAATCGTGTGGTGTGTATTATAGTCGTATCTGCATGCGATGTTTCTTTACCCTCATTTGGTGGAATAATGCTTTCTTGAGGTTTTGGAGCTAGCTCCACTGGAGGTACTTTGTTTCTTATTTTCTTCTCAAATCGAAAGGTAGCCATGATGGAAATGAAGAGTAATACCTCCATAGGTACAAGGGACAAAAAAGAGGTCAACTGTCCAAAATATTCATACACAAGTCCGCAGATAGCTGGCAGAAAGAAAGAAAAGGAACTGCTCGCCATGATGACGCCAAGCAATCGCTTGCCCGTTACGCTGTCTTGTGGATATATGGTGAACATTCTTGCCAGCGCATTTGGTTGCGCACAAGATGACGCTATGCCCTGCAGTATCTTTGCTATTATGATGATGGTGAAGCTGGACAACAAAGCGTACAGAGTTGATATGGCTATCGAGACAATGAGGGCGGCTAGCAACAGTAGATCAAAACCAAGAATGTCCCCCAGTATGCCAGCCGCAGGCGAGACGAACAGTGAGACGAGCGATTGAGTCTGGAATATCAGCGCCAGACGGAAATCGATCTTTGGGTCCGTTTGTTCTGTAATGTCGCTGGTAGAAGGGTTCTGGCAGATGATCGAGTCATTTCTAGTTGTGATATCATCCGTGGAACCATTGCCAAATTCAGCACACTCGGTACCATTTTCGAAAGAGCCATGCCACACAGTCCAATCATACTGAGCCAGTATAGGCACCAGAAGCGACGACATAACTTTCTGCAGAAGATACACCCCGATACTGCTCATGACACGAATGCGCCTCTCCCAACTACTCATGTTTGACTTGGATAGATGCATACTTAGATAATTTGCTCAAATTCTTGCCCTTGGAAGCATGTAGAATACTTTTTCCAGGCTTTACAGGCTATGTCTTAATAGTTAGAGCCCCTAATAGCTGAATTAGATTACTTTTGAGTTTGAAATGTCCTTATATTGGTTTCTGGTGGGTTGGTTGTTCATTGCAAAACTTTTTGTGCCGTTGAATAATAAGCATTATCAAGAATTGAGTGTTAGTATTGACCAATGGAAGGGCTGTAATTGTGCATATACGAGGGTCATTCAATAAGTTCTACCTCCTCACTCATAACATGGCTAATATGAATGTCAGCCTCATCACATTTGTCATGATTATAGCTCTGAATCATAGCTACACATTTATAGTAAATGCTAATTGATACCCGTTTTACTTTTTTCATGATACAATCAAAGCCAGAGAGAGATTTTGGACAACGGACACGAAAAATTACCCCAAAGATAAATACATGTTTTTTTCTCGTTTTCTCTCCATATTGTATGATTAGGTATAACCGCCCGATTTTAATACTGAAAATAGAAAACAATGGATGATTTCTGAATATAATGCTATACTATCATTTATAAATCAGATTGTTGGCAATTTAACCTTTGTAGCTTGCAAATAGTATAATATGAATTCGAATGTATTGACACGCCTTTAGCATACTGGAATACTGATATTCAGTCAAATGCCTGTTGTTACTAGTCAAGCCACAGTGATGCCTCGAATCTTAAATCTTAACATGATAGTAACTTTATCAGTTTTACTTATATGCAACATTTAGAATAGTTAATCAGGTAGTCAGTGATGGAAAAATATATCTTCGAAAGACTTGTAATATATCCATTTAGTCCTGTATAATGAAGATCTCTTAGTTCTTATGAAAACCAAATATGACTTTTGCAGCGGTTCTCTAGGGTAGGGTTAAAATTGATGGTTGTCCTGGTCTGGTTCTGGCTAATTAGAGGGCATTTTCCACCAAGAAATCAGTCACTTATATTGTTTAAAGTCTGTTCAAGAGATATTTGTAATTTAGAACGATTGTAATTGACCGATACATTTTGTCTCTTAGAATTGGCCAAATGAATAGCACTTAGGAAACATTTGGTTGTTTTTTACCCGTTTCCGTCGCACTAAATGGAAGTTTGGTTTTTACTGCATATCCAGAAAAGTACAATGAGTATTCAGACCAATCTACTATGATTTTGTAGCTGAGATTCAGAGCTTTAATTGTGGAATATTTCATATGACTGGCTTGTATAATAGTAAAGTTATGAGGTAGGAGGTAGAACTTATTGAATGACCCTCATAGTTAAGTGATGTCAATCTATGGGCGCGCGTGCGCAACTGACATCAGTTTTTGCAAAACAGATCAAAGTCACCTAAATGCTCACCAGAGTGGAACCGCAATTGCTGGCACAAATGGTTTGTGGGTTAGGAGGCCTTGCCCAAGTTCACTATCAGCAGTGTACATGTAGTAATAAAAGTGGTGTAATTTGATTGATGACTTTCTATAGTTAACGCTCAATCAATGCACCAGTGCATGTCAAGAAAGGAAAAGAAATTAATATCTGTGTGTGTATGTTTAACAAATACTTAAAGGGGCATTAAGAGATCATTCATGGAGGGAGACCTCAATTTTGTCAGAAGTTGGGTTTTTCCCATATGTAATGCTTATATATATAGGTAAACTACCACCCAAAATTATAGAGCTAAATTTGCAGTATTTAATGTGAAATTCATGGATTTGATAGCGTTTTGAGCTTCGATGTGATAACATCGAAACTACACAAATTCATCTAAAAGGCCACAGATGGCTTTTTATTTATCCACTGTCCGGACAGGGGTCAGACCCCCACCCTTTTTATTTTTGCCCCACCCTTTTTTATTTGGGAATGTTCAACCCCCACCAGGGTTCACAGTTAGCTTCAAAATTATGTGGTCCAGTTGGACCCCATATCCTGGCAATTCTCAGAATTATGGAGTCCAAACAGAATTTTTGGGAGTCCATGAAATAATGATAAATTCCCTAAGATTACTGTATGCGCAACAGCGCAAGTCCTATGAGGCCACTCAAAGCGAGATCGTATAACTTTTCAAGGAGGTTAAACGCACACAATATACTATATAAATTGACATATCAAACAGAGTTTTGAACTAAAGATTATCAATAAAACGTTCATTACTGATTAACAATATACAATATTTATATTTATTAAAAAAACATACAGAAAACTTCAGAATTAAACAATCAAATTAATTGTTGTGCATTTGCCCTGAACGTACCACCCCTATTGCCAAATTGAACCGGTCCATGTCACCCTGTGCCGTGTCACAGGTCAACACTTAGTATAATACATGCAAATAATTTATCTCTTTTACCAACTGTAGAGTACTCGCAATTCCCGCACGTGCACAAACGTACATACATTTGTTTACGAACAAGTATCTTACTCTTGTGGAGGAGACGATAATGTAGAATATCGTGCTAGTTTGGTTGTACACATCCCCTGTCAGCTTCGCTGTGTGTCTGTGTATATGCACTGATTTGTTTTGATAATAAAACACTGCGCAAATGAGAAGTATTTGGGCATGTTGTTGACATTTTCGACGATTAAGCTTAGCAAATTTTGATGCAATTTCAGATATTTGTAAACTGCGATGCATCGTGAATTCGAGATCGTATTTATAGTAAGATGAATAGCCTCAAGCTAGGGCGTCCAAGCAAGACGCAATAACACAGGACATTTCAATATTATGGCGTCCAAATCAAAATGAGGGCGTCTATGACGCCCAAACGCAAGGTAGCGTGAACCCTGACCCCCACCCTTTATACCGAAAAGGGGACATTTTGATCATTTTGTGCATTCAAATTTGAAAAGGCACTCATT
Organism: Ophiura sarsii; assembly: GCA_035610835.1. Taxonomy (NCBI): domain Eukaryota; kingdom Metazoa; phylum Echinodermata; class Ophiuroidea; order Amphilepidida; family Ophiuridae; genus Ophiura; species Ophiura sarsii. Next base: position 65,902,690 of record CM069453.1, read on the forward strand.
GGAAGAAAGGACAAAGTGACAGAAACATAGCCAAAGAATTCTTGCTTAACATGCAATTGTTTAAACAAGTGTTATGATATCTCTTCTGCTTGTAATGTTTTATTTACTCGTCTGTCTGCTATAGGGCTGGGTTTTTCGGGAATTCGTAATCCGGGGACCAGTTTTGTTCTTCGTTGGGTCCTGGGATTCCCGAAATTTTTCATCAAAAAATAAATTGAAAAAAACCCCCTAAAAACAAACAAATAAGCTTACTTAAAAACCACCTTATCGGCTGAATCACTATTATTTAATGCAAATTTATAGTGGAGATTCATTTGAAATGGATTTATTTCATCAAATCAGTGCATTTTTGGTACTCTTATGCTAGCCAAAATGTGATATTTCGCCGCGTACGACACTTTTGTAAGCTCGCGGCGAGTTTCCATTTTGAAAAAATGTCACGATATCAACAATAGATGGCGCTATCAACAAACTCAATCTGTCAATTTAAAGATGGCGAATTTTTAATTTTTAATTATATCGGACCCGATATCGGATACATATTTATGATATTACTAGCGCTAGCAAGCCGACAAGGTCGGTATTTTGATTATTTTGACGATTGCTGAGAAATTATTCTCCGCATGGAATTAACCCCACCCTCTTTATTTTATCTCCACGCTTTATACAACTACACCCTTTATATGAGAAATATTCTGACCCCACGCTTTTGTTGATTTTTTGATTTCTGGAGTCCCACACATTATAAAGCGTGCTGTCCGGACCAGGGGTAGAATTTCGTAACCAACCGCGCGAATCTGTTGGGATTCTCGCGGAAGGATTTTGCGAGAATCCATGGATTCTCGCTAATTTTGAGACCATAGATTATTGCAAAATTAATGAAAATAATATCAAGAATAAGGCTATAAGCTTGCACAACTTCCAAATTCGGCATGTTTGTTGACCGAGTGTCAAATACCAGTCATCTAAGGTCCTGTTTTGGACTTCACGCGGTAGTGATTTTACGCGAATCGATTCGCGGATTCGCACCGAAATTCTACCCCTGCGGACTATGTTATCTGTTTCATGTTTATTCAAAATAACCTTGAAGTCCACCCATGGCTTGTTGTGTGATGCATAGTCATGACCTCCCTGATTCAATTGATAGTGATTTTGAACCAAAATACAAAAAAAGTGAAAAGCACTAATATACCTTCGGAAATGCTGAGAAAATGTCTTTATATTTCATTTTTACTGATTTTTGTTGAAAAAATCTTACATGAGATACCCTCTCATGTATCTAAACAAGGTGAAAATATGGAATTCATTTTTTGAGAAATCTCGCCGTGCCCCTTTAAATACTTGAATCAAATATCATTGCTGTTGAAGTCAAAGGTAAATGGTTGTTTTGACAACGGAAAAAGGCATTCTTAGTTCTACCAGCAATGTTCAAATTCCTGTTGTCAAAAAATGATTAATATATGGGCCAACAATTGCCAAAACTGGAAAATAGCAATATAGTAGGAGTGAGCTATAGAGGGTCATTATTAGGTCATAGTTTCCGATCACGCTTGCTACATGATTTTTTGATGACTTTATGCGTACTGACAACATTTTCCAAAACAAAATGGAAACAAATGCGAAATCCAGGGTGCAAAAAACCACAAAAAGTCGGCCATTTTAAGATAAAACAGTCTTTTGATCATAACTCAGCCATTGTTTGTCTAATGTATTTGATTTTGGTGGCAATACCCATGTTTAACAGTACAAGATGTCATTCTATGCTGTTTCGTCTCATATAACCCCTTCGTTTTCTTGTAATAGCTGATTTTGGTCAAATTTGGATTGTGAGGGCGCTTTGCAAAAAAGTACCTTTCGCATTTATAAAAATGAATTGAATACATAAAATATGTTAAGAGTGTTTCAAGAAACATCTGAAGATGTGAGCATGTTACCTCATTTCATTTTACTGTGGCATCCATTTTAAAATTACAAGAACGCAATAAAAGAACTTCCATAGGATAGTACAGGGGTCAACGAACTTTCATTAAAGGTATATTATGTGATCTTTCCAGGGAACGCCCTCAACATCGAAAAAAAAAATTGAAAGAAGATTTTCTTGCAGATTTACATTTCTGATCATAAATCGTACATACATTCCAAGTTGCAGGGCGATACGATTCTTACTTCAAAATCATGATTTTAGAGTGAAAATAAACTGTCGGGATAATCCGACAGTTTATTATTTTCACTCTAAATTCACTCTAAAACCATGATTTTGAGGTAATTAGGAATCGTATCGCTCTGTAACTTGGAATGTATGTATGATTTATGATCAGAAATGTAAATCTGCAAGAAAATCTACTTTCTAAAAAAAATAATGAATAGAGGGTGCTCTCTGGAAAAGATCACATAATATGCCTTTAAGGTGTGTTTCAATGGAGACAATTCAAAGATGTTTAAAATTATGTAGCTTCAAAACAACAAATGGTATTTTACTCAGATTTTCAGGAAATGCCTAAATTGTAACTCCTATCATATTTCTACATTAGAATTTGAGATGCTTCGATGCAAAAGGTATTTTTTAAAACAGCGCCCCCACAGGGCTATTTTTTCACTAAAAATGCCATTTTTAGGAAAACAAAACATCGTTATGCGATAAAAGTTGCATAAGAGTATTCCATGTCCCCACAAACATGGGTCTTGCCACCAAAATCAGATTGATTGGACCAAAAATGATTGATTTATGATCAAAATACTGTTTTTCCAAAATGGCCGACTTTTTGTGTTTTTTTGGCTTTTTGTGGGGTTTTTTGCACCCTGGATTTTGCATTTTTTCCCCCCATTTTTTTGTTGAAAATGTTGTCAGTTCGACGTGAGTTCGTATAAAGTCAGCAAGCATGATCTGAAACTATGACCCTCTATAATAGCCCACACCTAATAATAGAAATCTTTCAAATTTGTTAATTAGGATTTAAACTACATTGTGTATTTTTATTTGTCCATCACAAATTACTTTCAATACATTGACCCATAACTAACTTAGAATTGATTATTGTATTGTATATGGTATTTTTCAATGGGCAGATGATTTTTTAAAGTACCTAAATTTGGTAAAAAAACCCTTTTCACTTTTGCCCCATTCCAAGTTGTGATATTTTTGTTATTCTTTGATTGTTTCAAAATTAGGCCAAAAGAAACAGAGAGTTGTCTTGCCCTTTGCGACTAACCCAAAATATAGGTTCTTTTTTAATTAATTTTTTTTAATGAGATTTTATATACGAATTTCATGAATTTCGCGAGGGGTGTAGATTCACGAAATTAAATACACGCGAAACTGGCAAGTTTGCATTGAAAGTAACAGTAACATTTTCAGATTCGCGAAAAATAAAATGCCAGTAATTTTAAATTCGCAAAATAAAGTAGGCGCAAAATTATAGTATTCTGCAGTATTGGTTATAATTAATAGCAACATGTGTTCTGTTTTATGTTTAGCTGCAACTGAAACGCATACATTTGTAAATTATCACATATTTGTTAAAAAGTTAAAGAGTTTTAGGACAGAAGAAAGATCCATGTTAAAGGTAGATGTTCCGATTTTCAACTTAAAGTTTTCTATTCTACATGAAAGGTCATCCTTAAAAAAGTCGTATTCCAAAGTTTGAGTTGCATAACTCTAATGGTTCTTATTTTAGACGCACAAGATGCCGTGAAATGTGCCCATTGAGTTGTACACAAACTATATTGGTGGTTACCACCTTTCGCGGTAATTCGATGCTATTTCACCGATTTCTTCGTAATCATACTGATTTGGACCGTCAAATTTCAGTATGTTAATTAGAAAAATATGATCTTTCATATGATATGAAAATCGCCATATGTTTGAGAAAAATCTGTGTTATGAAAATGTGATCGGGTCATCTACCTTTAAGGGAAGTGTCAACCTTTTTTTATGAAATTTATTAAGCACTAACTTTTAAACTAACAATGTATACAATTTTTAAAATGAAATGAGTCAGAAAATCTATTTTTGGTATCAAATTTCACAAAAATAGTGATTTTTTTACATTTTTGACCAAAAATCAATTTTTTGGCCCTATTTTTTTTCAGACAACCTAACAAAATCAGGTTTTGGTTAAAAATTCCAAAAAGTGCAACAAATGTGATTTTTGAGATCAATAATTTCAAAACTAAACATTTTAAGCCAAAAAAACCTCCCAATCCTAGATAATTGACTTTAGATGATTTTGGTGAAATTTTTGGATTTTTTTTAGGTTGTCTGAAAATGTATACTTTCAGTTTTATGTACATCACATTTATAGTTTAAAAGTTACAGTGCTTAATAAATATTGCGCCAAAAAGGGTTGACACCTACCTTAAAAGCATTCTTTTTAAAACTGTGTTCTTGTGTATTATCTGTTTGTTAACCTTTAAAACAAATTAAATAAATTTGACCGACAGACTGACCCAGATGTTGGTATGTAGGGCAAGGTAACCTTTTTTTTTGCATTAAAGGCATATTATGTGATCTTTTCCAGAGAGCGCCCTCTATTCATGACTTTTTTTAGAAAGTAGATTTTCTTGCAGATTTACATTTCTGATCATAAATCGTACTTACATTCCAAGTTACAGAGCGATACAATTCCTAATTACCTCAAAATCATGGTTTTAGAGTGAATTTAGAGTGAAAATATAAACTGTCGTGTTATCCCGACAGTTTATTTTCACTCTAAAACCATGATTTTGAAGTAATTAAGAATCGTATCGCTCTGTAACTTGGAATGGATGTACGATTTATGATCAGAAATGTAAATCTGCAAGAAAATCTGCTTTAATTTTCTTTTTGATGTTGAGGGCGTTCCCTGGAAAGATCACATAATATACCTTTAACACCATTTGCAATGGTAGAGTGATTTCAAGCAGAGCCAGTTCATGAATATATACCAAACTATAAATTAACTGTTTCTTATTCTTTAATTTAATTTAATTTCTTTTTCTCATTAAAATCTCACAACATTCTGCTTACTTAGCGTTTGGGAGAAGCGGTGTTTTTGGAGAAGGTCTTAAAGTTGATTAGGCGAGGGGGAAAACCCTTGTTTCAAGAATTTTAATTTTAATTTTTTTTACATACTTTTTTCTAAAATTATGTAAAATCAGCCGCTTTTTGGCCGAAAATATGTCGACAAAAATTGTTTTTTGCAGATTTTGGTGACATTTTAGGTTAAAAAAAACCTGACCCTACTTGACAGGTCTGTCCGCCCATAATAAAAATTATTTTACAAATGATTGATTTGAAAAACAAACTGTATTTGATTGGTATACTATGTACCTCTTTAATTATATAAATATTATTTCAAAAGATCAATCAATCACACTAGTCCAGAATACTTTCATACTGTTTTCTCAAACTCACTAAGATGGATGAACTTTGATTTTTGAAGAGCTGATATGTAACAAAAGGGCATATGTCCATCTTTTTAAAATAAGTTATAACTGGCGAGATTATAGTATTTTTGTAGTAGTTTCTAGCAATGTGGTTAATTTGTAGCAAAATTCCTCACATCCCATAGTAATTCAATACAGAAATCAGAGTTGTTAATGCTAAAATACTTACGTCCATGCAAAATGTTTTACAACGGGCTTACACCAGGCGGGTGCCACTGTACACAGACTCCCATTGCCGAAATTGAAGCCTCTAGCGTGACAGCGCCCCCGTTCCAAGAGTTACATCACGCGTCCAAATTATGCTAATAAGTTACAAGAGTTACATCACGCGTCTAAAGTATGCTAATGAGTGTGCGCCGTCATCTCAAGAGTTACATCGCGCGTACTCACGCCCACATGCCCATATATGGGGAGGCTTCAATTTTGCGATTCGAATTTCCTCTCCCATTATATAAGCTCCCTGCTACACCCAGTAAAGAACATAATACTGTAAAAGCTGAAATTTTTGCGGAGGTTTTATTTTCGCGATTTTTCCGCGAAAATTATAACACACAAAAATATTGGTTTCAACATTCATGCAGTGCATCCAGAAAATCGACCGCGAAAAAAAATAAATTCGCGAAATGTCTATGATATTAAAATGCGCGAAAATATCTTTACGCGAAAATATTGGCTTTACAGTAACCAAAATACCAAAGTGATTGATTTGAAAGCATACTGTATTTGATTGGTATACTATACATTACCTCTTTAATTATACAAATATTATTTCAAAGGATCAATCAATCACACTAGTCCAGAATACTTTCATACTGTTTTCTCAAACTCACTAAGATGGACGAACTTTGATTTTGAAGAGCTGATATGTAACAAAAGGGCATATGTCCATCTTTTTAAATAAGTTATAACTGGCGAGATTATAGTATTTTGGTAGTAGTTTCTAGCGATGTGGTTAATTTGTTGCAAAATGCCTCACATCCCATAGTAATTCAATACAGAAAATCAGAGTTGTTAATGCTAAAATACTTACGTCCATGCAAAATGTTTTACAACGGGCTTACACCCAGTAAAGAACATAATACTGTAAAAGCTGAAATTTTCGCGGAGGTTTTATTTTCGCGATTTTTCCGCGAAAATTATAACACACAAAAATATTGTTTTCAACATTCATGCAGTGCATCCAGAAGGTCGACCGCGAAAGAAAAAAAATTCGCGAAATGTCTATATTAAAATGCGCGAAAATATTGGCTTTACAGTAACTAAAATACCAAAGTGATTGATTTGAAAACATACTGTATTTGATTGGTATATTATGTACCTCTTTCGATTTTTCCGCGAAAATTATAACACACAAAAATATTGGTTTCAACATTCATGCAGTGCATCCAGAAGGTCGACCGCGAAAGAAAAAAAATTCGCGAAATGTCTATGATATTAAAATGCGCGAAAATATTGGCTTTACAGTAACCAAAATACCAAAGTGATTGATTTGAAAACATACTGTATTTGATTGGTATATTATGTACCTCTTTCATGATACAAATCATATTTCAAAGGATCAATCACACTAGTCCAGAATACTTTCATGACTGTTTTCTCAAAATCACTCAAATGAATGTAAACCCTTATGCATATCAGCTCTTTAATACAAAACAGATTTTTCAGAATCCTTTCACAACTTTCAAAGTCTATCTCAATAATTACTGCACCAATGCTAGGCATGTTTGTACTTATTTAAATGCATTTCAAATAGTGATTCCAAATATGGTAATGAAATTCAATAATTTTGATATTTTTGCAACATCTAATGAAGTTTTGGAACATAAGTCTGCAGACGACTACCACATGGAAAGTGTTAACGCTTTCCACGCGGCAGGCAGCTGCAGCCGACGTTCCAAAATGTTTCAAATATGTCAAAATTATTGAATTTCTTTACCATATTTGGAATCACCATGAGAAATGCATTAAAAATAAGTACAAACATGACTAGTATTGGTTCAGTAATCCTTCAGATAGACCTTGACATTTGAGAAAGGTTTCTGAAAAATAAAATAAAATTGAATTTGTTCTTACAGAGCAAAAATGGAATCCTAGAGAGTCCCACCGGTACCGGCAAAACAGTGAGTCTTCTCTGCTCTACCTTGGCGTGGAGGAGAAGCTACATAGCATCGCAGGAGCTGACCAGATGCCAACCGAACAAGGAGGGCGCCAATCCAGATGGCAAGGACGGGGGAGAGGGTAGCTTTCGACAGGAGCTTACCAAGGAACTGAAGGAAGGGGCGACAGGGTCAGGATGGGGTGATGTACAAGAAGGTGGGTTGTTGTCATCTGTGTGTGTGGGGGGGGGGGGGGGGGGGGTGGGAGGTTAATGGAATCAAAGATCTGATGGAGGTGGACGGATCGTGAATGGGGAGGGGGATTGAGCAGGGTTGGAAAATAACCAACATTTCTCACAATTGTTATGAGCAAAAAGGTACAATTTTCTCCTAAATATTTCAAACTTTCCCTTGATTGAAATACCAATACATTTCCTGGCAACGAGCTTCCGTATTTCCATTTTGTCATCATGATTAAATGAAACCGAAGGAGGGCGCTATGGACGGGGATGAGAAGGGGTGATGGCAGACCAACTTAACTGGTTGTTATCCGTAAGCCTAGGGAAAGATGGGGATATGTATCATCTTAAAGGAGGAAAAAATGGACAAAGAAAGGGGGTAAATGGAAGGAGGTGGTTTTAAATAGAAACAAACTAATCTGGACGATGAAAAACAGTTCCAGAGCGGGATTAAAAAGGTTCAAAGTTATCCACAGAGGAGAATGCTAGTTTTAGGATTCGCTGTGGTGCTTTTGGAAATAACTGGATTTCCAGAAATAGGCAAATCGAGAAATTAGGCCATAGAAGAAGAAACAAATCTGCAAATTATTTTCCTTTTTGTTTTTGCATTTCCAGAATTGGATGATGAAATGTCAGCATAAAAAGAGGGGGGAAATAGGGGTAAGACCCTGCAGCCTATTCTCCGGATAAGCCCCCATAAATGTGTGATACTAAGTTTGATGCAAGGACACCCAGGTTCAAATCCCGTCAATGTTAGAGCCGGTTTTCCCGCACTGCGTTATTATGACATTCTTGTCCCTGCTGTGTTGTTTATAACCATAGGGGAAGGGGATGATGAGAGTGGATGTATGAAAGACAATGATAATCCAGGGTGTCCCCCTCACACAGAAAACAACAACAAGACTTTAGGGCTTAGATCTTGGTAAAAATGCTGTTTTTGTTCACATTATAGCAACGTAATTTTATTCTATCTTTTCATTTTAAAATGTTCCATACCGACACTTAATTTTAAAGTCACGTATGTAATCCTCACACTGTTATGCAAAAAAGAAAATTGTTTGATTGTCCTCGTCCGCCAGACCCTCAAAATCCTTCCGACCCAATTTTATGTTTAATCAAAAATCAAAAATATTTTTGAAAATTTCATATTTTTTTAATACACATTTTAGTCAAAAATCAAATATATATATTTTTAAAGTGTTTAGAAAATAAAAATACTCATTAAAATATTACAGATCCCCCCCCCCCCCTTTTGGTTACCACAACAAGTACATCTCATTTTCCTTTTGGTACTTGCAAAACGGGGAAAGGGAGAGGGGAAAAAAACACCTTTTCCCGACCGACCTGCCCAACTTTTGAAAGTTTTTAAACATTTTTTGTTGTTGCCTTATCTAATGCATTTTGCAGGTAATTTTGTGGACAGACCTCGCATCATCTATGCCTCTCGCACACACTCTCAGCTCTCCCAGGCTGTAGATCAACTCAAGGACACATCATACCGGTAAATAGTGATTACAAAAAGTTGATACTATATATACTCCATTTGCCTTCCTCTGTGCAGATATTTCGGTGTGAGATCTCAAATGGTCATAGCTCGACCAACAGCAAGTGCACATAGGTAGTCTCTGTGTTTTCTCATTCAGTCTGATGGTATAATTGTGAACAAATTGTGACACGAAAGTTTTTTGAAGGGAGGGCAATTGCCATGGTGTAGCGTTGTGTAACTTGGACTTTCCGTTTCTGCGGCCCAGGTTCTATTCCAGTCCATGGGTCCTCCTTTTTAAGTCAAAATTTGAACTATGGTCTCCTTAGAAAGATCTCAACAAAATAAAGTCATACACTTTGTTTATGTCCTATAGAGTGACTTCCAATTGTTGTTGACCAAACAGGCTAGATTTACATTAGGATGAATCATTTTGGCACAATGATTAGCACCATTTAATGAAAATCTGTGCCGTTTCCATATTTGCATTTTCAACATACTACACGGGGAAATAAGAGAGAAGGTTACCAAGTACTTATCCCGTATTTGTCCCGTATTGATCACTGCACATTTCACCATGCGCAGGTTAATTCAAATTCAAATTGTCATGCATGGGTAGTGTATAGCACGGTTGCAATGCCATGCAATTCCATACTCAGCATTTTCTAACAAAATTAATTGGAAGTCACTCTTTAGGACATAAACAAAGTGTATGACTTTCTTTTGTTGAGCGCTTTAGTTTAATATTAATAATGTTCAATGTTTCAGAAGATTACACAACATATTGATGTTTTTTTGTTTATAATAAGGATTATATCAATCTGAAATTAAAACAGAATCGCCATGGAAAACCTTTACACAATCACCCCACCTAATACATACTAACATTTAATATTACACCGCTTTTTCCTTTTGTATGTTGGTTACAAAGACACGTTCCTCCTCTGAACTCTTTACACCATTCTTGCAGCGATTGTTATTGTACATAGTTACGCAGCCATTGTTATTGTACATGGTTACCCAGCCATTGTTATTGTACATGGTTACCCAGCCATAGTTATTGTACATGTACTATTATGTGTCAAGGCAAACATGCTGTGAACCAATAACCTATAAAGTCAATCTGAATGAACTCGTCATAACCCATGGTAATTAAACTCACATGTACTTACTTTCAAGGTTGTTGTGAAAATGACAAAGCCTGTTGTCTACTTTGGCACGGCACATGTGAACCTGAAAGAGATCATATTTAAAATCACATATTATCAAAGTCTTCGTCAGAATAATAAACACATATTTTCATGTATATGTATGCAGTACTTTTCAGACAAATCAATCAATCGTGAGTCTGTGTTCAACAGTGGCAGTGTGTACATAAACATTGTTGAATGGATAATGCTTGAGCGTGGACCCCCACCCCCCAGTGGTAGCTATCAAAGTCCTCATCAACCCAATTTAGAAGAATTCTTTTATTAGTTATGTTCACACACATTGTCGCACATAATTCGATCCTAACAGAATAAATAGGCATTTTCCAGTGGCCTGTAGCAGAGATTTCTTGATTTAGTTTCAGGAAATTTTGTGTGACAAAAGTATAGTAATGTCTGTTCAAAGTATAGGGAAATTGAATTTTTCAGCCTATTCAGGAAATTTTGTTAGATTGTGTTTTCACAAGGGCACATCTTAAAAATTCAAAAATCACAAAATGTTGCATTCCAAAGCCTCAATTCCTCAAAATGTTTGCGTTCTAAAAAAATAAAAAATAAAAAATGTGCGTTCTTGCTAATCAAAATTGAACTATAGGCCAGTTCTCAAGACCTACTTTTTTGAAAAAATCAGTTCCTAAGACCCTATTTTTCATCATAAAATCCACTCAGTTCAGTTCTGTAGCCCCCCCCCCCCTTTTTGAGAACCTGGGCGCCACACCCCTACCCAAAATAAAGTTGAGTACCCCCAACCCCAGGGATAGCACTGGATCAAAAATGTGAGAGGTCCCATGACATTTTCCAGAACCCTGTAGGACTTCAAAAAACAAATTTAAGGGGTCCCCCAAGAAATTGAGGGGTCCTGAAGTTTGGGTATTTGAAAATGGTCGAAACTGATACAGTCGCTAACACAGATACGCAGACTGCGCACGGCCAAGTTAGTACGTGTAAATCATATACCTATGTCGTGACCATGTCATATTACTAAATCAGTAGTAGTTACTGATAGAATGTATTTATAAAGAAATCATTGAAACTTTCGCTGAAGCCAGCGATTTAGAATGTTGGATTTTTACTTTTTTACGGACAGTTTTAATGAATTTATATTGTGAGCAAAGGATGGACATGTATTTACAGCATTTCGTAAGGTTTCCATTCCATTTCCATACATCGTCAAATTTAAGGAGTCCCTTCAATTTTGATCGGGACCCGCAAGTCTTTCCAATTTGAAACCTGACGCGTCACTACAAGAAATTGAGAGGTCTAGGCTGCCGTGGCCGGAGTCCAGGTGATTGTGCATCACGCTAATGGGTGGCACTCCCTAAAATAATTTTTCGGAGCCCATAATGTACCTTTGCGGAATTGGGCAATGAGATTGGGGAATGGTTCCATATATTGGCGTGGGGCTTCTGTTGGATTTAGCATATGGTTAGTATTATCATGTGTCCACCATACAAAAATCAAAACAGTGTGCGAATAGAACCATGTGTAAAGTATCAAATCACCTTTACTGAGGTTTGTGTTGCATTGCATTTCAGACCCAAGGTATCTATTATCGGTTCTCGTGAACAGCTGTGTATCCACCCAGAGGTCAAAGATTTAGAGAGTAACACTGCAAAGGTTAGTAATTAAGATATTATTTATTTGGGCAACAAAATGCCCTGTTCTGCAGGCCAGACTGACCCATTAATTCTTCTTCATCCTTTTAAATTTGTTTGTCAGAATTTGTATTTATTTTTGTTTAAACAAATTTGGCTGCAAATTTTGATTTTATTTTGATTTCTTTTTTGTGTGAACTTTTTGATTTTTTTAAAATGGAATTGTTTTGAGGGTTTTTTTTAATTCACCAAAATGTTCACAAAATTGTGAGAAAAAAAACCCAATTGACCGACCCTACCTAAGAGGTTCATTTGCCCGTAGACAGGGTGTTTTTTTGTCACCTTATCGATTCTTTTAAATTTGGCAAATATTGTTAGTGAAAAGAATTTGAAATTTGTCATGCCATCCATTCTGTACTTTTTATTATTGGGCATTAAAAAGAATTATATTACTTGTTTTAGTCACTTCTAAACTTAAATAGAAATAATCAGTATAAGATTTGTTTTGTATTTATTTTAGAATGTGTATCATTTTTTGAAGTGTACCTTTTGTTTAAAATGCTCCCCTTATTTTGAGTTGGGCTGAAAAATATGTGTTTATTATTGTGACGAAGACTTCAATAATTAATATGTGATTTTAAATATGATCTCTTATAGGTTCACATGTGCCGTGCCAAAGTAGACAACAGGCTTTGTCATTTTCACAACAACCTTGAAAGTAAGTCTCACCTTGGCGACCAAAAATTGTTGGAAATTCACCAACATTTTTATGAAAACAATGCTTCCCAAACTTCCCTCACAAAAACTTTAACCCTAACTCTACTACACCCGACGGCAACTGTGCGGAAAAAGTGTTTCTATAACCCGGCGTGCAGGTTTTTTGGCCACAAAACGGACCCATGCTATATAACGAGGCGAATATACTCGCCGAGTGTCGACTGGGAGCCGTGGTGTAGTGGCTAGGATCTGGGCCCTGATGCTAAAGGTCCGTGGTTCAAATCCCGGGGGGATCGGGGTAACCTTTCTGGTGAATTTTGGGTGTCGGAAAAAAATTCTGTTGCCGTGTGGTGAAATAGAGTTAGGGATTTATCTGACCTTTACAAAACTCTATTTATGAAAGAAAAAGAAAATAGCTAAAGAATTACTCAACTTTTTTTTTTTAATAAAAAATGTTCTAAATATTTGAAATTTTATAATTTCTTTTTAGAAATGACAAATTTGAATTGAAAATATTCACAAACATTTTTTTAAACAACACACAGAAATGCTTTTATAACCCACCCTGCCTGTAAAACAGGGTTTTTTCCCCTTTTCCCTTCATATGTGCTTTTGTTGTTGTTCAATGATCTAAGAAAGTCTTCAATGACGGTATTCCAAATGTGATCAATTAAAACACATAATCTCTTGTTTGTTTTCGACTGAGAAGAGGAGTAAGTCTTCGGTTACTTGCTAATCATATATTATTCAATGTCTTACAACCCTCTCTTCCCTACACCTCCATACACCTCCCCCCTCCCTGTTATCTTCTGAGAAGGGGGAGTAAGTCTTCATTGAAGGTATTCTGGTTGTAGTCAATTGTAATAGCAGTACATAATCTCTTATTTGCTTTCAGCCAAGAAGGGTGAAAAAGCCTTCAGCGAGGGTATCTTGGATGTAGAGGACTTGGTCAAGCTTGGAACACAACACAAGTAAGTCTATGTATACGTATGCACACCAACCAGGTTTAAAAAGATTACTTTATTACATTTATCCATGTAACATTTTGATGCTCTATTCTCTTATATTACCGTTACACTGCCCATACCGTTACCGTTCCATTTTCCAAGGGTTCGTTGCCATGTGTAAGCTCTTTGTGAGTTTTTTTCAATGACGGCTTACATTTACTCTGTTTTTGTAATATTCCTGCTCCGACTTTGTATTGATATTATGAATATACAAAATAAATAAACTCGTAAACTCATAAAACTTGTGAGGCTGATCGGTTTGTCACAGACGGACGTTTGTGCAAAACATGAGCGAAAAACAGTTTATAAAAAGTAACTACTGACATTTATTCAACTTTTTATGTTTAATGTTATAGAGAATCATCAACTTTATTGAAATACAAAAAAAAAAATAAGGTGTGGTTTGTTACTAAAAATAGAACGACGGAAATGTTTGTGTCACGGACGGACTAGATAGAAATAGGGTTCTCTACCTTTTAGTGCTTCTTTTTAATTTCTATCTAGTCAACTCCATATTCCCCAATGCTTTCCAGGTCAAATAGTAAGTAAGATACATGGTTTGAATATCTGATACACAGCACTTGAAAATATTTCTTATTTTTTACAGGGGTAGGGTAACAAACTTTGTCACGGACGGACATTTTTGAGCGTCACGGACGGACACAAATGTTAACTACATAAAAAACTTTGAAATTGCCACTTATTTACACTTTAGTATGAAAAATGGTATCAAATACTTACAAAATAGTAAGAAAAATGTTAAGTCATGAATTTTCAGTCTTAGTAATAAAAGTAGTCAAGATATTAGTCTTTTTCCAACATTACGGACAAGATAGAAATAGGGTTCTCCGGACCTTTAGTATTTCTTCTTAATTTCTATTTAAACAATTCCATATTCCTCAAGCTTTCCAGGTCAAATAGTAAGTGAGATACATGGTTTAATACACAGCATTTGAAAACAGATTTATTTTTTTACAGGAGAAGGGTAGACCTGTAACAAACTATGTCACAGACGGAAATTTGTTAGCGTCACGGACGGACACAGATGTTGAAGGACTTTGAAATTGCCACTTATTTACATGACAAAATGGTATCAAATACTTACAAAATATTAAGAAAAATTGTATGTCATCCTTTTTCAGTCTTAGTAATTAAAAAGGATCACAAGATACCAAAACCAGTGTGATGGTTATATTCAAAGGTTGCAGAATTTGGCACTTTGATAGCAGAGGGTGATCGGTTCAAGGTACATGTATACATTGGTGTGAAAAAAATTACTTTTTGATATTGATATTGAAATGTACCTCACAATATTGGACAACATCTTGGCTAACTGAAACTGCATTCGAAAAGAAAAAATACGGAAAAGTTTTCGGAACAGTCCATTATTGCGCAAGGGGTAGAAACAAGATGAGTCATGGACGGACATTCTTAGTAGAAGTTGACCTTGCCATTTTATGTTAATGAAACATTTTCAATTTTTTAAATTAAAAATTGATAGATGGCACATTTATCCATGATCCAAAATTATCGCCATTTTCACTTACGTACAGAGCGTACGTAACTTTTTACCCCCCTCCCCCCCCTCGAGTTACGTACGCAATAAATGGCGAAATGTTATTTTATTTTGTACTTTAAAAAAAAAATCCCGCCTCTCAAGATCACCATTTAAGTTACGTACGGTTGGGGTATATTTCGACCCCTCCCCCCTCTTACGTACGCTTTGTACGTAACTGAAAATGGCGAAAATTATGGACGACCCCTAAATAAGAAATACATTTTAGAAAAAACGTTCTGGGAAGTAATTACCCTGCCCTTGTGATAACTTTTTGATGCAGAGCTGTCCGTCCGTGACACAAATTTTTACAACTTTTTTCAAGGAAAGAGGAAAAAAATAAAACATAGTGAGCTATCTCCCCTATATACCCCCTTTCTCACGTAGAAATGAAACTTAACAATGGCGTCAATAAATAAGTTAAATCAGGGATTAAAATTTGTCAAGGACGGACGCAAATTTTGTCACGGACGGACATTATTCAGTTCTGAGTACAAATGCCAAACTGAATCCTGCCCCTCTTGTAACCATAAATGGCAAGAGATAGACCTGCTGCATCATATGAATAGACTGTATGCTGTGATACAATTTTGTAAAACAATTTTGACCCTTATTTGATAAATTTTGTTCGATTAATTGTGTAAAAGACTGTATGCTGTGATACAACTTTTTAAAACAATTTTGACCCTTCTTTGATAAGTTTTTGTTCAATTAATTGTGTAATTAAAGGTTAGTGATAATGGATACATGTAGGCATCCAACAATGTTTTGAGTTTTTCAAAGTTTCATGAAGAAAAAGCCTGCAACTTTTGATAGTGCAAAGCTTAAAATTAAATTTGTGCTAACATCTCCAATGATACTTTCTGATTTCAATGCTGTTTACTTTTATTTTACATACAATTATTATATGGGGCAATATTAAACAGTGTCTTTTAACTGATCTCATGCTACCCCTTTTATTTGCAAGCATTATTTCAGCATGTACAGGCAGTAAGGTTAACAAGCGCAAGCAATACTACAGATTCACCAAAGAAGATCTGCTGAGGGTTCACAAATGCGCAAATAAGCAAATGACTTCATTTGACTTCAAGTAATTTTACAGTGCACCTGGTGAGCATCATAACATGTGCTCACTGCTTTAGCAAACCTACTCATTTGCATAAAGGGCATACCTGTATGGACTAGTTCATTTAATGGTAAGAGGGGTGGTATTCAGCTTTGCTTGTGTGCTCAGAACTGAACAGTAGCTAACAGTGTCCGTCCGTGACAAAATTTGTGTCCGTCCGTGACAACTTTTAATTAATGATTTAGCTAATTTATGCCTGCCCTAATTAATTAATACTTCTGCATGGGAAAGAATACATATAAGGGAGATACTTCACTATGTTTTTATTTTTTTACTTTGTCCTTGAAATTAGTTAAAAAACTTTTAAACTTTTTTTGTGTCACGGACGGACAGCAAAACATCAAAATGTTAACGCAAGTCTAGCGATATAACTTCCCCAGAACTTTTTCCCCAAATATTTATCTTATTTGATGGAAAAGTGTGTCAGCTATCAACATTACATCACAAAACTCTGAAAATGTTACATTAACATAAAAATATAGCATGAAGAACTTGAACTAAAATGTCCGTCCGTGACGCATCTTGTTTTCACCCCTTAGACAATAATGGACTGTTCCACGAACGTACTGCATTTTATTTTATTTTAAATGCAGTTTCAGATAGCCTAGATATTGTCCAACATTGTGAGGTACCTATCAATATCAAAATCAGAAATTTATTTTTTCATGACCATGTTAACCTTTAACCGATCAGCCTCTTGTGTAAACACAAGTAAGGCCAATAAAGAAGAAGGTCTGTCTCAGAAACATTGTGCAAAAAAGCTAAGTGCTGTGCGCATGAGGCAAGCGATTTTTTGTTGTTTTTGTTGCTATTTTTTTTTTTTTTGTTGCTTATATCCAAGCTTACGGAGAACTTTTTTAAACTTTTTTTTTAAAAATCAAAAAAAAGAATAAAAAAAACAACAACAAAAGTTTTTTTAGCCCCCAGCGCTTAGACCTACGCGCCGTAGCTCATTTCACATACCAATGCGGGCGGGCTTCTGAGACAGACCTTCTTCTTTGTTTGGCCTAAGTCAAGAGTGCACACCATATACCACCAAGAATATCAATGCACAACTTGTGAAGATGGGAAGGATTCAGTCTAGGGAAATACTGAGATTGAATATAGAAACACTGACTATTTCGGGTTGGGCCACTTTCACAATATCATACAATTTTGCTTGTATAAATTAAATTGTTAGGGTATCATGCAAGGAACATTAAAGAGAACAATATAATTCTTTTTCAAATAGTTTGATTTCATTTAAATTTTTAAAAATCATAAAATAAATAAATAATATCCTGACAAATTCATTTGGAGTTCATAAATAAGATAGCTCATTATTCCCCCTGAGCAAATGGTAAGCACACAGACTGTCTCAATCATTTTCATTCTAAAGTTCTGTTTACAACCAGAAAAACTTGTTCTTCCAATGTGAATTGGGGCACTTGTTGAACGGCAGCCATGCTCTTAGTAAGGGATGGTTTTACCCCACATCACAGATCTTTGTAAAGACCTTACGATACCTTCTTTGTAATACTTTTAACCACTTGAAATGAACCCTTGTTGTCTAACAAGTGCGCTCTACTGCTATGTTCCTGGTTCGATTCCATTCATATTCATCCCAGTGGTTTTACCATTGATTAAACAAAAGTGGCCCAGGTGATTTCATGACTACTTTAGACAATTGATCATATATCTGTTTACCGACCATCGATTGTCATGAATCATAGCTTATTCGAAAGCTTAGACAATTCCCCTCGCACACCATTAAAAATCAAAACAGAAATTATACAGGAGATATTTTTAATATTTTTTTCAAAACTGTATAACTTTTTTTGTTACAGCCTGTATGTGTGTGTGTAAAACAGAACAACTACAATTTCAAATTTTCAGGCCTGCAGAATTTTTGTTGGTGGTTTTTTCTTCGTCAACATATGTTTATCCTGGTTTTACTAAACAATACCTGCTTTGTTCACAATGTTTCTGATTGGTTGATTACGAGATATGCTCCTTTTGATAACCAATTAAAATACAGCTTCTAAAATATTTCAATCTAATATTTATTGGGGATATATTTATTCTACCAACATCTCTTATTGGCTTAAAAAATGATGTGTCCATCTTTCTGACTAATCGGAAGGTAGCTCTCAATTCAAACATTTATTACACCAAAAAAAATGAAATTTATCAACCTAAAAAACGCAATTGATGACCTATTTTTGGTCAAAAAGTTAAAAACTAACAATTTTTATGTTAAAAAAAAACTTTCCAAGAGAAGTGTCTTTAGATGATTTTTGTGCAGTTTCAGCATTTTTTACCAAAAAATGATTTTGTTACTTTGTCCACAAATGTTTGAGCAAAAGGTGGATCACTTGATCAGGCATGAGAATCTTCAGGAATAAGCAGGAATTCCTGCTTTTTAGTAGTCAATATTTACGCCGTTTTATTTAATTTTAGCCTGTTTTTGGCCTTTCTTGCCCAATTTCACACACTTTTTCAGGAATTTTCACCACTTTCCTGCTTTTTCCTGCTTTTTTCAAAATTCCATTCTCATGCCTGCTTGATTCATTTTCTTTCCAAAAATGTAATACTTGTATATACATTACATTAATAGTTCAAAAGTTACAGCGCTTGATAAATTTCATATTTTGGGGTTAACACCGCCCCCCCCCCCCCCCCCCCCCCTCCCTTACATGACACCAAATTTATATTTGACACTCAGCCAAGATAGATGAATTCAAATATTGCTGAAAACCAGGGAACCAGTAAATGACACAGCATTATATCATTGACACTTGGCTTATAGGGTTGATAAATAATTTAAATATAAACTGAATCCCTGGGATGCTTTGTCAGGGCCAGTTAGGGCAATCCATTTAAGGCCCCCAAAAAAATTATAATGTTGTCCTCGACCTCCCGCTCGTCAGATTTAGGGCTGCTCCGATTTTTTTTCTCCAGATTTTTTAATTTTTTAAATCAAATTTTTTTCCCCCATTTTTTTTCCTTCAGATTTTCTTCTTTTTTTTAAGATTTGTTTTAAACAGTTTAAATGGCATTGAATATTAGATTTAAGTGTTTATTTCAACTTCTTGTTGGCTGAACTTTGAGCTTTGAGCAGGACTGAAAACAGGGTGTATAAAAAATATAGGATTCGCTTTCATGACAGTTTTATATACTTGTCAAAACCACTGGACCATGGTCAATTCACCTTCAGTGCAAAGCCCCAATTAATAATGAATATATCATGATCCAATGAAAAATAAGACCGCTAGCATAATATGCGTAAACCATGTCATTTACTAGTCTATACAATGGGATTTAGACATACAAGCCAGAAAATGACATGGTTACATTTCAATACTTTGCGTTCATAAACATTATAAATCATCTATCAATAACAATTTAGCAAAGATTAGTTTAGTATTCCTCTAAATTCTGGCACAAAATAAAATTATCAATAGCTACATGATCCACAAATTGATGCATGGATATTTCTGTGCTATGTTCAATGTTGCTCAGTGTTCTCATGAGAATGCCTCATTAGGAAAGCATGTTGAAAATTTGTGGTAGGAAAGCACCAATCATGTCAATAGTGCGTTTATACCAATCATAGACAGAGAAAGGTGTTTAAAACCATTCATAGACAGGTGAAATTGGACTTGTAAGGCAACTTCAATCGGCCATTTTAAGCACTAGCGGCGTACCCTCGATACGCTTGGGTCCCCTCTAGATGGTTATGCCACATTTCCTACCTCTGAAACCACATAAACCCCCTACCCCCCCCCCCCCCCACACACAAAAAAACCCAGGTTGATTTATAATCATAACCCTCCTCCCCACACTTTGATTTATAATCATAACCCTCCTAAACCATTTCCAGTTGCTAGTAACCCCTACCTCTCAAAAAAATGCATTACTTCATTAGGTTAACCCTCGGTCACTTGGATTGTTTGGCATGCCAACTTAAAGTAAGAAATCATTAATTACACTTCAGGGTACCTTTATCCATTGAAACCATTCCTTTTTTGTAAATTTCATTTTTCTCCTTTAACCTTGCATATGTAACCTTTTTTCATAACTAAATAAGGAGGGAGAGGTGCAACAATAATTTTCCCGGTCTTGTTAAAAAAACCCAATAAATTATAGAAAATGAAATTATACAAATACTAAAGCCATAACCATGGCCAATTATGCTTCTTTTTGTAAAAATACGCCCCTCGCTGAGTAGTTTTAATTCCAGTACTTTAGTAAACTGTACAAATAATAGCTATGCCACTGGTTCACATATTTCTTCTAGTGAACAAGAAAACGGCTTTGTTGACTTGCAAATTGGTGACTGAAACCTGATATGGAAGTCATTGAATTTTCATATCCGTTATTGTGCAGGAACCGTGTTACTCCCATTTTTCAAACATTCTCTCTGGCAGTAACATCGTTAAAATGCCCATACAAACTCTGACCAGGGCCAGCATGAATACAATTTGAATACAGTATTTGTTCAAAATTGTGGTTGGTTAACCTAAATCAAATCAAGCTGACACGCTTTGAATACCTTGCTCTTTTCACTGACAATAGTTTCTTGTGGGTAAATATGTTTTTCAGCCATATTTGTCATAATTTAAGAATGTTATATTTGTCTTTCTTTCCCCCCCCCCCCATTCAATTTTTCAATTGAGATCAGTATCATGTCTTGAATTCTGACGTGCACATAAAAAATTGTTTGTTTGTCCACGTCTGAACGACCATGTACTGTAGTCCCGACCTTGTAACTTTTTTTCTTTCTTTTTCTTTCTTTTTAAAAAAAGAACACTTTTTTCAAAGTCACATATACATGTATATGGCCTTAAGTGACCCCTCATGTGACCCCATACCATGTATAATACTATGTGAGTTATTTTGGATCAAGTATGGGTCATCCAAAAGATATGACACTGTTCAGAATTCGGCGTCCTGGCTAGGACTGGGCCATAACAACCACTAGCAAACAAAACAAATCCGACCTACCGACCCTACCTTTTGAGGACCCTCTATGGACAAACAAACATTTTGTTTGTGCCTAATATTAATCCTACCTGTTTGTTATTTATACTAGGGTGTGCCCCTACTACATGGCCAGGGAGCTGAAGACGTCAGCTGACATCATTTTCATGCCATACAATTATTTGCTCGATCCAAAGGTAATTGATCTTTATAAGTTTTTCCAGCAGAGGTGAGCTCACCATCAATGCCATGGCTTTGACTGGGAAATTTGAGTTACATATCAGGCCTCTACCCTCTGACAAAAAAAATTGAGGAAAATATGCACCAAAACCAAATTCTGCCTGTATCTGTCCTAGGAGTAATCTGCCCATCGAATGATGGGTAGAAGGGTCTCTGGCTGAGTACTTGCTTTTGTTTTCTAGCACACTGCCAAGCACAATATTTTTCGCAGCTTCAAAGTTCTGTGATTTCTGTACAAAAACACCATTAATGATCAGTCAGCTAGCATGTCAAGCAAATGGTGGCTATTTTCTTTTTCAGCCAGCGCGAGTAACCTTGCTTACCAACGGATGAAAATGAGAAGAGTTTCAAATGTGCTATTTCTTTGAACATTTCAGGCAAAACTCCACTATGTACTCAATATTATAGAAGCCAAGGCTTATATTGATTAATACAGGTGATTTGATCATTTTCAATGATGTAAAGAAACTAAAATATTGAAAACTGTATCGCCAATTTTTACATTAGAAAGTATGTGCATATAAATGTGCCACATCTCGTTTTTTGAAGAAATGTTTCTTCAAGGTCCATATTCATTTT
This sequence comes from Ophiura sarsii, assembly GCA_035610835.1. Lineage (NCBI taxonomy): Eukaryota > Metazoa > Echinodermata > Ophiuroidea > Amphilepidida > Ophiuridae > Ophiura > Ophiura sarsii. The sequence continues at coordinate 65,924,921 of CM069453.1, forward strand.
GCTGGGGCAGATCCCTACCAAAAGGTAAATTTGAATAAAGCCTTTGAAATAGACTGAAATATAAAATTGTTTTGATTACCATATTATCCCTATTAAAGGGGCATTGAGAGAAAAATTTTCACCTTCTGGAATTTCTGTAGACTAAAGGGAAAGTGCTATGGCCATAAAACTTCGGGAATACATTTATAAGCATATTATTTAAATTCTCTCGTGAGTTTTTGCAAATGCATTGTTTACTTTTTGAAAATAAAAAAAATAATTCAATGTTGATTTTAGGGAAATTTTCAAAAGGCTGTAAAAAAGTATAGAAACACTCAATTGGGAAAAACTCACAAGATAATTTTCTTAACTTAATTACCTTTTATATGACACCTTGTTGGTACAAATTGAACATGTAGTTTTTTTCTGTAGAAATTCACAACATTTGGCAATATAGTGTTTCTAGAAAATAGTGAAAAAGTACTAACATTCCCAGTGAATATACCATCCATCACTATTCAGTTGTAGAGGGAAAAAAATTGTGTAATACCTTGGTGTTTTGGCATTAAAATAAAATGAAAGTCTTTAGCATACATTGATTTTAAAGAAGAGAAAAAAATAGTTACAAAATTATGTGTTTTCTGAAATTTGGCAGTATTTGAGAATTCAGCAACGCCTCATGTATTAAGTCAATTGGTTTTCAAATAACGAAAAATTCCGTTAATCAAAAACGGCTTTTTGGAAAAAAAATTGAAACTTGGCATATCATCTTTTCTTATCAATATACACATCCTCTGCTATTTTGAAGCAAATCATTGCCGGTCAACGTAGCCGAGTTAGCCACCTTAACCCTAACCATCCTCAATGCCGCAAATGTGCACCGTAAAGTCTGTCTGTGCCAGCTGGCGTGGCACTTTTTCGATGAAATAATGGCCCCAGGCTACATAGTCGGGCCAATACACTGACCCGGGTATGGTTGGCCCCCGTGGCGCACTGGTAGAGCGTTCGTCTGACAACCGAGAGGTTGTGGGTTCGAGCCCCGGTAGTGGCGCCACTCTTTTTGTCCACGTTTTTGTCGTTGAAAAAAAAAAATCTTCAAAATGTGACTTAGGAGGTTAGTAGGGTTAACTGAGTTGTTTTTTTTTGTTTTTTTTGTTTTTTGTTTTTTCAAAATTTTTCATGTATGATTTTATTAACCCTAACCATCCTCAATGCCGCAAATGTGCACGGTAAAGTCTGTCTGTGCCAGCTGGCATGGCACTTTTTCGATGAAATAATGGCCCCAGGAAGAAAAAAAATCTTCAAAATGTGACTTAGGAGGTTAGGGTTAATAGGGATAATACGGTTCTTTATTTGCAGCTTGCAGATTTTTACCAAATATTTGCTTGCAACTTGTTAGTTGATGCATATAGTGTTTTAAAAGCTCATTTTGTTTTTCCGTATTTCACATTGCAGTCTCGTCGTATTCACGGAGTGGAGCTCACAGGCAATGTGGTCATATTTGATGAGGCCCATAATGTGGTAGGTGAATTTGTAGCCCTTTAATATGGACTCACAATGCTTTAAAAGTACCTCGGGCCAAGTAAAAACCCTGTTGTACGGGCTAAACCGAACCCATATTTTGTTTCAAATTTGAATTTTGAAATTTTTGAACAATATTTTTGAACACATTTGAAATGAGTGTTTTGAGTTCAAATTTTGTGAAAAATGGTTGTAAATTCATCAAAATTGACCAAAATGTTCACGAAAAACAACTATGACCGAGCAACCAACCCTTCCTGAGAGGTTCGAAAATCAGTAGCAAAGCAGGGGTTTTTTTCACCGCCGTAATGCCTGTGTTATAATAATGGTCTTTTCACAGCCATTGAGCAACTTCTGATGTGGGTTTTAACACTTACCATGCGGCTATTGGTTTACCATATACAAAACAGGATGTTTCAGAAACCTTCCCAACTTTCAAGGTCTATCCAAAGGATTGCTGAATCAATACTAGGCATGTTTGTATTTATTTCAATGCATTTCTCAAGGTGATTCCAAATATAGTAATGAAATTCAACATTTTTGGACATGTAAAAAATATTTTGTGATATTTTGGAATGTCGTCTGCAGACAGTGGGGGTGGTGGGGGGTTAAACTGAAGTATTTCAATGTATGGCCATGGAAGTGTGGATGACAAGGCTAGTGTTTACTTTATTCCTTGTGATTTTTGTCGAGAATTCTTTTTAATTTAGGCAATCAAATTTGAGTTATACCGTCTGTCTTTTTTCCTCGCCTTGCTGTATATCAAACCTGTTCTGTGCCTCAAGACCCAGGCAAAAAGGTCTCGCCCAAAGGTTGTGGCCAGTTAACTTTTCAGAGTATGTTTATACAATTGCATTATACAATTACAACAAGGTTCTTTTTTCTACCGTGTAATTGATGCATGCCTTTCAACTTGAAAAGTGCACTTTATTTGAGCACTGTAAAGTTTATGGTTAAAATTGAAACCTTTTTTGTACAGTAAATTAGCCATGGGAAAAATGCCCTGTTCTATGGGCTTGACCAACCCTTATTTTTTGGAAATTTACACCAACACAAAAAATAAATGTTGTGAAAATGTTTGAAATTTGTTGAAAATTGTCAAAAATTTGGAAATTCCAAAAATTGTTCGAAATGTCCTCAAAATTCCTGAAATGTTCGTTAAAAAACCGCCTGACCGCCTGACCCTACCAGAGAGGTCCGTTTGCCCGTAGAACAGGGTTTTATTATTTTTCATCGCTTGATCTTGTATTTTCCCCCCTTCTTTACCTAGGAAAGGATTTGCGAGGAGAGTGCCTCCTTTGAGCTTACGTCAGGTGATATGGCATCGTGTATAGACATGACATCACAGCTTCTTGAGGCCTCTGTTGAGGTTGAGGAACTTAACAAGGAATTCAGAGAGGATAATACAGGAGGTAGGTTGATATGGGGATTCGAGTCCTACAATATGGCCAACAACAATAATTTGTTGTGTTTCCCCTCAAGTGCTACAAATTTAAAATTGGGTCAGTCGGTCGGATTTATTTGGGGGGGGCTTGTTTGTATTTTTGGGGTGTTCGTTCAAAAATTGCTGGAAATGTTGGTGCATTTTTTCATAAATTTTCAAAAACTATTTGTAATTTTTGTAATTTTCAAATATTTCCAAAAAATCTAAAAAATCAATACAAATAAAAAATCTGACTAACATCTTTTGCATTTGCTCTCTTAATCAGTTTATTTATAACAAAATGTCTTTGATGTTTTATATATTTACAGAAGTGGGTCTTGTACCAATGGAATTGGCTGGGATAAAAAGTAAGTGAAATTTGTTCAATTGTGTATCGTATATGGTGCTTTCAGTTCCATGCTGCCTTAATTTGAATTTAAAAGACATAATTTGTTTGCTCTATGGAGTTTTGAACAAACTACAAACCATTTGAACCATTTTCATGCGACAGCCATTGATGAGATGATTTATGAACTGGCCATTCAGCATGTATTTAAAAGTATTACTTCCTATGAATAACCCTTGGACAGTCTGCTCTAAGTTCAAGGGCCAAAAATATTATCCATCAAAACATTGTAAGTGCTCTTGCCCCTGAACATGTATAAAGCAACACTAATTCCTATGCATAACTGTTGGGTAGTTGTACTTTATACATGGTGAAGAGCCTGAAAAACATACAAGGTTTTGACAAATTAGCAACGTTATCTGTCTTAACATATATGATTTCTGTGATGAATTTTGGTTTTGCAAAGAATATTGTGACCTAGAAATAATAGGCATATACGACGGGTAGTAAACAAATTATAAATATTTTAATTGTGACCGATATCAAAATATGTGAATTGATAGTAAGTATACTGACTGTATAAGTGGTCATTTTCGTGCAATAAATTGTTCTCTATTTTTTCTTGTGATTTTGAACTGTTTTGCATGTTTTTAAGTTCACGATTTGTAGCTTCATCACATAGACCTATACGCAAAAGAAATATATTTATTTGTGTATTATTATTTTCGCTGTAGCTGTGTCGAGCGCGAAAATAGATTTTCACTTTCACTGTAGTTTTCGTATTGTACTAACACTAGCCAAATAAACGGAGTATTAACATGAACATCATTTCAGAATATATTTGAATTAATGGTATTTAGGGTTTTAATTCATAACTCTCTTTTTTGTTATTTGTTAAATAGCGATGTTTATGGAATTAGAGACTATGATCGGTGAGATCAAACTGCCGCAACCAACAAACACAAACAATAACCCGGGGGTCACCAAGCCAGGATTGTAAGTGTTGGATGGGTGGGGTCAAAACGTTTAAAAAAAGCCTGATTGATGAGTGATTTCAAATCACCACCCCACACTTTTACTTGTCTCAATTTATTGAGTAGTTCTGTTTCAATATATTAATTATATGAAACAGGGTAAAAATTGTATAGAGTGTTAAAAGCATGCATACCAGTAATTGGCATCATCTATGGACCCTCATCGTCATCATGTTTAGCACTAGAGTAGAGTAAGGCTGTGAATGCACGGGTAGTTTCGTATCCGGGTACCCGACCCGTTTTTCGGGCGGGTACCCGAGTACCTGAAAATAGAAACTAAAAAAAGAAAAAATTAAAAACATTTTAGATTTTTTTTTTTAAGATTTTTTTTTGTTATAATTAAGTACAAATTTGTCCCCCAAAATGACACATGGTAGGGTCAATAGAGGTAATTTGGGGACACATTTGTTCCCGGGTATAAGTCACAGCCTTAGAGTAGAGTATGCACTTATGATATGATTACCCCAATGGCCCTCAAATTATCATTCATTTCCCACAGACATGTCTTGTTTTCCACAATATATCAATTTCTTCAATTCTGGATGAATTGACAAGCCACCCAAAGCTAAGATTGGTCATTTTTATGAATCGGCTGTCACCTCACTGTCAGATCAAAATTATTAAAACAGATATGGGAAAATATCAACCAAGCTTGTTGCCATTTAGGTAAATTATCTGGCCCTTCTTAAAGATATAGATGAAAACGGACAGAAAAAGTAAAGGAAATAATAAGAATTTAGGAGTCATTTTCACTTATAAAATCTGAATGTAGGGTCGATTTCTTAGTGTATTTCTGAGGTGAGACAGCAATTCCCTTACTTGAATAACAACCGGGTCTGACTTGCAAACGCATCGAAGAATTTGTTTTCGAAAACACTCCGTAGAGAAAACTTACAATGCACAACGCCTTAGTTTCTGGTAGAGAACTATTTGATACAATCTCGTTGATACTTTGAAGTCTTCTAATGATATATAAAACTGTTAAATTAGCGATTTACGATAGTTCCGATGGTTGAAAAAGTTGAAGTGTCCTCAGTTAAAATCCACCATTTTGCTGTCTGAGGTTTTACGACAGAGGGCGCAAATCCTAAATTGAGAACGGCCAAAAAAGTAACGCACTCTGACAAGATAATACAAAACATAGATTTTGGCACTAACACTGAATACCTTGATCAATTTTGATAGATTTGGTGTCATTTTAAAGCTTAGAAAATACTCTGAGAGCACACATAATAAACTCAAAATTGACTTCACCTGCAAAGTTCCCCCTTTTGATGTGCTGCATCACATATGTGACCCGTCACATCAAAATGGACATGTTGGAGGCCCGAGTCAATTCTGAGTTATTGGTATGATTTGAAAGAGAACATTTTAAGCTTTGAAATGATACCTTGCTGAATGTAATCAGACTTTGTAATCACAAGATATGAATTGAAGAAGCATATGTTTGTCTATTATTTTCTTTATGTTTCACCAAATATATTGCCCTCTATCTCAAAACTGTGTTTGCCGACAACATGTCCTTTTTGACGCGACTGGTCACATATATAGCGCAAAAATTCCACTTTTATAGTAGTATATATTGTAAACCAACATGGACTAACCCAATTGTTTATATGTTTTGTCGTATAGGTATATATTTGAGCTGTTCGCCAAAGTAAAGGTTACCTTTGACAAAAAAACGGAACTCTTACAGCTCTTGGAAAAGATGATTTCTCAACTAACAGCTAGTAAGTATGTGACACAATAATACAAATGTCAACACCGCCATGTTTTGTGTTTTTAAAATTAAATTGGAAATCTGTATAGTCTGTAATCCAGTATGTTTAAAATTACAGCTTGTCTATTTTTTTTTTTTAAATATGAGATTTTTATACTATCCTTCAGAATTATTAAACAATGTTTTTCAATGAAACCTACATTTTTTTAAAAATTGGAGTAATACTTTTGAAAATATGAGGGGAAAAAGGTACCGTATTATCCCTAGTAAGCGCCCATGCCCTTATAAGCGCCCACCCCCGGTTTTTTTCAATGACTACCAACAAACAGTCCCTTAAGCTGGGTTCACATAGGGGTATACGGTATACGGTATTCGCTAAACGCTATTACGGGCACGGCGAGTCACATAGGGTATACGCGAGCCCTACTCGTAGTAGCCGAATTGCAGCCACATCCAAACAGGACGGTATACGGTGCACGAAAATCGAACACGCACGATTCCCGGTATACTATACTATACTACACTATACGCAGGTATACGGCCTTTTTGAATGGTGCCGTCTTATGTGACCGTATAGCGTATAGCGAATACCGTATACCGTATACCGTATACTCCTATGTGAACCCAGCCTTATAAGCGCCCACCTTTTCATTTACGGTAGCTCTGTACAACAACATCCTTCAGTAAAGCAGTAATAGTAAGCCTGGTCCGATCACGGCTGCTGCCTGCTGTCCCCGATCCCACTAGGCATTTACTGCCACACGTACAGTAGTGCTGATACCACTGCCTGTACAGCGACTGGCGAGTGGTTTTGAACATGCGGAATGCGTACGAATATGCGTAATGTTGTATTTTAGCCCACATGAAAACCAGATAAATATTGATGGCATTTTCGGCTAAGTTTTTATTATTCTGACACAGTTTTTGAACAAAACTGTAACAAATCATTAGCGATTCGTCTTTCACAACTATTCATGAAATGTGATTGATTTTATTTCTTCTTTCTATGGGCTAAAATATTATTGGTTTGTTTACCGAACAAAATGTCTTCGCGACCTTGCCGAATTCGACAGTCTCCACAATGAATGAGTTTAAAGGCATATTATGTGATCTTTTCAAGATAGCGCCCTCTATTCATTATTTTATTTAGAAAGTAGATTTTCTTACAGATTTACATTTCTGATCATAAATCATACATACATTCCAAGTTACAGAGCGATACGATTCCTAATTACCTCAAAATCATGGTTTTAGAGTGAATTTAGAGTAAAAATATAAACTGTCGGAGTTATCCGACAGTTTATTTTCACTCTAAAATCATGATTTTGAAGTAATTAAGAATCGTATCGCCCTGTAACTTGGAATGTATGTACGATTTATGATCAGAAATGTAAATCTGCAAGAAAATCTTCTTTCAATTTTTTTTTTTGATGTTGAGGGCGTTCCCTGGAAAGATCACATAATATACCTTTAAAAGGTAACATAATAAGCGCCCACCCAAAATGACTTTACTAACCGCCCTGGGCGCTTAATAGGGATAATACGGTATGCGTTTCTTTTTTTCTTATTTATATTTTACAAGCTATTTAGCTCTGTATCACACAATTTCACAATAATGTTTTGGTTTTTTTTTATCAACAGATTCCACATCAATAACCACCAACAAAGCTGCTGGTCTACAAAAGTTTCATGATTTTGTCAACGTAAGTCAACATAAACCATTTACTCTAGCTTCTTCTTCTTCTTCTTCTTCGGCCTCCGTCAGATATGACGATTGGCTGCCATACGATCACATCTCCGGATCATCTTTCTCCAAGCTACTCTGTCTTGTGCCAAACGCTTGGCCTTTATAAGACTCATACCAGTCCATTCCTTGATGTTGTCAAACCATTGTTTCCTATGACGACCTCTTTTCCTGCTGCCTTCCACTTTCCCTTCTATGATGTGGAGTGCCAGTAAGCTACCACTGCCTCTAATGATGTGCCCGAAGTAGGCCAGCTTTCTTTTGATAAGCTCTCCTAGCAGTTGTCGCTTTACACCAAGTTCTTTCAGGATACTTATGTTGGTTCTTTTCTCCTTCCAGTTAACTCTTAACATTCTTCTCCAGATCCACATTTCAGCAGCCATTTAGCTTAGCAGTCTCTTAACCCTTTGAACCCTGAGTTATTGGTGGGGGTCGGTAGCCCCATCCTGAGTTATTTTCATGAATAATGGAAAATTCTTTGTTTAGTGATTTCCCTATCTTACACCCTCTGATTGATCTTTATATTGTGATATACTGCCCTCTATCATCATAATAACATGATATTCGTAATAAAACATCCATTTTTGTCAGCTTTATTCTGTTTTTTATCGCCAAAATTGCTATTCAAAATCGTACCACGATGCATTACTGTCTACCTGAGAATTATCTGTGCAAGTTTATGCATCCCATTTCGTGCTATTTTTGACAGTTTTCATCAGCAAATGACATCAAAACACAACATAAACCTGCGGAAACAAGGCATCTAACATCGGGTAAACATCACATGATTTGAAAGTCATATGACCACTCAAAATCACATGATCAATGTGTCACCTGTTCAAAGGCCGCAGAAGCGGACTTTCGGGTTATAGCGTTTTCTCCGTGCGACCGCTAAAGCGGCCTTTCAGGTTCAAAGGGTTAAGGCACCACAGGAAAAAAATCTGCTTTATGTGCCAGACCAACCAATCATTTACAAATTTGAGATTTGAGGGGAAAAAATATGTGTTCACTCTTTCCACGCGGTAGGCCTCTGCAGACGACATCCCAAAATTGCCCAAAATGTTTCAAAAATGTCAAAACTATTGAATTTCATTTCTATATTTGGAATCACCATGAGAAATGCATTGGGGAAGTACAAATATGCCTAGAATTGGTTCAGTAATCCTTGAGATATACTTTTAGAAATTAGGGATATACTTTTAGAAATTAGGAAATGTTTCTTAAAAAATAAATATGTTTTGTATATAGTAAAACTAATAACCGCATGGAAAGTGTGAATATCAACTACACCACCAACTGAGCAGGTTGGTGGGGGTTCCAATTTGGACCATTATGCATTGATCTAAGCATTTATTAGCAATACAACCCTTATAAAGGCTTGTATTTCTTTTGTTTACAGATTGTGTTCAGCCGAGATGTGCCTCCCATGTCCGGTTATAATCACGCCACAAGTACAAGTTCTTGTTTCAAGGTCAGTTTTCAAGTATTACATTATTGTTAGGCAAAAATAAGGCTTAGGCCTAAAAAAAAAGAAGGTTTGATTGGCGTAACATGACCAAAACAAATAGGGTAGGTCGGTCGGGATTTTTTTTTTTTTTATAATTTTTTTATTTTTAAATCATCTACTTTTGAACACTTAAAAGACAGCAGTACACACAAATGAAGAGACGGCAAAAATTCCCTTTTCTTTAAACATTTTTATTTTTATTTATAGAAACCAACAGACTCTATGAGTACAAGTTTCTGAAGTTTTAAACAATAACAAACGTCAGATTTCATTTTTTTTTTTTTTTTTTGTGTTTTTTTTTTTTTTTTCCCCTCAAAAAAAAAAAAAAATTCAGGGTCGGCGATGTTTTTAGGGTCGGTCGGGTTACGCCAATCAAACATTTTTTTTTTTTAGGCCTTATCACTGTGTCCTTAGGCCCAAGAATTTGAAAATACTTTTATTTTTAAATCTTAAATAGATGTTATACTTTTTTTCTTTTTTTAAATACAAATTATGTTTACATTTTGCATTTTAAAATTATGCCAGAGGGAAATTGTTTCAAATAGTTTTGACCTTAAACTGATTATTGCTGAATGAATATTTTCAATTGAGTTCAAGAAAGTTCAGAAAACAGGATCATTAGACCATAAATTTGGTTCTAAACATAAATTTGGTTCCAAACATAAATTTGGTTCCAAACATGAAATTTGGTTCCAAACATAAATTTGGTTCCAATAACCTTAACACCTCCTGGAGGAATCGAGGATAAAACTACCAGGGAAGAAGAAATGAAGAGAACAGTGGGTGCAAAGCGGCCGTGCCAGCAGATTGGAACCCGTGTCCACCAGCAATATGAGTCCTTGCCTTACACTTCGCCAGGGGGTCACACTCATAAAACAGTCTTTTCCGTACGCATATTGCCCGCTGTGAGGAAATTCATGCTGCCAGTATAGGTCTTACATAGTGTTTCGTGGAGAGACCCAGGGAGGCTCTGTGCAAACAGCCATGATGATAGTTGTTATGTGATCCCAAATCAAGCAAGGGCGCTATTTTATATGCTACCACTTATCAGAGGGGGTCACACACAAGGCACATAACTCTGTTAGGTTAGGTGTACCTCTTGGTTTGTTCAATAAAATTGGTTAATAAAACTTAACCTCCCCTTCGTGGAGTTTGGCGTTTGAAGGGTTAATATTTCAGCTTCAACCATATTTTGTTTTTAACCCTTTTTTTCTTTGAAAATTGTCCAGCTTTCATATCAATCATACGTACTGTTGTCGTCTGCTTCCTCTGTTTTTACAAACTGTTTATTTTTATCAGGTTCACATCAGAGCATCGGAGGTAAACAAGAAGAAGCAGAGAACAGATCTGTGGACAAGCACCAAGAACGCGCCGGAGAAGAAAGGTAAAGGAGAACCATGGTAAATTACACTTCAGGGGTGTCCATTCTTAAAACAAAATTAAAGATGATTTCCCAGCACTACTGTCGTCAGACCAAATCCTTTCTGAAATTGTTTTCTAAATGAAGCAAATCAACTGGAGGCTATACTCCCTGTCATAGTTCCTTGGATATAAATTTGTGTTATTTAAAGAGACCGGTACGCACTTCTGGGTTTACGCACATTTGCACCTACGCATTGCAATGCGCACCTACGCACATACATACGCAACTCGCACGTACGCATTACGACAGGGATTATAGTATAAATGCCCACCTCTGTGCGACACAAATAGTCCTTTTTCATGTTTAATACATTTCCTGCTCCCATCCAATCTACTTTTGGAGAGGAAGGAGTTAGGACTCGAAATAAGTAGGAGCAGCTGGAGGGAGCAAATTCCCCCCCCCCCCCCCCCCCCCTGCTAAACCTCAAAATGCCCCTGGTTCTATGGTAAATTATGTCACCAATAGCAACTTGCCCCTTTGCATTCAGGATGACATATTTATTGTTGTTTTCCCTTTAATAGCCCCAGGTATGTGATAAAATTGCCCCTGGTCCTGAAGGAAAATTCATGAACCAGGGGCAAACGTGTTTAAAAGGTTGCTCCTGATGCTTAATTCCCTATTTCAAGCACCATCTCACTTTTCCCTAAATATATTCAGATGGGTAACAATCAATCCACACAAAACCCAACTTTTACCGATTTCCAGGTCCATTTTTCTACCTATCTTTTTATGTGAACATGATAGGCTTTGATATTTTTCAATTTAATTTAATTTTGTGATTTTCTTTTTAACTCTTCCCCCACCTTTTTTTTTAAATGTTTATTTTAAAAACAAACAATTTTGAAATTCGTCCCCAGTGTATGTAGCGAATAACTGTAGAATAGACAATAGACATCCATGTAGCAACTTTTAATTATTAGGGCCAGTACGCAGACATAAATTAGTTTGAGTCACACTCATAGCAAAGTATATAGGTCCTCAAGACAATTTAGATTGAAACGAACATGTAGTAAATGTGTTATTCAGATTTGTTTGCAAATATGTCTTTAGGCCTAACCATTTTGGGCTAGTGACAAGTGACTACCTGCCCAAGCAAAACCCTTAGAGCAGATTCAGGTTGAAAAAGACCTTAGCATGGGCCCACATTGTGGTTGAAAATCCATGTTTTCAATCACGCGGATGATTACAAATTTATTACCTGACAGCCCCACCCTCTCCCCCCAGATATTATTCCATGTTTCAGGTTGTTTTGAGTTGCTGGTGTTTCTGTCACGCACCCCTGATGAAAACATTATAACTTATGATTTTGTGTGTTTTCTTATATCATGTTCCAGGTTTCGTTTTGAGTTACTGGTGCTTCAGCCCTGGTTTTAGCATGCAAGAGTTGGTATCACAGGGAGTACGATCCATCATACTTACAAGCGGTACCTTGGCGCCGTTATCTTCATTCAAATCCGAGCTAAGAATGTAAGTTAGTCATCTTTAGGTTGCATTATGATTGACGTAAGGGACCAGATGATGGCGAAGGGCATCACACTTTATTTTGGCTTTTTTATTTGAATTTGTGAGGGTTTTATTTGTCAATTATAGTCAGAAAAATGAATATATTGTAGTGTGGGGATGGCCTGTTTTTACATTCTAAGGGTCCATCTGCAATAGCTGCCAGATGTTATCATGTGTGGTAGTCTATAGGCAATATAAACTTAAAGTAACACAGGGCAGCTATAGTAGATAGGATATTTTATCACTTACATCTCAGTTTGTGAAAAGGCAATATCTACAATAGCTGCCACATGTTACATATTAAGGGTGCTTTTGTAGAGTACACACCACTAATAAATTCCCCATTGCTTACTGTGTAAAATGGACCATGATTATTCGCCATTTTCTCGCTTATAAAGCAACTGGTTGCTTCAACTTTGCATTCTGTGTGAAGATCATGGTCTTGGCTTTCCTGTAAAAAATAAATAATATAAGTTCAAGGCAAAATTTTCGAGATATGCGCCGTCAAAGATACACATGTTTGTAGATTGCCCAGGCCTAGCCTAGGTCTAAGCAATTCTAATCAATTATCTGAAGTCTCTAAAATGACTAAAAAAATCATAAAAAATTGGTCAAAGAAGAAAATTTGCACTGATATTGTTTGATAATCTTCATTTAATAATCATCCGATCAAAAGTTTGGCCAACAACACTATTTTTGAAGCATTTTTATATATTTCACTTAGAGGAGGGTCATCCCAACCAATTCAACAAGCCTTTCGTGGACTCTTCCATTATTTATTTAGTGGTGTGAATCCTTAAGATATGTCATTGTGAAGACACAATCTAACAATGGCAGCCATTGCAGATAGGACTTTGTTGCATTAAACCCTCGATATTAACTACTAAAATAGAACAAGTTTCCTAGTTTGTAAAGTACTTCATATGCAAGCCTCGTAGTGTGAATACATCCATCGGTACCTCAGGTAGTGTAACAAACATGAGTGTTTGATCAATATTGACCACATAAATCCTAAGGAGGCCTAAACACCTACATTATGTTCCCACTCTCTTATCACTTTTGGACCTGCGATTTTGATTTTTCGCCGGTAATAAATCATCTAAGATTTTGTCACCCGCTGACTATGTGGTCCACTTTCAGAGTTATGAAAGTTAAGGGGCATACTTATGTCCTTTGCAGTCTTTTAATTGGGCCATATAGTGGAAAATAGACACATCCTTAGATGATTTATTACCGGCAAAATGTCAAATCACAGGTCCAAAAGTGTTAAGGGAATGGAAATATAATGTACATGCTGTACATTTTAGTTACAAACTATCATTGTTAAACATGGTATTTTTTTCTCCTTGTTTTCAGCGAATTCCCCATTCAGCTTGAGAACCCCCACGTGATAGAGCGACATCAGATGCAGGTCGGCATCGTAACGAGGGGACCCGATAAGACGGAGCTCAATTCCTCCTATAAGACGAGGTCCAATATGAATTATATCCTGTCGCTGGGTAACACTATCGGTGAGTGAGTGATAGACCAAAACAACAACAGTCTTAGCACTGTAGTTAAATCAGTTCCAAATTGGCAAGAAATATTTGGTTTTTATCTCTCTGTTGTGTGCAAAAGTAATCCAAGCGTACGTCCCCGATTATGGCCACATGCATGCGTCACGCATATGATGCACAGTGCGCTAGTTGCCTTCATGCGCACCGCATCCTTCTTTATTCATTCGCTGCTGTAATATGGCTTCGCCAATTTGGAACTGATCAAACTATAGTAGGAGATAGTATGCTGTTTTCATATATTATGTTTGTTAAAAGCAAAGTTGGGATTGAGTCCTTATGTTAAAGGCATATTATGTGATCTTTTCCAGGGGGCGAAAGTAGATTTTCTTGCAGATTTACATTTCTGATCATAAATCATATTCAACAACTCCCCCATACCTTAAGTACAGTAACAAAGCGTTGTTGATTTGAGATAAACCCACTGTTCATATGCAAATTACTAGGATAGCGAACCTTATTTGGAAACCGCAAAATTGTAAACAAACAAAAATATTCGCACAAATTTGTTCATTTTTTCGGCGTATAAATGCATTTCGCCATGAAATCCTTAAAGTTAGCAAATAGCTTTATATACCGAAATGTAGCTATACCCCTGAGGAAAATATTCTTGGCGAGGGCCATATGTAAAGGTTCAATTCTAAAGCCACAATTTTAGCCGAACCGTCGCTACCTGAGCGCAAGAGAATCGCAATTTTTGCATCATCGCGGCGAAACGTGTTCGCTTTGATCTCCAGGACCGTACCACTATTGAAACGGAGGGGTGTGTTTTGATTTTATACAAATATTCTATAAACATGTATCAAAATGTGTTGTGTAAATTAAACGCATTCTTGATTTAATTTTTCTCCGAATGTTAAAGGTGGTGTGTGAAAAAATGCTATTTACAAAATATTTTTAATTTCACAATTACTTGCGAAATAATTTGTCTTCTCTCATGTTTACCTTTTGTAACCCAGCCCATTCTGAAGTTCGATCGCCCATTTACGGGGAACGGACGATGTCCAAATAAGGGCCTAATTAATAAACGTAAACTTTTTTTCTCGATTTTTAAAGAGCAGCTATTTTTTTAATGTCAAATTAAGCCTATTAAAACAAGTTTTGTACTTGTTTTCATTAATTATCCACCCGATTATCCAAAACGATATTCACATTTGAATGATGTAAATATGTTTGGTCGTTGTTGAACGGGGTTCAACAAGGTCTTCGTCGTTGTTTATCTTGAATCGACAACGGTAAGGCGGGTTTATTTTGCTCGGGCAGCTAAAGCTGCCCTCGCAAAATAAACCCGTCTTACCGTTGTCGATTCAAGATAAACAACTCCGAAACCTTATTGAACCCCTAAATATATTCTGAATTACAGAGCGAAACGATTCCTAATTACTTCAAAATCATGTTTTTTAGAGTGAAAATAAACTGTTCGCTAGCAAACTGTTCGCTAGCGAACAATCAATTTTCAACCCTTAAAAACCATGATTTTGAAGTAATTAGGTATCGCATAGCTCTGTAACTCAGAATATATTTATAATTTATGATCAGAAATGTAATCATGCAAGAAAATCTAGAGGGCGCCCCCTGGAAAAGATCACATAATATGCCTTTATTGGTACAAGGATTCAGAAATTTTAGAGTTGCATTTTATTGGCGCGTAGCAGCAAGGGGTGTTCCCAGTGAATTCAAAATGGCTGCTACTTACTATACAGGGGACTAAAATAACACCTGTTTTGTATCCATGATGTAAAATATTCTTTCAGTAAATATTTTTCACCAAAAATGTTTCCAGAATTTGCCAAAATAACAAACACAAATATTTTACCCGATGAGAATATTCATTGGATTGTTTTATTCGAATTTCACTCTATACAGTAACAAGATCTCTCTTGATTTCATATTTTTAGTGAATTTTGCCCGGATCGTACCCAACGGTCTGCTGGTATTCTTCCCATCGTACCCGGTTATGAATAAATGCTTGGAGACATGGCAGGTAGGTCTTGCATAATTCTAAATTCATTGTATTACTTTTATAAATGAGGTTAATGACTTTGATCAGTTGATTTATCGGGTTCTGTGAAGAATCATAACATTCAAAACTCAGACCTCAGGAAATTCCGTTGTACCAAAATTTAAATGTTATGAATTTTCACTGATATGCAGTCATTAGCCTCTAAGTAATACATGTATGGATTTTACTCTTATGGAAATACATACCAATCAATACCAAGTTTTGAATGACATTTCTCCCCGTTTAAATTCCTGAAATGTTTTTTTTTCTTTCTGCTCACAGGAAGATGGCATATCTAATCGAATTGCTCAGTACAAAGAGATGTTTATCGAACCGAGGGGAAAGAGAGATTTTATTGAGGTATGTTTGTCAAATCAGAACTTAGCACGCAGCCATGTTCTAATAACCGACGTCATGGTAACATGGCTACCAGTACCTGTATGGAGTTGTACAGTTGCAGAGATACTGGTACTGTTCAGCTTGTTTGGTGTTGCTTTACTGGTACTTTAATGAGCATAGCCATACAGGTACTGAGTGTAACAAAATGGCTGCCAGTCCCTGTATGGAACTGTACAGTAGCAGAGATACTGGTACTGTGCAGTGTGTTTGGTGTTGCTTTACTGATACTTTAGCGTAGCTTTATGGATACTGAGCGTAACAAAATGGCTACCAGTATCTGTATGGAACTGTACAGTACAGTAGCAGAGATACTGATACTGTGCAGTGTGTTAGGTGTTGCTTCACTGGTACTCTAGCATATATAGCCATACGGGTACTGGGCATTACAAAATTGCTGCCAGTACCTGTATGGAACTGTGCAGTAGCAGAGATACGGGTACTGTGCAGCGTGTTTGGCGTTGTTTCAGCGTAGCCATACGGGTACTGGGCGTAACAATATGGCTGTGTAGTAGACCTAGAAATAAATTAAGGTCAATTTTTGAAACTTAAATGTTATATGGCAGCTGACACTGTTGCCCTGCGTGGGTTTCATGAGAGTAAAACAACATCACCGCCATTACAAGGGATTCTGAGCCATCTTTCACATTGCCCACTACTACACAGGAAAGGAAGACTCTTGTTTTTAACTATTGTCAGTGTGAGCCCAGGACTTTTTCAAGGCATTCTGAGCCCATCTTTCACACTGCCCATTTGAGGGTCAAATTACCTTATAGTCAAATCAGGGATTCTATTAATTTATGGATAGGAAAGTCCTATGCTGTAGGTACGTAGAACACAGGTCCCGTTTGCATAAATTAAAAAATGCAACAGCGCCACATTATGATGATCACCGGAATTAAAGGAATTTATAGACTTGCATCAAGTCTGTCAGACACGAACAATGAGGGTATGACGTAAAGTTAGAAAATGAATTCAAATATATAAAATAAACAATGAAACATGAAGTTTCATATATTTCAGGCTTGTAAAAAACGTCCAGCACGTACAGTTTTATCATAATTTTCAAAACCGCACAATTTCAGGGAATTTTCCCAAGCATTCCGTGTAAACTTCAATTAAGTCTATACCTCAGCAGACGACAATCAGCACCACCAACAATATGACAATCACCAAAGTTTAACTTAAAAGCAGCTTCAGATCGGCAAGTTGAGTCGCACACCTCTGGTCTAATGGTTTTGGGAGCCGTTTACTCTATTTTCTTCTTTCATTGTTTTGTCAGGGAAGATTGAGATAAATTGATGCACCTCACTGTAGGTTGAATTTGCATAAAAGTCAGACAACCTCCCTCTCAAAATGGTCAAACGGACATCCCAGGCATTTTCAGTGTTTCCTCGGATTTCAGCGTTTTTTATTTTGCTGAGAAACTTTTCAGGGTTTTTTTTCTTCTTCTTCTTCTTTTTACTTGAATTAACTAGAGGTGATTGTAAAGATAGTCTTATTTCTTGTAAAATTGGTGTTCCAGGAGGGCTTCCAAATGGTTTTTAAACCATAAAAAACAAAAACAATTGACCTCCCGCAGGACTTTGCCCCTGGACCCGCTGCCATAATTTTCAGTGTTTTTTTTTATAAAGCCCAGTTTTCATGCCTGACATCCAAGGTGTTCAATGCGTAAGCCCAGACTACCGCTATATGATTAGTTATCGGATTATCTTTTTAGTTTTCAAGCATACGCAGTGAGCTGACCGGGGTATGAGTGCGTGTTTGACCGTGGCCAGGAGGCTATGTCCTGTGCATCCATTGTTCAAAGAAGCATGTTATTATTTTTAAATCATATCGATAAATTAGGTTAAAAAATTTGAAATATGGTTTTTTCTTCTTTTTTCTACCAGGCTATGGAAGGTTTCTATGAGAAGGTACGAGACCCCACATTGAATGGGGCAGCTTTCTTTGCTGTGTGCCGAGGAAAGGTAAATCTTAAAAATATATTTTAACATTGTTTTAGCTTGAATATATATTACAAGAAAGTCTTTCTACCATTTACTAACGGCATTAATTCAACTGCTGATGAAATGTAGTATCATGACAGCTTTTACAGTGTGGGTATCCCGATACTACACTCCATGTCATCAAAAGTTGGTGCGTTAAGTTGGCATATCACCTAATTGGTGCATGACCCTTACTGTATTACATTGTTAGGCAACTAACTAAAATTAATGTGTTTCTCGACCCCACCCTCATCCAATTTTGACAGTGCGCCCATGTCTGTTCTTTGTTAATTTTCAACAACGAAAGTAAAAATAAAACAGTCATACCTGAGTTGCAGTTTGTGTTTCTAGCATTTTCAACTATTTCTCAATGAAAATGACACAAAAAACCAAACAGCATGACTTTGTAATAATTTATCGCATCATGGTGCTAGTGTACAAAATATATATAAATGGCGGCCATCTTGAAAGAAATAACAAAAATGCCTAAAATAATATTAAAGGGCTTTTCCCCTCATGGTTTTTTTTTAAAGTTAAAACTCTGATTGAGAATATATTTTGTTTTTGCCGTCAAAACATTATTTTCTTTCTCTTCGATTTCGCTCTTGCAGGAGCAAACATTATGATATATGACATGATCAAGCGAACTTAGTCACATGTCAGCAGTTTTTAATTTTGATATTTGTCCATCATTCAAAGGCAGGGGAAAATGCTACATTATGTTCCAAACCCCACTAAAATCGAACTTCTAATTTTAAATTTACAAACAGTTTAAAGAAATAAATAAAGAAATAATAAAAATGCCTAAAATAATATTAAAGGGCTTTCCCCTCGTGTTTTTTTTTAATGTTAAAACTCTGATTGAAAATAGATTTTTGTTTTTGCCATCAAAACATTATTTTCTTTCTTTTCAATTTCGCTCTTGCAGGAGCATACATTATGATATGTGACATGATCTAGCGAACTTAGTCACATGTCGGCAGTTTTTAATTTTGATATTTGTCCATCATTCAAAGGCAGGGGAAAAATGCTACATTATATTCCAAACCCCACTAAAATCGAACTTCGAATTTTAAATTTACAAACAGTTTACCAACTGAGAAAACAAAGTAAAACATACGAATTTGTCACTTCTTTTTACGTATACCTCAAAATCAATATTCCCGACATACGATTCATTCCGCTTGATCGCGTCACATATGTTCACTAGAATGTATGTTGACATAAACCCTGTGCTAACCCCCAAACCTCTCCGTCCCACCTGAGGTGACAAAAAGGACATAATTGTCGGCAAACACAGTTTTGAGATAGACGCCAATATAGTTGGTGAAATATAAAGAGAATAGTTGAAAAATATATAATTCTTCAAATCACATCTTGTGATTACAAGGTCTGATTTCCTTCAACGTGTTATCATTTCAAAGCTTAAAATGTGCTCTTCCAAATCATACCAATAACTCAGATTTGACTCGGGCCTCCAACGTATCCATTTTTATGTGATGGTTCACATATCTTATGTTATTACCAAGAAAACTGGCATTTCTTTGTTACGGTTTGAAATGGCCTGTATCTGATTGTCACTATGATAATTTTCATTGAATGTGATGATAGCATCATGAAACAGCCACTTCCTAAATTTAATGTATTAAAATTCCCCTGTTTTCCCATGTATGTAGGTATCGGAAGGCCTTGACTTTGCCGACAACAACGGTAGAGCTGTGGTGATCACGGGTCTTCCGTTCCCGCCCAGAATGGATCCAAGAGTGTCCCTCAAGATGCAGTATCTAGATGAGATGAAGAGAAAAGACAAAAGGGTAAATGAATAACCCCCTGAGAACTACCGGCCGATTGGTCAGAAAGATGGATACATCATTTATTGCACCAATCAGAGACATTGTTTGAATAATTTTATCCCTGATAAAGATCGGGTGAAATAGTTTAAAAGCTGTATCGTAATTGGTTATTCAAATGAGTATGTCTTGTAATTAACCAATCAGAAGCGCTGTTAGATAGACAGGTAGACCCCAGGGGGTTAACACTTTCCACGTGGCTATTATTTTTCCCATACACAAAACAGATTTATTTTTTTAGAAACCTTTCCCAACTCTCAAGGTCTTTCTCAAGGACTACTGAACCAATACTAGGCATGTTTGTACTTATTTCAATGCATCTTTTCATGGTGACACCAACTATGGTAATGAAATTCAATAATTTTGACATTTTTGAACATTTTGTGAAATTTGGGAATGTCGTCTGCAGACGCCTACCGCATGGAAAGTGTTAACTAAGAGGAATTGAATTTTTGATGTGAAGAAGAAGGTTTGACAAAGCACTTGAAGCATTTCATTTTCTTTTGGCAGAGTGGTTGACCCAGACCTGGAAAAAAATGTTTCATTTTCTGGGAAGCGAGACAAATTGTCCACAATTCTTACATATTTTCATGTACAAAACAACTTGCATTATAAACCATCCAAACATCTTTGACTCGTACAATATTTTTATAGCTCGTGCAATATATTCTTTTTAGTCGGCATGAATACCGCAATTTCATTTGTTAATAGCCAAAAGGGATATTTCCGAATCACACAGATCTTTCAAAAAGTTCTGTATGATACGAATAATCGCCATATGATACGAAAAAGTTGTGTCATACAGTTCTTTGACGGCTAGATTTGTCACGCACGTATGCAAGGCCCGTTCGTTTTGTATGTTAATGAATGCTCCAAAATGTTGCTGGTATATCTCAGTGAGTTACTGTATGTTAGGGCGGTACGTGACAATACGAACCCAAAACATTAATATCTTTTTGTATTGCATGAACAAACGGGGGATAACTAATAGGATCACCCTCAAAGCCATTCAATATTATATAATTATTTAGGTTTTTACTTTTATGGGTTTGATTAGGAAGGCGCAAGTCAAAATGAAAAGTCTTATTTCATGTCAACATAAGTATAACTTACCAATGTATTTGTTTGTATTGATGGTAGTATCTTAGCGGTCAAGAGTGGTATCGCCAGCAAGCAACCCGAGCCGTCAACCAAGCCATCGGTAGAGTCATTAGACATAAGGAGGACTATGGGGCTATACTACTATGTGATGCCAGGTATGAAACTATAGTATAACCAAAATGTTGATAAAACAGCCCTGGCATTTCACTTTCCAAAGACTGTGACATAACTGTGTCTTTGGCTGACTGCAGTGCTAGATCTCATGCAGCTTGTCGAAGCACTCATCGATACCAACAAAAGCACTCACCGATACCCACAAAGATAAGTTGTTTATATACAGGTTTATAAATGCTGTGCCTGGACATTGATGTCCATCACTCGAGGGAGCGAAATAGACTGTAGAAGTAATGATGAAATTATGTGAATTGACCGGTTTTCTTTATTTTCACTGATACTATTTGCTCCCCCCCCCCCCCCCCCCCCCCCCCCCAGGCTAAGGCCCGGAAGATAACGCAATCTCGGTATTCACGGCGTGATTCTCGCTTTTTATATCAATTCTCGCTTTCAGAAAAATCGCCCGTGAATCGTGTGTTTTTTGCTCGGAATCGCGTGTTTTATGAAGAAATGTTGAAACAACGAAAAACAACAATAGTGATCTGCGATAAATCTGTATCCGTTTCAAAAAACACAGTTCCAAATACGTATTTGTAATAGGCAAGCGAAGTTCTCACACGAGGCTATTAAATGAACCTAGAAGTTGGCGCAATTCCAACGCTGGCGTTTAATAAATGAAGCTCGTAATTAGAGGCACGGTTCAAAAGGTCAACTTAATACTATGCATACTATAATACGTGGAGGCGATGACCTGTGAATCATGCCGTAACACGTGATTATGTATTTTATCCCAAGATACAGTGCGGTGCTATTAAACTCCCTGAGCTGCCGAAAAATGGTTCTGTGATCATGTCATGTGCGATCCCAATATGATGAAACGATGTCGATTGCAGAATAAAATAAGAATGATTTGCGCCTGGGATTTGCGATTCAAATGATACATTTTGATGGCGATATGAATGATGAAACGATTGCAGAATAAAATACGAATGATTTGCGCCCGGGATTTGCGATTCAAATGATACTATTTGATGGCGATTTTTTTATTTTTATGTATCAATCCGATTTCTCGTTTTTCTCTCGCTATCAACAATTTCGGTGCGGTTTTTTCGGTTTTTTAGTGAATCTGATGAAATCTCGGTATATCTCGCTTTTGCTTAAAAGTTCGTGCGTTTTTTACCAACATGAAATGCGTTTTTTTTCAGGGCTTACCCCAGGCTATCCAACTGACAATAATAACCCTAACAGCCTAACCAGGTTTTTAACTTGGATCGCAATTTGAGAAGAGAAAACACCAACTAAATCGCCAGGGACCGGCCGGAAATTGATCCCGGACCCTCCGGACGTCGTCCCACCCA
The DNA here is from genome assembly GCA_035610835.1 of Ophiura sarsii. NCBI lineage: Eukaryota > Metazoa > Echinodermata > Ophiuroidea > Amphilepidida > Ophiuridae > Ophiura > Ophiura sarsii. The sequence continues at coordinate 65,947,483 of CM069453.1, forward strand.
TTAAGCCACAACTTTTAGCTACTTGATCGCGCAGTATACCGCGATCACTATCGGCTCGGGTGATTACATCATCGAAAACCGTCCGCATATGCGCTTGGAGATAGACATAGAAGTATTATTTTTGTACCATTGGGGGAGGGGGGGGGGGGGGGGGGTAGGGTTAAGAAACTCTGACCTGAAATTACTCTTAAAAGTTTTGTAATCTGCTTTAAATGGTTTTCATGGTACAGTGTATTCCACATGTACAGAATGCCCCCCAGCCATAAAAGCACTTACTGTAGGTGTACAAGTTGAATTGTTAGGTTGAATTTGATAGCACAGAGAATGCAGGTATCCTGAAATTTCTGTAATTTCGGAAATAAGGCCATAAAAGAAAATCCAGATTTTGTATTCTTTTCCTTTTTCATTTGTCCTGTTTTTTGCATTTCCGTTATCGGATGATGATATTTCAACATGAAAAGAGGAAACATGTGGTGTTTTTTTTTTTTGGGGGGGGGGGGTGATACCCTGTAGCCTATTCTCCAGACGAGCCCCCATAAAAGTTTGATGCCGCGCGCAAACGCTCACGTTAAAAGTTCCGTTAATGGATCAATCACCCACTTGCATCCCTGAGAACGAACAACTATAGCTTCTCTATTTTTGAGTGTCTAACGCTATAATTGTATGTACCATGTCTTCTTTGAATAGATTCAACACCAATGAATCTCGCTCACAGCTGCCCCTATGGCTGCGCAACTATGTGTGTGTCTATCAGCAGTTTGGACAGTCTGTACGGGATCTCACTAGCTTCTTCAAACTAGCGGAAAAGAGGGTGAGGAAATTGTGATTGTATTACATTGTTATTTTTTGTTAATTTGGGGAAAGTAGGATAAAGTGAACTGTAGGTTCCAAGCAATTACATGGTAACTATAAGTGACCCTTCTTAACATTTTCCATGTGGCAGGTGTCTGCAGACGACATTCCAAAATGTTTCAAAAATATCAAAATTGTTGAATTTCATTGGTATTGGATCACCATGTGAAATGCATTGAAATAAGTACAAACATGCCTAGTATTGATTCAGTAATCAATGGACTTTGGATAGACCTTAAAAGCTTGGAAAGGTTTCTGAAAAATCTGTTTTGTATGTAAAATGGTAAAACCAATAGCCGCGTGACTATTTCCCACGCATTTGTATCTGTTGCGGCATTATGTTGAGAATGAGTCTCATCTGGTAGAATTTTTCTGCTCAATTCGCTCAAAAACTGCTGTTCAGACGCAGGGTCGTGACCTCCTTTTTCTTTTTCTTTTTTCTTTTTTTTACTGGTTATACTCTCTAATTAATGGCGTGGACCCTATTAGCATTGAAAAAGTACATTGACTTAAGTTGATCGACTTGACTTGTGACTCATTGTTCAATGTTTCACTTCACTGAATGGTTAAAGTGCTAAGGCAATCAAAAGGCAATTTCTATAGGCAGGCTGATCTTTGAAGTAGTATATAATTCAGTCAGCCACTTTTCGTTCTTTTTTTGTTGTCAATGTTCGTTTATATGAATGGATTTCTTTTAAAGGTGCACAAATTGTGTACAATTTTTATATTATATATAAATTTTAAAGAAAAATAATTGAGAAATTGGGAAAAGAATGATTTGAAATGTGGGTCAGTTGAACCTATAACACTATATTTCTCTTTGGCTTAATTTTGAGTTACAAAAAACACCATATCTTGCTTTACACTCCCAACTTTTCGCTTCTTATAGATGCCACAACCTAAGGCTAAGAAAAGTCGTGAGCGGACAGCTATCCTTTATGAACCAGATGATCCCCAAGTGCCTGGAACTAGCAGCAGTAGGCTTCCTGCGATGAAGGCTAGAGAGCTAGACTCCCATGTACGCAGTCTGAAGCGGAATAGAGATGGAAGTAAGTGTGTGCTATAGTTTAAATAACAACTGGTGCCTTGCAATATAGTCTACAGAGCTTGACTCAAATGAACAGTTCTAAGAAAAAATAGAGGTAGCAGTAAGGTGTTAAATGTTAGTGAGAATAGCAATAGATTGCTTAAGGGGGGTGTGGACTTTCAGGTACAGCCTCCGTCAAACTGCCGTAACTTCTTCAATATTCATTTAATCTTTATAAACGTATACAGTTTTTTGCAGAAAAGGGTTCAATGAATCCAACCATGATAATGAAATTGACCATTTTGGGAAAATTATAAAAAACACATTTTTTGACCCATTTTAGGTTCTGCAAAGATAACTCAAAATTTATTTTGTCAAATTTTGTCATACTAGTTTTATGATAATCCTGATAACATTCCCCAGGGTGCTTCTTTTCTTTTTTTTTAAATCTTTTTTTTTTTGAGTTATAGACCAAAAAGTGCCAAAAAATTTACCTCCAAAATCATGAAAATCACATTTTTGGGGGGAAATGTTGGGTGTAGGAAAAGAAATAATTTCATGCATGTAGAAATAAACATGGACGTAAGATGATGCATAAACTATGTTAGTATCCTGCAATTTGGGGTGTGGGGCACTGCCACTTTTAGCCAATATTGGGGCTTTGTGACATTCAACAATCAATTTATCCATTTTAATGTTTCTTCTTCACTTCAGGTCAGCAATACGCTTTTCGCGAAAGATTTTGATATAGTTCCTTAGGGTTCAATTTCAGTATTCAGTCCCCAAAGATCACCATTTCCATTTGAAGATCACCCTCTTCCTCTTTTGACAGTTCTACCGTAGAGAGTAGACATCCCCTTGCCCCCTCCCCCACCCACCCCAAATTTGACAACCATGTCTTGACTCATATTATACAGTCTGTAATGATTGAGCTAGGGAGTGATCTAATCCCATGGGCGTACACTTTACAGTTACAGTGTTTTAAAATATATCTAAGTAAGTTTTGTTTCTGTCCATCTTACTTTTATATTTCTTTGTTTGATATCTTGTAGGCCATGTAAGCGAGGACCAGTTGAAAAGCATGTATGAAAATTCCAGACCTTCCAGCTCAAACAGTGCCTCTATCGGCAAATTAGGGTTGCTTGATGCACTCAACAGTGCTGAGGTAGGTATACACTAGTTTATGTGATTAACTAATTGCCATTTATGGGGGACCAGTGGATGAGTCTATGTGAGAATTCTAGACCTTCCAGCTCAAACGGTGCCTCTATCTGCAAATTAGGGTTGCTTGATGCACTCAACAATGTTTAGGTAGGTAGACACTTGTCTGTTTTGGTCTGTTTTGAGGTTCAGTAATTGCAACATGGGGGACCAGTTGACGCTATGTGATAACTAATGACCATATAAGCCATGTATGGGGGACCAATTGGCTTCTGTACCTTACAGCTCAAATGGAGTTTCTATTGACAAAATAGGATTGCTTGGTGCACTTAACCAGTTGCAGCAGAAGCAGCATAATTTAGAGGGACAGGGACAATTTGGGGTGGGGTGGGGGGGGGGGGGGCAGTGGCATATTTAGTACACCTATGTGACGTGTTCTACCGAAACCAGACACAATTGGGCAAGATATCAAAATTGGTTTAGTATTGATTATTAAAGTAGAGATCTTCAACTTTACAATGGTACTTTCTTTTTTTAAATCAGACTTCCCAAAGCGGAGTTGAATCATTTTCAAGTTCGTCTTATGAAAACTTCAAACTGAGATCTTACTTAATCTGAAACTTTCACAATTATGGTATAAATACGCTGAAGATTAATTATTTACAAGAAACACAAATTCCTAAAAAATCACCCCCAATTAGGTTTTGGGCTATTTCTCAGTTTGGAGCTCTGCCCAATTCCATCTGGTTTCGGTAGAACATGTCACATATTCTATGGGCCATGCTCCCCGCACATCCCCTGGTTATTGGCTAAAAATGTTGACTGTTATTAGTGTATTTACTTTACAAAAATATTGAAAGCCACTGGTCTAGTAAATCTTTTTCATAACTTTCGATAAAACATTCATACCACTAGAATTGTCTAAATAGCACCCGGCTAAAATTTCCAAAAGTTGCAAATTGGCAAGCCGCCTTGCAGCAACAAATGAATACAGTACAGAAGAGTTTGAGTGTGCATTACGCAGAAGGGGTACACTTACACTGTGCATCAGATGCATGAGACGTGCATATGCCAGAATCCAGCACATAAACTTGGAATACCGTATTATCCCTATTAAGCGCCCAGGGCGGTTAGCAAAGTCATTATGGGTGGGCGCTTATTATGTTACCTTTTTAAACTCATTTATCGTACTAAAATAAAATGTACAAGTGGTCATTTGAAGATGCTGACCATTTGATGGTCATTTGAAGATGCTGACCATTTGATGGTCATTTTAGGAGGCTGACCATTTCATGTACTAAATGAAATATATGTACAAGTGGTAATTTGAGGATGCTGACCATTTGAAAAGGTGGGCGCTTATAAGGGATTGTTTGTTGGTAGTCATTGAGAAAAACAGGGGTGGGCGCTTATAAGGTCCTGGGCGCTTAATAGGGATAATACGGTAATATTGTGCTTGGACAGATATAAGACACTTTTTATGATGTATCTTATTATTTGTTTGTGTCACTTTTTCAGGGCTCCAAGCCGTACGAAGAGCATTTCTTGTTTGACGATGCATCAAGACGGCAACGTGTCACCGGGGAGGATGAGCCCAAGAAGAGAGCTAAGAAGATTGTCATTGTAAGCAACTAAAACATAATTGCCAAAAACCTGATTCCCTTTGAAGCCATGTTTTGCCTTATGTTGGGATCAAAATAGTGACAAGCATAGTGTTGGCAAACGCCACCGCTCAACAGTCAAGTGTTATGGAGTACAATTGAAAGTTGATCATTCATTCTCAACGAAAAAATGATTATTACCTGGAATTTCTGACGTCACATTTCCGAAAGATCACAACTGTTAGTATAGTTAGAGTCATTAGTCTGTGGATGAGTCTTACTGACTGTTGTGACCTTTCGGAAATGTGACGTCAGAGAATCCAGGTTATTATTAGGCAAACAAAAAAAAATTGTTTGGTTGCCCTTTCACCTCAATTTTTTTTGGGGTCGGTAGGTCGTTTTTTTTTGTTTTTGGGTTTTTTTTAGATGTCAAAGAATGCCAAAAATACACTTTCAAGTGAATTAGATATGTTTTTATTTCGAAATAAAAGTGTTTTACAAATGTAAAATGGAAGATGAAAGGGATTTTACATGATTTTTGCATACATTACCAATCTTGTCTTACACAAACAATTCACACTCAGTCAAATCAGATATCTATAAAACTTGATGTAGTGAAGATTTTGATCAAACAATCGAGAAATGTTGATGATTCCTGGACAGTGGCAACTTTATTGAGTTTACAAAATTTCTATCCCTTTCGTAGCAACAAATGACACGGCAAACCTGTCGGTCGCCATTCTGCAAGGGTAGCTATCGAATTTCAATCTGGTTTTGATCCAAACGTGCAAGACATTCGCTGCAACAGATTTGAGGGATCACTTTCGTATTCAGTGTACGAAACCTTCGAATCTGAATTGATACATTTATACATGAACAGCACGCAGCATTTTGTACATGAATTGCACGTCAACAATTGTTTTAAATCAAATGAAATATATGCAATATTTAATTTGAAAAATATCTGCTTCGTCAAAATGTTGAACCAAATAGGGGAATCAATTGCACTTTCTATGTTCGCATTCCATATAAAATAAATATATTAATATTTCTATATGACGCAATAAAACAAAAGTATAAGTTTTTATGTTAATATTTTATTCAATCTTTTCTTAGAAACGTTCATGCACAATAGAATAGAAACACACCAAGGTGATCGAGCGAAACACGTGAGGTGAAATGTTATGTTTACGATTGTCATGTACCTGCTCTTTTAGCATCAGCCTAGAAGCTCCTAGAGAGGAATAAAATATGTATGGCCTAAGAATATGTGTCTGCAATCCATTTTAAATGAACAGCAACCGTAATTCAACATCTCGTAAGCATTAATATTCATGAAATCAACTTTTTGATTTATTTTTTTTGAAGAAAAAAAAAAAGAGAAAAAAAAGGGGGAAAAAATTGGGGGGAAAAATTGGAGAGAAAAATTGGAGAGAAAAAATGCGACCGAGATTGTTCAATATTTACGGTCGGTCGGGAAAGGGCAACCAAACAATTTTTTTTTTGCCTTATCTTGTGTTGAGAACGAATGATCAACTTCGAATTATTTGATTACCAACCAGTATGTTTAGCCTTTAACAAAGCTAGGCAGCATTCCAGTGTGTAATTACATGATTTTTCTCTCACTTTGTAAAATTCCTATAACAACCCCATTTTGTTCCTATTTTGACTATGTAACTTAGGCCAAAAAAAAAAAATTGTTATATTGGCGTAACGGGCTGAACAAAAATAGGGTAGGTAGGTAGGGATTTTTTTTTTTTTTTTTTTTTTTTTTTTTTTTTTTTTTTTTTTTTTTTTTTAGCAGCTGTTTTTGAACAATGTTAACCGAGTTTAAACATTCCCTATTGTTTGTTAGAAGTACCGTCGTATTTCGTTCGAGAAAAAACATTTATTTTTTTCATTTTTTTATTTTTTAGGGTCGGTCGGTTGGTTTTTTTTTTTTTTTTTCACTGAAAAAAAAAAAAAAGTGTAGGGTCGGGCGTATTTTTAGGGTCGGGCGGGTTACGCCAATATAACAAAAAAAAATGTGTGGCCTTACAGTAGATGTCTTTTGTCCTATCTCTATAATAGAAACAGCGTGGGTTTGAACCAGAAGAGCCTGCCCCATCATCATCTGCTGCCAGCAGAACTGCCCCTAGTAAGCCGATGAAGACCAGTAGTAAAGGCAACACTATGCTCTCTGCAAATACATATCTCAGCGAAGTAAGCTTAGATATAAGACAACCAGGCCTCAAATTACAAATATTTTAGGGCACTCATTTCAAGGCCAGTGCACAAGAGCACAAGAGGCCACTATATGCTTAAGAATACATTGAAATTGAGGGCACCAAGGCCAAGTCAAAGGGCATGGAGGCCATGGCCTCGATGGCCTTCCTGTTATTTTAGCCCTGAAGGCGACAAACCTGTTCTACTGGTCCACTGACCCATTTATTATTTTATTTTTATTATTTATAGATTTTTGCTTGTAAATTTCGACAATTGCTGAAAATTCACACACAAAAAAACCTGCCAGACCGACGCTACTTGAGAGGTCCGTTTGCCCATAGAAGAGGGTTTGTTTTTACATCCCCTACACAAAATATTGTTCATTATGTTCAACTAGTTTTGCTAATTATTGTGGGCTAGGATATTGTGTCTTTTTGCAGACACTCCATCAGGCTGAATGGTCTGGTAGCGCATTGTCATTCCACTTAGCCTTATTGGGGACCAAAGGTTTTCCACTTATCAGGGGGGGGGGGGGGGGGGGACCCAAGGGATGTTCCAGATAGCCATAAACCTGTATCAGTGGCAGCAATTAAATACTGAGCTATAATTGTCCTCATTGTCAGTCAAATAACCATTTAACATCACTATACTCTAAATCACTATCCTTGAATGAATCCTATATACATCGGGTATTATGCACGTGTTCTACTTTGTCAAAGGGATTCTGAATCTAGATTATAGTTCATATTTCCTGTCATGTTTCACCAGGATGCTTTTATTCAAATGAATAACTTCGTTTTGTCGTAGATTATCGTAATGATGTATGTTCAAGCCTTGATCTGACAATTGATTGTATATACAGCGATTTTAATAAAATAGTAATAAGACAAATGGTTTTCAATGAGATTTAAAATGTTGATACATATTCTTTTCAATGCCTTGAACTATCAAAATACCATTCAAAACTGATATTCTTAGTTGTGATATAAAGTAAATAATGGTTCATTTATTTTTCAATAGAATAAACCTTCATTAAAATGTCTGTAAAATGAAAGAATTTAGTGAAAAAGCTAGTTGTATTTGTACCCTTATTTAGCACATGATCCAGGGTCATCAGACATCCCTTCACAAAATGTTCATTCCACTATTATATTCCCTCCTTAACACGTTTCAAAATGTTTCAAATATTGCAAATTTATTGAATTTCGTTGCCATATTTGGTATAAACCATGAGAAATGCATTAATATAAGTACAAACATGCCTAATTTCGGTCCAGTAATCCTTGAGATAGAACTTGAAAGTTTAGAAAGGTTTCGGAATAATCCGTTTTGAATATGTTAAAACTAATAGCCTTGTGGAAGTGTTAATACATTCAATGAAGCCTGTTGCAAGAAACTCCAGCATCACTGTATGCAATTACTGATGACCTGTATGCAAATCGACGGAGTTAAATAGCGCCATCTGTTGCGTATAATGTGTTCATTGTACAATGTTGCACATAATTTGGCTGAGGGGACTAGATTAGATTCAATGTTTTCCAATCGGTAAAAACATATCGTTTTTATTTTTTTTACTTTCATGCTAATTAAAAAATGTTTATTCTGTTTCTCTTCAGGTGAGGCGCATAATGAGTGAGAAGTCATATAAAGAATTCTCAACCCTGATACATAACTACAAAAAGGTATGCTTTTCCCCCTCCCCCTCTTCCCCTCCCCCCCCCCCCCCCCCTTGTATCTCATTTGTGGTGAATAAAACTGAACTGAACCAGGCAGGCAACACCCAACTGCTATGTGGAAAGGGGGGCTATGCAATGTCCGTTTATTGCAAATGATCTGAAAGTATTTATTAGTTTTATTATGAATTTTTCGTAGAGAAATTCCAGAATGGAAACTTACTATTTTTCCATACGGGTTTCAACAACTTGTCTGTTGTCTTCCTCAGTGGATTGTGTTTGATCCAGAGCTAGTGTTTCTAGTCTGTTTGTTGATGATGACGTCATCGAGGGGGCTTACCAACTCAGTCACCTTTACGACCCTCTGATCCAGAGTACGTCATCATCAGCATCTGATGACGTCATCATCAAAAAACAGACTAGAAACACTAGCTCTGGATCAAACACAATCCACTGAGGAAGACAACAGACAAGTTGTTGAAACCCGTATGGAAAAATAGTAAGTTTCCATTCTGGAATTTCTCTACGAAAAATTCATAATGTTCTTTTGAATTCCTGATGAAACTATTTCATATTTATTAGTTTGTTCCACTGCAAAAACCTTTAATAAGAGTTAACATTTATTGAGAGAAAAAAATCCCAAACCTGAAAGTTGAGTACATTGTTCATTTGTATGGTAAATGTAATGGTATACATCATGTGCAAGGAATCCCTTTAAACATGGCCACCTATTATCAAAAATGGTTAAGAGATTTCACGGCTTTGGCCTCATGTCACCCTATACTGTGTCCAATTGCAATGCACCTCCACCCCTTTATTCACCTCTCCCCCAAACCCAACTGATCTTTTTCATTCAAGAGCCATTATTTCTGTTATTTATTGCAGCAAACCTCGAGGAATAACAAAAATATATCCTTCGGGGAATGGAGAATTCAAGGGTTATAGTCAAATGTTAACATTTTGATATTAAATGTAATGATTGAAATCTTTTTAATACAAATTATGAGGAGGAAAATAAACATAAAGGTAAAAGATGGAGAATTGAAAAAGCTCCTTGCCCCAGAATTGTTGTCATCCGGAGGGAAATCTCGGCATTTGGAGAGAAAATGTTGACATTTTGGAAGACAATTATTTAGTGGTTATGTACATTAAAATATGATAAATGTAGTTAAAAAATTGTGAGAAATTTGACTTGCTTCTTGAGTAGAAATAAACATTTTTTCCAGCCATGATAGCAAGGAAGCTGGCTGGAATGAATTTCTGGGAAAATTTAACATTTTGTTTTGTTTTAATAATAATTTTGTTCCTAATTTACAGTCTCAAGATTTCAATAAGCTGATATCCAACCTAGCAGATTTATTTGTAGACGACGCCTCGAGACACCACCTGTTTAGAGGTATGTGCTCATTTTTTTGTTTCTATTTTTGGCCTGTTTATTGGACCATGCATACTGGCGACTTAACTCTCATTTTGTGGTTACAGGTCTCATATGTGGTGTGATCAGATCTGCAAATTTGCCCCTTTAGAATCATCAACTGCGATAAGGTTGGGGCAAAATTGCGACAAGTGTTTGCAGCCCTAAATTAAGTTGCTATCGCGACTCACCTAATACTGCAACTTGACTTGAAGGAATTGCACCTTGACCTCAAAAGTGAGGTGCAAAATAGGAAAATGGGAAAATGTCAGCACTGGGTGTGATCAAGCAAAATTAGTCGGAAGTCAGTTGTATGCATTGTTTATTTTTCTGCTTGATTGCATACATCATTTGAAAAGCTACATTTTGCAGAAAAACCCATGAATATTGGTCAATTGATTCCTTAGATATGAGCAGTTGAAGGGTTGCAGAAACAATACCAACACAAAAGACATCTCCTTTGTTTGGCTATACGATGGCGCGGACATACGGGACCTTGAGTTATTTTTAGCAAATTTGCTGGGCAACCAGTGTTTCAAAAGCAAAACATTCCATGCACGCACGTAACGCCGAGCGTTATGCACTTGATTCGCAGTAGGCGCAATGTGCGGTTGTCGTAATTGATTGATCTGCGCAAGTTGTTTTTGTTTTTGTTTTCACCGGCGTTGGTTTGTTTTCACCGGCGTGACGTAGGTGCGCCCCAACCTATATCTTAAAATCAATATTTGTGAGTTCCGACTCATTTTAGTAAAAAAATAAAAGATTTAGGCATCTACAAGAAGGGCTTAGAAAGTAAACAGAATTAATAAGGAATAAAAGATAGACATTTGATATTTTATAAAATCCGCAATTATTAATCGAACGTCATTTAAAAAAAATAAAACGCTAGTTTTTGAGGTTTGTTTTTCCTTTTACATACAAATTCAAAAACTTGAATTCCACTTTCCTTTTTCTTCCTGTTTCATGAATATGTTGTGATTTTGGTGTAACAGGTTTTTTTTTATTTGTTTACACCTTCAGGTATCCTGATTGTTGTTGCCCCACTGTTGCCATTGAGACAATAGTTTAATCAGTTCCAAATTGGTCGAGATTTTTTTTTATCTCTCCGCGCTGTTTTGGCAGCACGCATGCATCACTCATAAAGTGCTCAACAAAAGAAAGTCATACACTTTGTTTAGGTCCATTAAAGTACTTTCCGATTATGATGTGACCAAATAGACTAAATAGATATTTAGATGAATCTTTCCGGCACAATTTGATACCAAAGTTGCTACCTAACAACAAAGATAAACCATGATTAGAACCATTTAAAGAAAATTAGTCACTTTTCAAAAGTCACATTTTCAACGCACACAAGCCGCGAGAAAATGCTGTGCGTGGCACTTGAATGGCCGGTAATGAAATGGATATTGATCACACACTGCAACTGCGTTGGGTCCTGCCTGAGCGAGCGGGCTATTTGATTATGAACAGGTAACATGTGGTCTTTTCTTCCCGCGTAGTGTATTGGAAATGTGACTTTTGAAAAGTGACTAATTTTCTTCAAATGGTGCTAATCATGGTTTACCTTTGTTGTTAGGTGACAACTTTGGTATCAAATTGTGCCTTAAAGATTCATCCACATGTCTATCTAGTCTGTTTGGTCAAAAAATAATCGGAAGTTACTCTAAAAGACCTAAACAAAGTGTATGACTTTCTTTTGTTGAGCACTTTATGATGCACAGTGCGCTTGTTGCCAGCGCCATTCTGTATTCATTCGTTGCTGTAAAGAGGCTTCGCCAATTTAGAACTGATCAAACTATAGGTGTTGTATTGTTGTATTTTACTTGATAGATTGTTAATTTTTTCCAAAACTTCTTTGTATTTTTCACCTAGGTTTCTACCTGTTTGTGAGGCCCTGCCACAAGAAGCGATTTCATGACGTCTGTCAGAGCGTGACCGGTCAGGGATGTGGGTTCCAGCCAGAACATGCCATAGGCAGAAAGAAGCTAGAAAGACACAAGGAATCTGCAGGTAAATCATCATATGTGGCCAATCGCAAGCCATCATTCATTGATAGCAATTCTTAGGCAGGACAGTCGAGAGATGCCAATTTTCAGGAAATTTCCTGATTTCCTGATTTTTTTGTGGTCAAAATGTACACTGTTTTTATTTATTTTTCGGCTGTTTAAGTTGTTCACTGTCAATGAAGTTTTGAACTGTCTGTCAATCAACCTGTCTATAATGTTGATACGAATTGTTAATCTAAAGAAAAATAACAATCAACCAAACTCGAATTTCGATAGGATTTGCAGTCTGCTGAAGATAGCAATGTGGGAATTGGAGATTTTCTTGCAATTTTTAAAATGAAAATCTCAACGACAAAAATCCACACACGCAATACCCGACCAACTCTAGAGGTACATCTGCTTGTAGAAATGCTCTTTTTTCCTTCCCCCTTAGGTGACGAAAAAACCACCCAGTTTTACGGGCCCGACTGACCCACTTTTTGAGTTTTTCAAGTTTTTATTTGTTTTGCTTTTTGTTAGAATTTCTTCTCAAATCATGTAAAATTATCTTATTGCTAACTTTTTTAACAAATTTGCTTGTAAATGATTTGACCAAGAACAATTAAGTCAGAAATTGCGACATTCTATGTTTGTAGCATTCAAAAATATGTGAAAGTGTGACATTATTGACATCCACATATAATTTTGAGTGATTCCTTCCTCTCTTCCCTTTGTTTCCCACTACAGCACTGTCCAGTCTGTCCCAACACTGTTTGTAAGATGACATATACTTTACCTTTGTGTGTTTGCACTGTCTATACACTGGGGGGCACTAACATTTGAAAAGTGTATGTGCCATCCTGAAGACTCCCCTTTTCACCCTCTTCTGCTCGCTCTAAGACCCTCCCTTTGACCTTTATCAGCTCTAAAGACCCCATTTGAGTGAAAATACATAATCATGAAAATTTGCATTCCAAAGATAGTATTTTCATCAAAAATCTGCGCAGCTCTGAAGCCCCCATTTTTGAGATCCTGGATGGCGCACCTACCAACAACAAAAAAGTTGAGACCCCCCCCCCCCCCCCGAACCATACTGTGACCCTTGTTTTTCCTACCCATTTGTTTCTCACAACAGCACTTTCACAACACTGTGTGTAAGATGATGTATATGTCATCTTTATAGGTCTAATTTACTTTTCAACCATGCTGTGACCATTGTTTCCTCTTCCATCCGTGACTATATGCCACTCCCTGTCTCTGTCACTAGAGTTTTGATTAATTTCCTTTGTTTGCATCACTTGCATAATATTGTACTGTTAAAGTAAAATTTGTAAAAGTCACAACTTGTGTTGCACTTTCTCTGTGTTAAAGATTTGATACGTTGTCTGAAACGTAAAGTACACAATTTCCAAAAGGTTAAATGTTGTCGGCAAACGCAGATTTGAGATAGAGGCCAATATATTTGGTTAAATATTTAAAAAATAATACAAAAAAACATGCTTCTTCAAATCATATCTTGTGTTTACAAAGTCCAATTACCTTCAACATGGTATCATTTCAAAGCTTAAAATGTGCTCTTTCAAGTCATACCAATAACTCAGATTTGACCCTTGCCTACAACATATCCATTTTGATGTGACGGGTCATATTTATTCTTTCCTATTCATGTTGGTGCTTGTAAGTTAATTTAAAATATAAAACATTTAGCTTATGTAACCAGAATTTGTCTTACATGGAATAAATAAAAGTAGGACAAAAAAATGTAATAAAAGAACACAATCTCGCAAATTGAACATTGTGTGTAATGTTTGAATTAGTCAAAGCACAAACATGTTATTGAATGAAAATAACCCCTTATATAGTGAAAACAACTCACTTTTCTCACTTTCGTAAAAACTATACTGGTATGAAATGTTGCATTTTTTTGTTTGTCACAGCAATTATTACAAGCTGCGGCACACCAAGGGTACACTTTTTTATGCACCATGATAGATGTTAATGGTTGTGAACTCTGTGGTTTCTATTTCTTATTTCTGTTAACTAGAACGCAACCCCTACATACAGCTAAATCACTGTACTTTTTATATATTTACTTAGACGGTTCACAGAGTGAAGCTAACCAGTCGTCGACGGCGCCTCGCACGATGGAAACTGTCCTAGCTAGTAAATCGACAGCGTCCGCCAGCACAAAGAACTTGAACACAGAAACTCACCTGAACCAAGGTAGATACCAATCTACCCATGATGCACCACAACATGTCGCTGCTGTACAAGGTAACCAACCAACGGAGGGGGAGAGGCATGATGGTGCTGCACGTACTGCTAAGACTACCCCTGATAAATGTGATCAACCAGATTTGGATGATTGTGACAATAGACAACCAGGAGAATCGCAGGGTCAGCATCAAGGTAGAATTCAACCTACCCATAATGCAATGCAATCTGTCGCTGAATTTGACAAGCAAAGTCATCACAGTGCAGCAACTGAGCAGGAAACAAAAGCAGATGATCAGGAGTTGTCGGATTCAGTTCCATCTCTGCAATCGCAATCATGTACCGCTAATATGTCCGCCAATGAGAGAGACAAACTGAAGGACAGTTCTAAAGCAATATCTAGACAAATGATAGAAACAGAGGTGGACCTGGATTTGTCGAAATCTGTGACTGTGACTGTACAATCATGTACGTCTAAAACTCCCTCCGATCAAACACACCGACCTAGTGAACATAGTAAATCAGAACCCACTCAAGTCGCCACACACCTGAAATCATCGACTGGAAAGAAGAAACAGTCATCCATTTTGGATCTCTTCAGAAGAAAAACAGCAACGGATTCTCCTGAAAGTCAGAAAAAGCAAAATGATGAGACCTTGGCAGCACCTTGCAGGGATAAACAAAAGAGTGATGACAGCTTTAATAAGGTCAAAGATAAATCTGTGTTAACCTGCCGGGAAAGATTAGATAACCAAGGCAGTCAAAGAAAGCAGAAAGCCTTCAGAAAGGTGCTTGTGCCGGACACGCCAGACAAGGATAGTGACCATGAAGAATGCAGGAACAGCCAGGAAAATGACAGTAGTGAATTGAACACACCCTCTGGTGACTCCGAGGAATTCTTTGACGTCATCTCAACGAGCGTGGACAAGATCATGAAACCACGACGAGTAAACGAGATGACGGGTTCTGGTAAGACGTGTCCGGCGGTAGATGCAGACATTGGGAGTGGCAAGAAGTCTAAGAGGAAGCCCCCTCTGAAAGGTGACAATGGTGAGATGACCAGTATGCAAAGGTTGGAAGGCGTAGAGATGAATGAACCAGAACCAAAGAATGGATGTTGTGATATGAACGTGGATTATCAGGGAAACACTGACAATAAGCAATGTGAAAGCAAGGATGCTGTGAATGTTGCTAAGGTAGATTATGAAGCAACAAGGGAACACAAGAAGAACGATGGCCGTAAGTCTTCTTCAAAGCATCCCCAAGTGTTCCAGGGAACACAGCTGAAAGAGAGAAAACATTCTGGTGGTACGACGGATGATTTAACAGCACATTATGTCAAATCAAGTCATAAGAAAAAGGACACAAGAAAAGAAGACCCCTCAAAGTACGAGTCCTGTATCCAAAATGTCCAGGTAACAAAAAAGAAGAAGAGAAGACATTCTAATGGTACAGAAATGGTCAATCCCGATTCTGAAATTTTGAGAAAACATTCTAATCGTACAGAAATTGTCAAGCCAGATTCTGAAATTCTGAGAAAACATTCTAATGGTACAGAAATGGTCAAGCCAGATTCTGAGAAGTCTCGCCTCCAACCAAAGGAACATGAAAAAAAGAACGCCCACAAGTCACATTTTTCAAAGGACGAGATGTCAAGCGGAGGCGCTCGGGAGACGCAAAAGAAAGAGAGAAAACGCTCTGGTGGCACAGATTTTGCCAAGGGTGATTCTGCCAAGTCCAATGTTCATGCCAAAGAACACAAAATGCATACCAAGGTACACAAAACCAAAGATAGCCACATATCTCATGTAGCAAAGCATGACACTTTTAAGCAAGCCCCACACGAAACACCAGAACAGAAAAGCAAGTACTTCGGCGTTTCAAAATCTTGCCTCGACTCCAAAGAAATCAGAACGAATGAAAGTTGTAAGGATACGGATAATGATTTTGCAGAGGCCTCTTCCTCAAAATCGCAGCATGAATTAAAAAAACACAAACGAAGAGACAGTTTGAAACATACTCATAGCACAAGTTCTTCTAAGAATCACACGTCTCTTACACAGACACCAGAAAGCAATAAACAATATCGGCACAGTCGTGAGCCATCTCTTACACAGATACACAGCAGCAGTAAGCCACATGCAAACAGTGAGAAGTCGCCTGCTGTGACGGATGGTAGCAAATCATGCGTAAGAGATGACGACTTCAAGGACTGTACAAAGAAGCGTAAGAAGGCGAAACATAAAAGACTAAGTGTTGAAGACCCACCTCTCTTCTCGGACCCGTTCCTCTCGTCTCAGAGCGGTCAAGAACGGGCCAAAAAGCACAAGAAAAAGAAACACAAGGATTTGCCCGGTGTCTCGCCATCCTCAGCTGAGGGTGAGAAGGATGAAGATAAGCAGACAGCTCACCGAGAAAATTTGAAGCATATAGAGAACGGTCTGGCAGATTCCGATTGAGATGTCTTGCCAATATATCATGTGTAATTTATTATTGTTTTGCAAACCAGGCTTTTTGAAAAGTTGTGCAATTCAAGAGTTTTTGAATTATTCATATTTTATCTCGCTATACAGGGTGAATAAAAAAATAAAATTGTGTAGTGATTAAAACGGCCCTTTGACATTGATATGTGCATTAAACCATGACATGCTTGTTGTTTATATAAAGCATATTTAATTTAGTTCATCTTCCGACTATGAAAGTAATCTACTGAAGAAATAAGCAAAATGCGAAAGGTTTTGAAGCTTAAGGTCATGTTTTTTATACTGGGTACCCAAAAAAGGTGGATCTGTTACATTTGCACTACATATTATTACTTTGCATGCATATATTTTGGCTATTCTTTATCACACATACTCAAATTTGGTCTTATTTTGATGAGAAAGTATTTGGCCTTTATTTCAAAAAGAAAAATATAAACTACCATGGTTCTGTTAATTACAATAGTTCGTTAAACCTAATTAGTCAGGGGTGGAGGAGTATGTGGAGGAGGAGTATGTGGAGGAGGAGGAGTGCATAGTTGAACAAGTATGGTGCAATATACATTGGGCAAACATAAAATGCATTGGTTTCACTCTTGGTACAATTCTATATTGAAAACATAACATTATTGAAGCATATTTGAATTAAAAATATAATTAGTTAATTAAGGAATCATTAATTAGCATTAGGAAGCTCAAAAAATTGTTAAGAAACGTAAGTTGGCCGCAGTTTGCGAATGTATGCAAACATTTGCCTGCACCAAACTGTCCATTTTAAAAGTATAGAAAGGTTGAGGTACCCTTTTGAATAAATAAATTTAACTATTTAATTAAAAATTAAAAGAAGATATGTAATTAACCTCATGTATTCTGTATTGTCTGGATGTTAATTAGCACATTTTGTTAAATGCCTTTGTGGGGTGTTATTACTTGTTTTTAACTGTGTTACCAAATAAGTAAAAACTGCTGGTTTTCATCAAGCTTGTAAACTCAGGAGAATTATTAAATTCTTAGGAATGCAACTGACCTGACCTAGTATAGGATGACCAGCATAAGCAGTTTGCCAATCAACATTGGATCACCCTATATGTTGAATACAACTTAAAACGAAAACATTTTATAATTCAATCTTAAATCAGACTCTTGAAATTTGAATACTGGGTTCAAACATTATGGAAACTAAACTTATTTGTTCATTTGAATGTGCTTTGCACATCATGAAGGTGCAAGAAGGATGAACGCAATTAGTTGTATGCCACTAAACATGTGCCATTGGGAAAATTTGAGTCACCCTGTAGTTAAAGGGCCCCTTTTTATTGAACATTATTTGAAAGTCATACCACTTTCAGCATTTGCCACTTCAAATTGGAATGTAAAATCATGTTTCAGATGCAAATTTAAATTCATTCAATTTAATGATTTGTGGATAATCATGTATACCTAAATTAATGTTTTAAACACCCTATATGTTTAAAATTAACAACTTTACATAAGAAAAGGGTGACTTTCTAAATCAATCAATGTTGATGTACATGTAATTGATGCATTTTTATTTGAAATCTACTTGAATTTTGTTAAAATACTAGTCTTTGTATGTATGTAGTAATAGAAGCATTTTTCCGGAACTATTTTTTTTTTTTTAGACACCCTGTATGTAGAATTTCAGATTCATAATGAAATTTAATTTGCATATGTCTGGATGGGTATTTTATTAAACTACTTTAAATATGTACTGAACTTTTCTCTCATCACTTCATATACATAGTGGAAGTAATTATTGAAACTCTTCTTTTTTAGAAGATTTTGCTTGTTACACCCTGTACAATTTCGGGCCACCCTGTATAATCAACTTGATTGTATGCTATTTGCATCCGTTACAGTATATGCTTTCAGAATATGTATACTTTTACCAACTTTAAATGTAAACTTTTTCAGATATAATGCATTAACTGAAAAAGGAACCTAATTTATGGAAAAAGGGACATGTAACACAAATTGTACCCAGTATAAAAAACATGACCTTAACCCTTTTCACCATTTCTATGCATGGAGAAGAAACAGTTGACGAAATGGACTCGGAAGAAGCAATAGACTCAGCACTTACAACTTGTGAACCTGTCAAGTATTTTTCTTAACAAATATGACCGATTTTCAAACTGAAGAACGATCGATCAAGAAACAAGTTGTCTTCAGAACATTTCATTTGTGCGATATGCAGTTCTGTGGTACCGTACATTCTAAATTCTCCCCTCTTTTAAGTTATGCAATATTAACACAAGCTTTTGCGTAATTACAGCCTTGTTTACAGCTTACAAAACCTGTCACATTTGGCTTATTTTTCAGTTCATGCCTTTTTTATTTAGAGAGATGAACAAGATTAATAATGTTTACAAACGGCAACAGTATCATGGTACAATGCACTCATCAAGGTCAAAAGGCCGTTTCAAATTGTGCACAATTTCTTTTTGTTATTCACCCTGTACTATTGAATCATATTGGAGGGGTGATATCATGTCATAACATTTTATCCGGGCATTTTTATATGCTCACCATCGTTGTGAAGTGGAAAATTATTTTCATGACGCTTATTTTTCAAGATTTTACAGTTAAAAGCAGTGTTGCTGTCTGTTTTATTCACAGTTTTAAGCACATTTTCATTAAACACTTAAAAAATTAAAATTTGCGTTTTCGTTGTTTGTTCATGGCAAAAAAGGCAAACGATGAAGGGGACAAAACAAAAAAAAGTCTCGCTACAGATCACACCCACTTCATGTTCATCATGTTATGGTGTAAGAAATGTTGACTTTAGTATAAGGCTGCGAAAAAAAATTAAAAAAATTGTGTTGCCCTTGAGTGCCTAAAATCAGGTCGATCGGTCGGTTTTCATTTTTCATTTTTATACTGACAAATATTACTAACAGACCATGTTCATGACAAGACAAAATTGGTAAATGTCAATTTCTAGTGTTAAAAAAATGCGACCCTGATTTTTGAGATTTTAGGGTCGGTCGCTAAGGGCATCATAACAATTTTTTATTTTTGCCTAATGATGTTCTTGAGGCAATTAACAATTGACAGATAGTCCTGTTCCCCTTAATTGTCAATGGAAGCAGGACTATAGGGCACTTGCATGGTAGGTCATTAGTTCAAATCATCCTCCATGACCTATGCAAATGTACACAGTACCAACCACTTCAATCGATGATATCTTATCAAATGATTGGTGTTGTACTCTGTGTATTTGTATAGGTTGTGGAGACTGATTTGAACTAATGACCTTCCATGCAAGCACCCTAATTAGGGTGTGTTCACACTAGAGTTAAGTTTTCCCCACCTCCCACATATCCGGATAAAAAGCCTAATATGAACTGGAATTTGTGGAGAAAAAAATGATCTGGATTAAAATGTGAAACTGTCCGGATATTATCCGCATCGATCATAGTATGAACGTGTTTATCAATCCGGATAGAATCCGTATTAACCTCGTGTCCCGGATAGAAATAATAATGAAAGTATATTCATAACACATGGTTGATTAGTAATTATTCATACCGAGTGAACAGGGTATCTCAGATTAACGATATGGTTTAGAAGTCCCAAGTATGCAAATGAGGATTATAAGATATATTCCATTGTTAAATACTGTGGTAGATGTGTAATGGTAGAGCATGACATTGTATTCAGTGAGATCATGTGCATACTTGGGACTTCTACAACATACCGCTACCTATAGCTGGATGATTGATGTTTACTTGAAACTTGTACACAAAATGTTAGAATAATATTTTGTGCTTGCAATGCTTATATAATAAATATGTAAAGAAATGAACAAATCAATACATACATATACAAATGAGCATTTATAAAGCGCCTTTAATACATCAAGATCAAAACGCTACATACATACAAATGAGCATTTATAAAGCGCCTTTACATCAAGATCAAAGCGCTACATACATACAAATGTGCATTTATAAAGCGCCTTTACATCAAGACGCCTTTACATCATCAATTAAATGTTGGATTACTGACCTCTCAAAAGTTTGCCTTAAAAAGGTGTTTTACAATTTCAACTAAATTATTGACACAAATTGTTAATGGTTATCATGTTTTAGAATCTGTTACAAATTGCTGTTCTAATCTTAAAGCCATTTTAGGCCATAGGTCATCTTCAAGTGTTTTATTGAAACTTAAAAACATATAAAATTTGGAATTGTGCGATCCAAAGTATTCAACCTATGAATTGATAATGTTGCGAGGTGTTTTCCAGATGGATATTTCATGAATTTAATTATGCTATTGAAATATTTAAAGGTGTAAGACCTAATTCACCATCTCTATTTAATTTAGTTAAACATACTGGACCGTATTCTTGTATTAAACATGGTGTCAGCCTAAAATTGTCGCTAACTAACTCATGTTTAAGTTAAACAGAAGTTTATATTATAGACAGGACTTTTAACAAAACACATTTTTAAACGAATATCGTCCCCAGAAAAGTTGTTGAAGCAATGGTATATATATTCAATAATCAGTGATTCAAATGGGTTACCGTAGAAATGAAAGGAAGGCGTCAAATGTACGATATTGTTCAACTATAAATGCACCCAAAATATGCCCTATGGTGTTGCAAAAGGAAAATCATGTTGTGCACATTTGTTTACCCCCATACCTATATTTAAAGTTAACACTTTTTATTGAGTTAGAAGCGAGATTTATCTAAACACATTTTCAAAAATTGTGTTTAGTTAAACGATGTGTTTAAAGTCAAAGTTAATAAACTTGTGTTTAGCTTAAAACGTGTTTAAATATGTATGAGAATATGTCCCAGTGTATTTGTCTGTGACTACAATTCCGGAAAATTGGCGTTGGAACATTTTCCTGCTAATATCCATGCAACAAACTTGTATGTAGAGAGACCCTCGTCCCTATTAAAAAGCATGAATCTGATCATTCTAAACATTAATGCAAACCTCTTTCTATAGGATGATTGTCACTTTTGAAACTGGACCCACGGCCATTGAAATGACAATAACTCCGCTCCACAACATCGAATCTCATCGATCGAGGTGTCAAAATATGCAGAACAAAATTATGCACTTGGGTTAATTGCTTCAATCAATGCATACCTTTTCGAGCCGTTATATATTGGATCATTTCTAAGTGTTTCGATACTTTTTGTGAGCAGTTTATATGCTTAAGTATTACTTTGATGCAAAAAAACCTTGATTTCCCGGATAATTGAGGGTGCACTCCCATACGTATCCCTCAATGCCCCTTTAATATATTTAAAACAGTAGAAATAGTTGAATTTTCACCATCTTTTCTCAAAATGTTGTTATCCCATCCGCTTCTATGAAATGTGCTGTTGCTGCAATAGACTAGCAGTTGTACCATCATTTATTACCGGCGGTCTTTTCAAACATGCCAGTTATACAGGTGTGAGCTACCTTGTCAGAGGGGGCAAATGGTATTTTTCCCGGTGGAATTTAACTTTACCAGGTTGCAGATTGCTGCTGCCGTGTCAGAAATTTGAGAGAGGTGGGGGGCTCATGACAATGCTAATCTTAACCCACCCAACTCAAATCACTTCCACCTTTTAGCCCGGAAGTTTGAGCTGTTCTTCCCGGTCAAAGCTGTCGGGGGTGAGACTCAGACCGCCCCCCCCCCCCCCCCCCCCCCTCGAGATACGCTACTACTGCCTCACACCTATCTCTCATCATGCGCTTGATGTGTTAGAAGTTGTGCCCTCAATTTGGATCAAAACTTAAGATTGGAAATATTTGTACAATTGTATCATAAACATGTATAAACTTACATGTACACCTATAAGGATTCCTTTTTGTACAATAAAACATCAATTCCTTTCCGGACTAAAAGTGCCTGGTGAGAGATGGTGCGAGATTTATTATATAATTGTGCCGAAACTTCATTGGTATCTATAGTTTGATCAGTTCGAAATTGGCAAAGCCTCATAACAGCAGCGAATGAATACAGAAGAACATGGGTGCATTACGGGCAACAATCGCACTGTGCATTATATGCAAAACCGTTTGCGTGTGGCTGTAATCCCGCACGTAAGCTTTGATTGCTTTTGGGCGCGGAGAGATAAAAATGAATATTTCTCGCCAATTTGGAACTGATTAAACTATAACATAAATAAACTAGATATATACAATTGTATAATCATGTTTGGTAGGATAAAATCACCTTATTTATATTAAATTACTGTATTCAATGTTGATTCAGTATCATCAGTTGTATTTGCAAATCATGGTTTACATTTAGCATATTGGAATGAATTCCTCTCAGAAAGTTTTCTATTTTATTATTGTCGCTGATCTGTCAAAACCTTGTATCTTCATCCGGCCCTTCAGCATGTATACAGAAATACGTCCTATGTATGTATAACCTTTAGCCAGTCTGCTCTAAACATGTCCAAGGGCCCAAAACATCTATCAAAACCTTTTAAGTGCTCTTGCCCTTGAACGTGGATAAATCAACACTTCCTATGCATTAATAGCCATCAGTATAGGCAGTTTTACTCTATATGCATGCTGAAGGCTGGAAAATCATACAAGGTTTTGATGTTATATACGTTTGGGTCAATAACATTTATTATTTATCAACCAATATTAGCATAATATTACAACAATCCATTTAGGCTATATAAAAATCTTTTGTCTCAAAGCTCTTCAGGTTTTTATTTTATTTTTTATAAATATAAAATATTGAAATCATTGTAAAAGTGAACTTTTGTATTTAAAATGATTGTAATCAATGAAAATCTGAAAAATCTGGGAAACTTTGGAATTTTTTTGAAAAATCGTTGAAACTTTGGGATTTTTTTCTTCTAACGCGTATCAATTAACTAACGCACGCTGGAGCTTTGAGACAATTTTTTTTTTAATATAGCCTCATGAAAATATTTTTAAAATAATTTATTTCCTGTGTGTAATGAATGATTTACAGTCCAACCCCAGTTATCTGGACATGATGGGACCAAACAATGGCCAGATAGATAAGTGGAAAATCTCTATAAGCGAAGTATGTGTTATTTTGCATTGACTGTCCTGAGGCACTCAAATTTGGAAAATGGAAGGGTTCTGAAGGATGGTATTTACAGTGACAAGTATTATGTAAGCACTACCAACATCAAAAGATGACCTTCAAATGCTTCAGCGTGTGAAAATAAGGCGAATCAGCCGGATAACAGAGTTATTCGGATAAAAGGGGTCAGATAACTGGGGTTGAACTGTATCAAGAACTTGTTGTGGGGGCTGACATCCCAAATCCATCAGGTAGAATGAAGAAATGGCTGTTCTCTAACTTATCTTTACATACACCAGGGTGCACAGCACAGAATTCAATATAATCGTCATCATTGTATTCACACACGGATGTGGTCTTTTTGAAGACCAGTTGTCATCATGGTCATTAATAAACATTTTTTCCTGCTATTGAATGATTAGTCCAAATCATTGGTTTGAAAAACTTAATATGTTACTCTGTTGTCTCTGTAACACATGAAACAAATTGTAATAAAAGTGTGTAGTTTCACATTTTGTTCATGTGTGCGTAATTTGCTGGTCAAATAAAAAACTGATTGTGTTATTGAAATATTCTTAGTGAGTTTATTCTTGTCTGTGCCTAATGCGCACATAAGAGATTATGGCCCTATTTTATGCTCCTGGATCAGATTTACAGAATAAAGTGTGATATATTTAGCTTTATTCTGTTTCATTAGGCTTAGAATAGTAGGCTATCCAATATATGGGGTTAAGCCTTGTATTGCCAACCTCCCCGTCCCGTCCATCAATCCTGGATTTCTATCATTTAACAATATTCGCTTATTTCCATTCCGTGGTGTCAAAATGCTTTTGGTCCGGGAGCATTATAGAGGGCCATAATCATTTGTGTGCTGTACGTCTAATACATTTAGTTGCATGTGATAAACCTTGAGACTGAGAGCATTATGTCTTCAAATAAATGGAGTGGATCTGTGGTTTGATCAATCCGATATTCATGATCTAGAATTCCAATGAGGGTTAGGTGCAACAACAGGCCGTAAACACTCCAAAATGCATCTTTTCATATTTTAGGCAATCATTCAAATTTGCAAGTCTGAAAAAATGGGAAATCTCATTACTTGGAAATATAAGAATTATGATTATGATTATTTTGTTATCCAAATAGAGAAATGCATAAAAAATAGAGGAAAATCTAGCCTCTTTCTGGGAGATTTTGTTTGCTTTCCAGCCCTGCAAATTTGGATAAACAATTTGGACTCTCATTGAGCAACTGACAGTTTGTGGTGGTTTTAAAGACATTTCTGATTTGCATCTAATTTGCATTCTTTTCTTTTTTAAATGTCATTTTGGCCAATCATTTCAATACTTGTTAATACTTTTCAATGATTTCTTCAGACGTATTGGCTGAACATGTTACCTAAAATTTGTACTTGAGGTTTTTCATTTTTTTCTTCTTTATATGTTGTATTTAGTTTCAACTTCACTGTCATGATCAACATGATCCCATACATGTATGTACAACTGCATTATGTATTATAGGATTGCCTTTCAACATTTAAGATCATATTCGTATGTTCACAGTACCAGGAGGACCATACACTGCAACCA